>OW052220.1:112824267-113331767 GCA_932526605.1 Nephrotoma flavescens | reverse complement strand
TCTTTTACTTTAATTTCATTATCGAAATCAATCTGTTAGGTCAGAGCACAGCGCCGATGGCTTGGCTGATTCTATTACCATCGATTGGCTGTAAGCGATAAATCTAGAGTAATGAATTTTATACGAAGAAACGTAAAAATTGTCCAAAATATATTGACGTTTCATAACTATGTAACAGATATCCCTGCCCTACACACAGATTTCAGCTTCTAGAAGTAAGTATAGAAAGTGGTTTTCGGGATAATCAATAATCACCATCAATCCTCGATATTTTCTAACGTGGGCCTGGATATAAGTTATATGCACATTGGCCTACCTATCTCCATATGTCAATGTAAGAGGTCATCTCTGTGTTCGCCACAAGGAAATTTGGTAATGAACATATTTTCAACTGAAGAATGTATAGAAAGTGGTTTTCGGGATAATCAATAATCACCATTAATCCTCGATATTTTCTAACGTGGGCCTGGATACAAGTTATATGCGCATTGGCCCACTCAACTCCATATGCCGAGGCAAGGGGTCATCTCTGTGTTCGCCTCAAGGAAATTTGGTAGTGAACATATTTTCATCTGAAGAATGTATAGAAAGTGGTTTTCTTGATAATCAATAATCAGCATCAATCCTCGATATTTTCGAACGGGCGCCTGAATATAAAATCTATGCACATTGGCACACCTAACTCCATATGCCGAAGCAGGAAGTCATCTCTGGGTTCACCACAAAGAAATTTGGTAATGAACATATTTTCACCTGAAGAATGTATAGAAAGTGGTTTTCGGGATAATCAATAATCACCATCAATCCTCGATATTTTCTAACGTGGGCCTGGATATAAGTTATATGCACATTGGCCCACCTATCTCCATATGTCAATGTAAGAGGTCATCTCTGTGTTCGCCACAAGGAAATTTGGTAATGAACATATTTTCAACTGAAGAATGTATAGAAAGTGGTTTTCGGGATAATCAATAATCACCATCAATCCTCGATATTTTCGAACGTGGGCCTGAATATAAGTTATATGCAAATGGACCCACTCAACTCCATATGCCGAGGCAAGGGGTCATCTCTGTGTTCGCCTCAAGGAAATTTGGTAGTGAACATATTTTCACCTGAAGAATGTATAGAAAGTGGTTTTCGGGATAATCAATAATCACCATCAATCCTCGATATTTTCTAACGTGGGCCTAAATACAAGTTTTATGCACATTGGCCCACCTATCTCCATATGTCAATGAAAGAGGTCATCTCTGGGTTCGCCTCAAGGAAATTTGGTAATGAACATATTTTTACCTGAAGAATGTATAGAAAGTGGTTTTCGGGATAATCAATAATCAGCATCAATCCTCGATATTTTCGAACGGGCGCCTGAATATAAAATCTATGCACATTGGCACACCTAACTCCATATGCCGAAGCAGGAAGTCATCTCTGGGTTCGCCACAAAGAAATTTGGTAATGAACATATTTTCACCTGAAGAATGTATAGAAAGTGGTTTTCGGGATAATCAATAATCACCATCAATCCTCGATATTTTCTAACGTGGGCCTGGATATAAGTTATATGCACATTGGCCCTCCTATCTCCATATGTCAATGTAAGAGGTCATCTCTGTGTTCGCCACAAGGAAATTTGGTAATGAACATATTTTCAACTGAAGAATGTATAGAAAGTGGTTTTCGGGATAATCAATAATCACCATCAATCCTCGATATTTTCTAACGTGGGCCTGGATATAAGTTATATGCACATTGGCCCACCTATCTCCATATGTCAATGTAAGAGGTCATCTCTGTGTTCGCCACAAGGAAATTTGGTAATGAACATATTTTCAACTGAAGAATGTATAGAAAGTGGTTTTCGGGATAATCAATAATCACCATTAATCCTCGATATTTTCTAACGTGGGCCTGGATACAAGTTATATGCACATTGGCCCACCTAACTCCGTATGCCGAGGCAAGGGGTCATCTCTGGGTTCGCCACAAAGAAATTTGTTAATGAACATATTTTCACCTGAAGAATGTATAGAAAATGGTTTTCGGGATAATCAATAATCAGCATCAATCCTCGATATTTTGTAACGTGGGCCTGGATATAAAATCTATGCACATTGGCCCACCTATCTCCATATGTCAATGTAAGAGGTCATCTCTGTGTTCGCCACAAGGAAATTTGGTAATGAACATATTTTCAACTGAAGAATGTATAGAAAGTGGTTTTCGGGATAATCAATAATCACCATCAATCCTCGATATTTTCTAACGTGGGCCTGGATACATGTTATATGCACATTGGTTCACCTAACTCCGTATGCCGAGGCAAGGGGTCATCTCTGTGTTCGCCTCAAGGAAATTTGGTAGTGAACATATTTTCACCTGAAGAATGTATAGAAAGTGGTTTTCTGGATAATCAATAATCACCATCAATCCTCGATATTTTCTAACGTAGGCCTGGATATAAGTTATATGCACATGGGCCCACCTATCTCCATATGTCAATGTAAGAAGTCATTTCTGTGTTCGCCACAAGGAAATTTGGTAATGAACATATTTTCAACTGAAGAATGTATAGAATGTCGTTTTCGGGATAATCAATAATCACCATTAATCCTCGATATTTTCTAACGTGGGCCTGGATATAAGTTATATGCACATGGGCCCACTCAACTCCATATGCCGAGGCAAGGGGTCATCTCTGTGTTCGCCTCAAGGAAATTTGGTAATGAACATATTTTCATCTGAAGAATGTATAGAAAGTGGTTTTCGGGATAATCAATAATCAGCATCAATCCTCAATATTTTCGAACGGGCGCCTGAATATAAAATCTATGCATATTGGCACACCTAACTCCATATGCCGAAGCAGGAAGTCATCTCTGGGTTCGCCACAAAGAAATTTGGTAATGAACATATTTTCACCTGAAGAATGTATAGAAAGTGGTTTTCGGGATAATCAATAATCACCATCAATCCTCGATATTTTCTAACGTGGGCCTGGATATAAGTTATATGCACATTGGCCCTCCTATCTCCATATGTCAATGTAAGAGGTCATCTCTGTGTTCGCCACAAGGAAATTTGGTAATGAACATATTTTCAACTGAAGAATGCATAGAAAGTGGTTTTCGGGATAATCAATAATCACCATCAATCCTCGATATTTTCTAACGTGGGCCTGGATATAAGTTATATGCACATTGGCCCACCTATCTCCATATGTCAATGTAAGAGGTCATCTCTGTGTTCGCCACAAGGAAATTTGGTAATGAACATATTTTCAACTGAAGAATGTATAGAAAGTGGTTTTCGGGATAATCAATAATCACCATTAATCCTCGATATTTTCTAACGTGGGCCTGGATATAAGTTATATGCACATTGGCCCACCTAACTCCGTATGCCGAGGCAAGGGGTCATCTCTGTGTTCGCCACAAGGAAATTTGGTAATGAACATATTTTCATATTTTAAGAATGTATAGAAAGTGGTTTTCTGGATAATCAATAATCACCATCAATCCTCGATATTTTCTAACGTAGGCCTGGATATAAGTTATATGCACATGGGCCCACTCAACTCCATATGCCGAGGCAAGGGGTCATATCTGGGTTCGCCTCAAGGAAATTTGGTAATGAACATATTTTCACCTGAAGAATGTATAGAAAGTGGTTTTCGGGATAATCAATAATCACCATCAATCCTCGATATTTTCTAACGTGGGCCTGGATATAAGTTATATGCACATTGGCCCACCTAACTCCGTATGCCGAGGCAAGGGGTCATCTCTGTGTTCGCCTCAAGGAAATTTGGTAATGAACATATTTTCATATTTTAAGAATGTATAGAAAGTGGTTTTCTGGATAATCAATAATCACCATTAATCCTCGATATTTTCTAACGTGGGCCTGGATACAAGTTATATGCACATTGGCCCACATAACTCCGTATGCCGAGGCAAGGGGTCATCTCTGTGTTCGCCTCAAGGAAATTTGGTAATGAACATATTTTCACCTGAAGAATGTATAGAAAGTGGTTTTCTGGATAATCAATAATCACCATCAATCCTCGATATTTTCTAACGTGGGCCTGGATATAAGTTATATGCACATGGGCCCACCTATCTCCATATGTCAATGTAAGAAGTCATCTCTGTGTTCGCCACAAGGAAATTTGGTAATGAACATATTTTCAACTGAAGAATGTATAGAAAGTGGTTTTCGGGATAATCAATAATCACCATCAATCCTCGATATTTTCTAACGTGGGCCTGGATATAAGTTCTTTGCACATTGGCACACCTAACCTCATATGCCGAGGCAAGGGGTCATCTCTGTGTTCGCCTCAAGGAAATTTTGTAATGAACATATTTTCAACTGAAGAATGTATAGAAAGTGGTTTTCGGGATAATCAATAATCACCATCAATCCTCGATATTTTCTAACGTGGGCCTGGATATAAGTTCTATGCACATTGGCCTACCTATCTCCATGTGTCAAGGTAAGAGGTCATCTCTGTGTTCGCCACAAGGAAATTTGGTACTGAACATATTTTCTTTCAGATAATATAGAAAGTGATGGATGAAAAGTGATTTTCTAGATGATCATTAAAATTTATTTAATTTTTTAATAGATTGTTCATGTTTTTTACTTCAAACAGTAATATAATTTTATAATTTTTTCGGGCTATTTAGTTTTTTCTTTAATTTAACAAAAAAAATTTCGGGATGGAATTATTTTTATATGATTTAGCAAAGACACACACTTTCTGAAAAAAAACCTTTTCGGGATGGAAATTTCGGGCCAACTTCTTATACATACAGTATACCACCTGCACATTGCAAGCTCCATGTCAACCTGTGCATTGACATGGACGGTGGGTCAACGCTGAATCCTGCACTCAATCAGAGGGTCTCAGTTGTGTTTATTAACATCACCGATTGTAGTTGATGATGAAAATTCGATTTTGCATCTGGCCTCTGATGGGATTCGAACCCAGTACCTTCCGGTCCAAGTGCCGAAGCTTTAACCACTGCAACACTGCACCAAGCTTCTGCTATCTATTATGTATGATATAGGGTTTAGGGTAGTGGCAAATACGTGGTTTGCATCGTATTTAGATGGTAGATCGGTGAGAGTTAAGATTAATGAAAATTTAAGCGATCCGAAATTTATTGACGTTGGTGTTCCCGAGGGTTCAGTATTAGGCCCTCTGCTGTTTCTCATTTATACAAACTCCGTATTTAAATTGAATCTTCATGGTTATTCAACCGGGTTTGCTGATGACATAGCTCTGGCTTACTGTGGGAATTCTCCCAGCAACGTTATTTCGATGATCAATTCTGATCTAAAAGTGTTACTCTCATGGTTCGACAAGCATCGCCTGATCTTAAGCCGGAAAACTAAATTCATGTTGTTTAAATTATCTGGTAGCTTTAATATGTCTATTTTGCCGCGGGTGACTAATCACAGCAGGTATGAATGTGCGTCTAGTGGTTGCCACTTTGAGTGTTTTGATATCGAACAAGTTGACTCGTTTAAATATCTTGGTGTTCACTTGGATACTTGCCTTATTTGGAAAACGCATGTTAATTCTGTCAACCAGTATCTGTCATCAACTGCTAGAATTTTCTACCTTCTTCGTGACTATTGCCCTCCGTCGGTTCTAAAAATAGCTTACCATGCACTAGTTATGGCTAAATTGGAATATGGATTGTCGTGCTGGGGTGGTTGTTATGCTGCTACTTTGTATCCTTTATATGTTCTACAGAAAATGATTTTGAGAATATATCTAAAGAAACCAAGAACTGAACCATCATGGAATTTATTCTTTACGACGAATATTTTGCCGTTGAAACATTTGTATGTTTATAAGGTATTGAGAGTTTTTTTTAATCGAAGTGGTCAACAAATAATGAGAAGCGATTTTCGTTACAATTTTCGCGGTAACCATCAATTTCTTTGTAACATCCCAAGATTCTTCAATGACCACTTCCGACGCTCTATTCAGGTCACTGCACCAACCTTTTTTAATGCATTACCAATTTACATTAGGAAGGACATTCATTTGAAGTCCTTTTTACCTAAAGTTAAACAATGGCTATTTGAAACTGTTGATATCTCCTTTTTATTCAGGGTTATTACATAAAACTTGATGTATTTAGTCACATGTTATGAAGTTGAAATTTAGTAGTAAAAGTAGTTGTAGTGGTAATGGTAGTAATAGTAGTAGTATCTTAGTCATTTTATTGTAAGCTTTTATCTTACTCATTTTAATCATTTAATTTTGTAAATATTAGGATTATGTTGTATTTTCATGTATTACGCGAATTTGCGTCTGTCGTTTTTTCGGCACAAAATTCGTTATATTTTTTTTTGAATAAATAAATAAATAAATAAATAATAACTTGCCCGGTATTTGTATGTTAATTGATCTTGTTTTGCGTTCTAATTTCGGTTTTGACCGATTTTTGTTTTGGGTTCTGCTAGATTTAAATTAATAATGACGTGTAACTTGGTCAAGAACAAATGGAATCGAAATTTTTTAATGGAGCATTTGATTAGGCCATAATGAGTCCAAAATTATTTGCATATATGTAGATTAATAGTTGGCCTACCAATTAAATTTAGCAGTACAACGTTACCGCCATCTAACGAGTAGTGGCTTTTTAATTAACTGGCTATCCCAAATTAACCTCAACACATTTAATAAAATTGTTTGTTTTCTCATCAAAGCTGATGCTCTGGAATACCAGTGAGAAAAATTTACGACGAAGTCCAAGAAGTTGAAATACTTGTATCAAAACATTAAGAAATGTCGTAAACAGATGTCCAAAATCCAAAAGGTTCCTCGAAATGCGAAGATTAACGTAGATGTTTTAATTGCTTTGGGGGGGGGGGGGGGCATTCAGCAAACGATTATAATACTCGTGTTACAAAAGTAAAAAATACTGGGAAACCGAAAAGAAGAGAGTATACATATTTAAATTACGTTAGAGTGATAGAGACAAACAAATGTTGCCATAAAAAGTATTGAGTTTCATACTTTTTATGGTAACATTTTCCCCGCTTACTGCCAGTAAATTTTACTGAAATTTGTTTTTGTTTCGTTTTTTTACGTAGCGAAATTATATTTTTATCTCGCCCCAGTTTTACTGAACAAATATGTTTCATTGTGGAATAAAGGATTTACTTTCATAAGGGAATAATTCCGAAACGATTTATTCAGTCTGAATTTTTCCCTTACTAGGAACTAATATAGAAAAATTTACTGCAAATTATTCGTCAAATGCAAAAATTTTCCCAGATACGCGAATTGGTACGATTTCGTTTTCATTTTTAACTACTAGGCCTAATAAGTGGCGTAGAATCGTTCGCAAAAGTGATAAAATTTCAACATTCGTTCATACAATTTTAAAGCCTGATACTAAGAAAGTGGAGATATGATTTGCAACAGTTTATTACTGCGGCTTTATGATTTTGCAACCCGACAAGCAAACTCGCACTGAATTAAAATCGACGGAAACAACGCAGGTTTAAGGACCGCAATGAATACCATATAACGATACATGACTTCGATTTTTTTTACTTAGCTCGCTCTCGTGGAAGTGTATTTGTCCGCAGTATTTTGCAACCGAATTTTCTTGAGACACGCTTTGAGCAGTATTTGACGCCATTATAAATAAATTACTTTGACCTGTGGTCGTCGTTTTTTCATTTTATGTGCAAGGATGGATTTCTTTGATATCTAATTAATAATAGTAGAAATGCCTCTTCAGTTTTATAATTATTTACATACTGAACTCTATCGAACGAACCGCCATAGTTACAAAGCTTGGGATGATATCCGAATTCAGCAAGATATTCCATTAGACCTCATCTTCATAATAAAGATTAAAATAATATTTCAGAATTTATGTTTACTAAAATAAATATGGGGTAATTATTTCTGAGATGATCCTCTAACCACTAAAAGAGCAGCAATCGTGGTTAGGATCTGAATTTCACTCAGCCTTAAGAGATAGCTTGGTCTAATGAACGCTAAGGCTACAATACATGAACTTTTGAACGCCAGTGAAATGACGACGTATTCAGCCGATGTGTACTTGAACTAAAACGGACGGCATAATTTCGGGGCAATTAAACATTGTAAAATCGAAACTTGCACCAACAAACACAGTTTATGTAGCCCAACTAGTATTATACCAAAAACCCAATTATTTCAAATTCTGCCCTATGTCAATACAATAGAATGAGTTTCAATGATAATTCGTGCAAATCTTAATACAAATTATTTATTACTGCGCCAATTGAAAATCATTCGGAATTTTTGAAGTAAAACTTCTTTAGGCACGCTTGACTTGGGGACTAAGCTGGCAAATGCGTTACGAAAAATGTAATCGAACGAGGCGAACGAAACAATAAACACAAAACGAAATCATTTTCCTTTAGTATCAGGATGTGCCATGACAATTCTTAAATCCCTAGGTGGAACATTAGTTGATACCATTTTATTTTAATAATTGGTTAAAAAAATTGGAAAATAAGAAAATAGGAAAATTGCAAAATTGGTAAATGGAAAATTGGAAAATTGAAAAAATTGGAAAGTTAGAAATTTGCAAAATTGGAAAATTTGTAAATTATAAAATTATAAAATTGGAAAATGAGAAAATTGGAAAATAGGTAAATGGAAAATTTAAAAATTGGAAAATATGAAAAAATGAAAATTGAAAATTTGGAAAATTGGTAAATTGGAAAACTGGTAAATTGGAAAATTGAAAAATTGAAAAATTGAAAAATTGAAAAATTGAAAAATTGAAAAATTGAAAAATTGCAAAAATTGAAAAATTGAAAAATTGAAAAATTGAAAAATTGAAAAATTGAAAAATTGAAAAATTGAAAAATTGAAAAATTGAAAAATTGAAAAATTGAAAAATTGAAAAATTGAAAAATTGAAAAATTGAAAAATTGAAAAATTGAAAAATTGAAAAATTGAAAAATTGAAAAATTGAAAAATTGAAAAATTGAAAAATTGGAAAATAGGAAAATAAAAAATATTAAAATAGGAAATTTGGAAAGTTGGTAAATTGGAAAATTTGAAAATTATGAAATTGAAAAACTGGAAAATTGGAAAGTCATAATATAGACTTCTATGTCACTGACTGACTCACTCGAGAACGCATAGGGTGGCGAAATTGTTTTTTTCCTTATTATAACATCTATGTCACTCAGTCACTTACTCACTCCAGAACGCACAGGGTGACCAAAAAAATTCGCCCGTGTGATATATTTTGTATATGTATTTTTCTATATTACAGCTCCATTCCACACGAAGTATCACAGAAACCGATTCTTTCTTCGTTTCTTTCCTATGATACTGCCTATGATACTGGTTTTAATGCGACTTAAACAAATTTTCGATGAAACTACACTACACAAACATAAATGAAATAAAAAATATTTCAAGGCCATTTTTACTATGCGAAGAGATTTCAAAAATGATTTTTTTGTCCATTTTGTTACACATACATGAACATTATGTATTACGACTACTTGGCCTTGAAAAAGTTACCAAGTTACAAGGTTACCTCTTGTGGCATCAGACATAAACGGCTAGGTGATACTCGAGAACGCACAGGGTGGCCAATTTTGTTTTCAATATTTTAATTTTTCTATATTATATTATAAATATTAAATATATATTAAAAGTTTTACTTCAGTAGTGTGGTCTAAAGCACACTTAATTTTTTTTATATTTATTTTACGTGAATTGATATGGAGGACCCGCACTATGCCGAGGCAAAACTCGCACGTTTACTACCTGTAGTGCGCCTACCTACAATAGGCCAGTACAAACCGAAGAAAGTTACTTATACCTATGAAGGAATACGTATGAATAAAACCAGCCTTGCCGACATTTTCAATTTATGAGTAATGTGAGATTAAGAGAAATACGATGGTATGTTATTTTGTATTTTTTTTTTATTTGGTTTCGTTCAACAATTTTTCGACTACACACCCCATTGTGAGATTAAGGCTCATTTATATGGTGGTGCGTAGTAAATGGATTCCAACAAAAAAAAATTGCTTTCAGCTTCCATTGTGTTTACCGTGTTAAATTGGTTTCTCTGCGCTTCTTCTAGATACTCGTTTGTATGAATTTCCAATAGCGACTACCAGCCACACATCAACTAAAATGAATGCATAACGAAAGAAGATCATCATTATCGCGTTCTACCAATCTACTTGGATTGCTTTCTAAGTCACTATTTGTTCTAACTCAAGGCGTGTATTGTTTGATCCAGTCTATTGATATTTCCAGTGGTCAGCTGAGAGTTACGAAAATGGTTTCGTTGCTTTCTCATTCGCATAAAATACCCTAACTGGAAGCTACATCGCCAAATTACAAAGTTTAATTTTTGTTCGTTTCACAATTTGAAAATTTTACAAACTTGCAGTGTAGATAGACTGCACAGTAACAAAAAAAAAATCACTTGTATTCTTTTAAAAAGATAACCACAGTCAGTTTGGGTGTTGGCCAAGTGGAGTTGCCAAATTATTCAGCATTACTGCAAAAACAACCAATTCTGTTGAAATTCACACAGATACCAACGAGATATTGGGTTAAGGTGGCACAAATTTGCTTAAATTGTGTGACACATCATCAACAAACCAATGAGTTTTTTCTTCGGTGGCCAAATTCAGAAAATTATTGAAATTGATAGAAATTGACTAGAACGTTATATTCGTGAGAAGACAGTTGTTGTGGTTTTATTTGGAATATTTTTACAGCGATTGAGGGCCGTCAGGAGCGATGTGTATAGCGCAGTTAATAATGATTTAAAATAAATAGAGAGATTAAAGTTATTCAAAGCGAGTTTGAGTCGAGCAATTCAAAGCGGTTTACAGCGAGTTAGAGTTTTTTTCGAAAGTTAATTCGACAAAGAAAAGTTCGGTGTGGGTTAAATCGATTTAGAACAATGTAAAAGTTTATAGAAATATCACAGGCGTAGAGTGAGTTTATGCGGAATATATTTGGCTCTATTTAGAAAGCGGTTTAGGGCAGTTTAGAGTGGTTTGAAGTGGATTAGTATGCCACAAAGTACAGTGATCGCCTGATTTATAAGGTGGGTTTGGGCAGTTTAAAAATATTTAGATCGTTTAAGAGTTATTCATAAAAGTATAGGGATATTTTGTGTGGTTTGGGGTGGATCCGCATCGGTTTAGAGCGTTTATATAGCGAGTTTGGTTTAATAGATCGGTTTAGAGCAGTTATGAGTGATCTATAGAGGTTTAGAGTAGTTAAGGGCTGATCATAGTGGTTTACAGCAACTATTAATGTAGTATAGCGGTGTTATTGGGTTTTTAACGATTTAAATGATGACGCACTCACTATATTTATGTTTTATATAAACTATTTATATATTTAATATTTAATATGTCACCATAAAATATTATTATAAAACTAGTTGGTTCTAGCGATGATCTAAAATGGTGTGTGAACCATTGTTCGACACTTTCACTTTTTATTTTGAGACCGTGTCTCTTTACTTCTAAAACCTGACTACTATACCTTTTTCATTTCTCCTTTCTTTTTCCCGTGTAATTATCTATATAAATTCTCGATATTTATCGATGTTCGATAAATATCGAGATCCGCAAAGATAGATGACGAAATAGCTCCATTCAGTAAAACGAGGTATCCTTCGTTATTAAGCGGCGTGGTGTATAAATATTTTTGCTACGAAGAGTGCCACGAAGTGAAAAGCCGGTACAGTAGTTTAGAGATTATAGTCAATTATAATGGTTTAGAGCAATTTAAAGCGATTTAATGTAGTGAAGATGGGTTCACACCAATAAAAAACAGGTTTAAAAAGGTTTAGATTCCCTATAGGGCGCTTTATGGCGGTTGATAGCGGTTGAGAGCAATATAGAGCCGATTGAAGCATAGTTCAGAGCGGTTTAGCGTTAGAGTGTTTAGGAGTGGATTAAAGCGATTCAGAACGATTCTCAACAAGTGATTTAAAGCTGATTGGAGTGGTAAAGAGTTATTGAAGGGATATTAAGAAGTTATTAAGAACCAACTTAGAGCAATTTAGACGGATTTTGAAGAAAACGGGGTTTTCATAATATTTTCTTAGTGTCATTGGTCCTGTGTGTTTGTGGTTCCATACCAACTAAAAGTTTTGGCCCCTCTACAGCCCAGACTTTTAGTAACTTATCGTAGTGAAACTTTAAACTGAAAATTTTTCTGAAAAATAGGTAAGTAGATCTAGCCAAAAACCTTTTCTAATTAAGAAATATAGTCAACATATAAACGATGGAATTGTATCTCAGAATTATTATATATTTAGATTCCATGATTTAAAAATTCCGGCTTCTGTCCGTTAACAATGATTTTGTATTATGATCAGAAATCTGATTAATATGTAGTCTCCCAGATAAACTGATATGATTATGAGGAGTAAAGGCCATGCTAAAATCTGCACTTTCAAGATGTAAAACTATTGCAAACATTTTTTTTTTTTAATAAATCCTATTTGCTTTATTACTATTGTTTAAAGATTATTATTATTACCAATACGACACCTTCCATCTATCATCGTTGATCCCTCTAAAGTAAAATGTTTTATTTCTTTCACACAACAAAATGAGCAAAAAGAATAAAACTTATTTTTTGTACTTTGCTATTATATAAATATGTACGTACACCGAACGAAACATCTCTGGAATTTTAAAGATATTTTCGTAAGACAAAATATTTACCCGTATAACCGTTATGTATAACTAAAAAAAGAGAAAAATTGGAAAATTGTGATAATTTTTCCTCAACAGAAAATCACGAACGATACGAATTTTTTTAGGTAAAATAAAATTGAGTTTTTATTTTCGTTGTTTAGTTAAATGAAAATGGTTGTTACTGTTAGACGATCGAAATAAGATGAATTGGTTTTATATATGTGTATAGCATTCGTATATATCTAAGAATATTTCGGTTTGTTGTTAAAATGAAATATATAAAGAAAAATGAGAAAATTGAGAACATAAATTAAGATAAGTTTTCCTTTTCGAGTTTTCTTCTTCTTTTGCAATTTAAGTTGTATTTTATATAACGTAGATATTCACTTGTTTTTTATATTTTTGATTGAGTTTTTGTAAGTTTAAGGAAATAAAGTTTACCAAATTTAAATTATTTATTTTATTACAGATTTTTATTTATTGGATGTGAAATATGATTATAATTTAATTTTAAAATTGATGTAAATCCACTTCAGTCGATTATGTAAAGTTTGAATACAAATATTTTATATACCTATTTGGTAATTTTAGAATGAAATTGATGTAGTTTGAATATAAATCAGGTAATTTTGGATTTACTTAATTTTAACTTTGTCTCATCGATGCAAATAAAATCAGCTTTATATAATGTTTAAAACTAGGTAATAAAGAAAAAGTTTAGAGTTATATAAAATTCGTACCAGGATTACAACGACCAGATCAAATTAAGATAAACTTTCGTGAATTTTAAAAAACCTATTAACTACATTAAATATTTATTTTGGAACGGCACTCTTCTATTCTTGCAACTGATTTTCAATAAAAGGTTCAATCACATACGGAGTATTTTTTCGTAGACAAATACTCTTAAATTAAAATTAATTTAAATTATTTCATATAATTGTACAAAAGTCTTCTACAGTTTAAATACTCGTAGCCCAGTTATTCGTTTAAGAGTACTTCAAATTAATATTTTAGTAAATAGTGAGCAAATAAATGTGGCAACATTAAAGACATTTTTGTGAGCGACGATAATAATAATTTATTCATATAACAGCGCCGAAAACCCAAATACTTGTGAAGCCAAGTGAATTTGGATATTTTACTCACGCCATGCCTGTGACTTGTTGTTATATGTGTACCAGTAAAATCACAAAAGAACGTTTCCAGACATGGGGAGTTGCAGGCATGTGTTTCATTTAACTTGTACCCGAATCTACCAACATCTGTTGGAAGACATCAAAAATCTTTCGGCTAACTGGTAATGCGAAGAGTTCCACCAACCAGCCAATCAGTCATTTACAACAAATTATTATTGATTTTAATTTAATTTTGTTACAAAAGAATGCGATGTAATTAGAATGTTTTGGTTGGATTTATATTTTCGATTGAACACGACACCGCCACCGTGCAATTTGAGGTACACAAGTCGAGTGAGTTGATCATTTCGGAGATGCAGTTCGTAAAGTATGGCGTGGCTGGTGGGAACTGTGGACCTCGTAAAAGCACAAGATCTCTTACAATCGTCATTCTCCTTGTACTATTTGTAAAATCTATAGCGAGGTCACATACTCTTGTAACTTATACTGCTCCAGAATAAGCATCATTTGCTGGATTAATTGCCATCGGTTTGAGTAAGATATTTTAAGTGGGTGTAGACTGGGTTCGGGTAACATCGTTAATGGCTGGGTGATTAAAAATATGGGTTCCAATCATTTTCAAGCAGGTCTCCCTAATGTACGAGAGTTTAGCAGGGATTCAATTTGCTTGATGATCGTCATTAATTCCTCGAAGGTCAACAGAATATCATTAATAACGCGGCGTTTTTGGTATTTGCATGACTTCATGATAGCCTCCCATGGGCCACCAAAGTAAGGAGTGGCATGTTTCCACCCAAAAAAATAAAGTGGTTAATCTGAATAAATCGTCAGTCAACTTGAAGAAATAGCGTTCAATATAGCGTCAACGAAGGTGCGTAATCAATTTGATTACTTTTTATTCAAATTAAAAATTAAAGAGTATTTTTTTTTAATTTGACGAAACTTCTTCGAACTGAATAAATTGGTTGAAGAAATGCAATTGATAAATTGACTAAATTTATTCAATTTAATGAAGATCTAGCTATCGAAATGAATAAAATTTTGTCAAATTAAAGAATGTGTTACTGCTGGTTTAAATAAAAATTCGTTGATTTGAATAAATTTTTATCATACTAATTCATTGAATTTAAGGAAAGCATCGTTGAATTGAATAAAACTATCGTCAATTTGAATAAAATATTTGTCAATTCAATGAAATTGGATTTTTATTACTAAATTCAATTGTAGTACAAAAATAAAATATATAATACATATCTTCATTTAATTTTTTAATGTGTTAACTAATAATTATTAAATAAAATAAAAATAAATAATAAAAATAATAATAATTTTAAAACTGATATCACGCCTTTTACCTGATATCAAGCATATTATGGTTATCATATTTTGTTCTAATGTTGAAAAAGTAGTTTTGAATAATCCTTTACATTAAACAGGATTCTAATCAATATTGTAAACTAAGAATATTGAATATTTTAAAACATATATTTACACATTCAACAAATAATAAACTTAATAAACTATGTTGAGGCCAACGTAGTTTTGCTAATTAAAATCAGTGGTTGAATTACAGTATAGTTCGCCCCAAAAACAAGAAACTTCCTTGGAAACTAGTAATTGAGCATTTAGTTCTGATCCTTTTTGTTTACTCCTTCTACAACACTGGTCGTTGGAACCAATACACTATGAAGTAATGGAAAATGGCTCAACACCGACCATCTAAACAAAAATAATTTATATAATTGTTGTAATTTAATAAATTTAGAATTTTATAACTTACATTCAGTAACATGTTGGGTCCTTTATTTTTTGAGTTGCTTTTCCTGCTTCCTAACACAATTACCAGTTGATAAATACATAGGAGATGGATAAATGATTCAAGGGAGTCATAAATGTTGAACCCTTTATTTGATTCGTCGTTTAAACTTCATGATGCGTACTTCGGTTATTCAATATGTTGACTATAAAATTGAACACATACAATAAAAATTCAGTTAAAAAAATACTCGAGAATTTCAAGAAATAAAATAGGCAGAAAGCAAGATATATTTTAGAAAAACTTATTACGCGAGAGTTTTATTTAATTTGGTAATTTTGCACTTTTGGTAATGGAAGCTCAATTTTTAATTTCCTCGTATCAATAACACGTAAGTTACTATTCCGTTTGCTGAACAAAGCCTCCAAAAATTATTCAACGAATAAAAAAATTCAAATGTGTTTGTGAGTTTGTTATATACATACCAACTTGTAGTCCATTAGTTTCTTATACTGCTTCCATTTGTTCCATATTTCACAAGTGAATTTCGATTTTGGTTGCTTGCCAATAGTGTTCCAGTTCACCCAAGAGTAATTGTCGGTCAGCTTCCAGGTGCTCGTTGAAGTTTACCTCTGGGGTTTTGTAGTGAACTAAACATATAATAACTTGTACATAATGTATAATAAAATTATAACAATCCTACCCAACCAGTTCTCTGTTTATTTGGATGGGTTGGATAGTTTCTTCTTAGAAATATAATTACCATTAATTATGAAGCAAACAACAACATAATGCTTTCGGAAATACATTTGCGATGTTGTAGTCATGCGTAATCTTTGTTTATCACGTGCTTAATTATTAGTTTATTTTTGCAAACACTAAAACACTTTTTTTTTATTAGCAATAACAGTATAACCACATTTTCCCACAAAAAAATGACCACGATTTATTATAATAAAAATCGAATAATATCTATTCAAATTTTTGTTAAACTTTTTTTTGTTGTTATTATTATGTTATTCACTATGTTAAACACACAACTAACTTTAAAGTTGCTTTCCTCATGGTTTAAAATAATGCAACCGACCTTTCGTCAATTTGAAGATATTTCTTCAAAAGTACTCTTTGTATCCTATAGGTGGTTAACAATTTTGTTAAATTGATGCATTCATATTTGATTCAACGAAATTTAGTTGAATTTTATGTAATGTCAATTCTTCAAGTCAATCATAATTTCTTCAAAATGAAGAAATTTAATCAAATGCATTA
Source organism: Nephrotoma flavescens (assembly GCA_932526605.1). NCBI lineage: Eukaryota > Metazoa > Arthropoda > Insecta > Diptera > Tipulidae > Nephrotoma > Nephrotoma flavescens. The sequence continues at coordinate 113,314,865 of OW052220.1, read as the reverse complement.
TTAACTAAAAATTAATCAAATTTGAAGAAATATCTCGTTAATTTGAATAAAATTTAATTACAATTTTTATTTTTTGCAATCAATTGAATATTTCATAATCAAATTAGTAGTAATTACCATCAAATTGAATGAATCGTTTCTTCAAAGTTCAACAAAATCGATTATTCAATTTCACCTACGAGATTTTTTTGAGTGTCTGTTGTACCAATGAATATTGTTATATCTGCACTTTGGTTTGCTAGACTTCACTTCTAAATTGGGTATAAAGTTGTTGTAGCTCTCATCTGACTCCTACTAAATTAGAATGCTGGTGCCGTTGTTGCAGTATATGTTGTGGCAGACCCGTATTGCACTAAACCTCGATGGATGGTCTAGCTGGTGGATTGACACGGTAGTCAAGTTATAAGTTGTTGTTCCTGACTGGTCCTGCTGTAGCTGACCCATAAGTTATTGTTCTGACTTAGTATTAAAGCGTCCGCAGGTGATGAATAGATGTATAATCCGGCGTGTAAAGTTTTTTTGCTCTTGGAAAGGCAAACTGTTGTTTCAAAATGGTATACACCAATTTGTGGCTGGCATGTAAGTTCCCGTAATGCATGTCCTGGATTATTCTTTCAGTGATAATATGGTTGCTCGGCAATATTATGGGGTGCTTAGCATTGAGACCAATAGCAGCATTCTTCAAACGTGTTCGCACCCGAAAGAAGTCAGTATAGATGTCGATATATGGAACTAATATCGCTTGTATAACATTCAAGTTGGACAAATCAGAGTAGACAGTACATATTCGGAATTTAGAACCTCCCCTTACGGTTAAGTGCGGATTTTCTATTTATTTTTCGGATGTGAAGAATTTTTTTGAATCTGGGAATATATGCTAAAACACGGGCTAAGATTCTTATTGTTGAATTCTAAGGCATAATTTCTCAAGAACTTTAAAACGAGATTGTAACTTAGTTTGAAATGACTGGAATGTTATCGTCATATATATATATATATATATATACTCTAATAGGCGGAGCGGATAGACGAGAGTTGTTTCAATTAAAAACACCTATTGTTGCTTTGTCGGCTGGGTACTCGTGGCTCGGTACGAAATGCAATTGAGCTGTATTGGTATAGAGGATAGAATTTCAACAACTTGGTTTGCTTGAAATGTGTCTAATTGTAGATTCCGTGTAAAACGAAGTAGTTTCGGTACTGTGAGTGACTTGATTGGGCCTATTCGAGTTTTGGCAATGACTAGACTAGTTTTAACGTCTTCATTAGGGGAAATAATCAGCGCATAAATAATAGCTGCTTAAGCATTCCTTGACGCATCGGAGCATCCGTGTACTTTCACTTCATCAGTTGTAAATAGCCATCTTGGAATCCTCATGTGCGGTTAACACTGTTCGCGTACCAACAAATAATTATCCAAAGTCTTTGATGGTAATAAACGGGACTGGAATAAAATATTAAAGCCAATCATAACGAGTAATAAGAGCCCCAGCTGGTCTTATATACGTGAAGTTTCAGACAAATATAACCTTATAGTGATCTTAGTTTTTACTACTGGCAGTGATACCTTGAAACTTAAATAGTCTTTTAGAGCATTATATTTTGTTCCCGCTATCGAAATTGTCTGTTAATTATCTGTAACTTCACGTGCTGATATTTCGCGACTTTCCGATTGAATATTTTTTGGTAGCAATGAATGATTTGCTGACCATTTACGTATGTTACATCCGCCACAATTGTGCAGTTGTATTATGTAGCATTGTAACTTTATTGCTGGCTATGACTACAACTGAACAAGTTATACAGTAAAAATCCACCTTGATAACCTTACTCGCTTCAGATTAGATCATTTCGTTCTTACCTGCAAGGTATGTAATGAAGCGGTGGCTAAGAATGATTCTTTCGATGTACCGTAGGTTACAGTTTTGAACTGTATTCAGACAACATCATACTCTCCACAGGATCCGATGGTAGTCTTTTTTCTGTATCGATATCCGCAGAAAAAATGTATCTGCGTTTACGGAAGCGTATTAAAAAGTTGACGAAGATGTTTTGCTAGTAGTTGGCATATCCTTCTACCAATGTATTGATGGATTTACAGAAAATGCATCAATAATCTTAATCTGGTATACTTACACAAATACAACCAACAAAAAAAATCTCGTTTTATGTACGGTTGAATAATCAATCCATCGTGTACCTTTTATAAACCGCTTTGCTACAAGACACTCCTTCTGCTCCTAGCATCAGTTTCAATAATTTTACGTCATTTAAAAATTTGAAATTTAAATTTTTCTTCCTGAATAACATCAACATACACAGATATTCATAGATAACAAAAAGATGATCTAAACAAATATATAACGTTACATAAAAGCAAGCACAAAAAAATCAACATCCGTCTTGTTCTATATCCGTTTCTTCGACGCCAAAAATTTATACAAAAAACAAAAATTCAAAATTGATTTGTTTTCCTTGTTTTGTTTCGTTAACACAAAAAAAAACTTCAAAAACAATTTTTTTGTGATTCTTTAAAAAAATTTGTGCTCACAAAAAAGTGGAAAAACTAAAGGAAATATCTTTATTTTATAGTATTTGTGTTAGACTATGACAGAAGATGATAATATTTTATATAACAAATTCACAAAAATAGCAATGGGACACGCGTCATTTGTATGATAATCAGTTTCAGATGTGAATTTTTTTTAGCTTAGTTTTCTTAATATTTCTTATTTTATTTAACTTTTTTTTTCATTTTTTTTTTTGCTTTGGTGAAAATTTATGTGAAAAATTCAGTTAGACTTTTGACAACAATATGTCGCCATCCATTTTTTCATTTTTCTTCTTTTACAGTATTTTTTCCTATGTAGCAAACACATATACTTTATCATATACTATTTAGACGGATTGTGACTTTAGATAAAAAGGAAGAAATATCTATGGGGGGATTTTAGTTGGATGTGAATAAATGAATGTTTAGTTTCTAATCTATCGAATTGAATTCAAAATCAAAATCAAATGTACTAGTCGTAGAAAATAGGCGCAAAATAATTTGGAATATAAAATATTTTATCAGATAATAGTTTTGTTCGAAAAAATTACGTCAACATTTGTAAGAAGGTACCATTTTTGACCGTGTTACCGTGCGATTTCTTGTACTAAATTGATAAATATATATATATATATATATATATATATATATATATATATATCTATATATATATATATATATATATATATATATATATATATATATATATATATATATATATATATATATATATATACATATATATATATATATATATATATATATATATATATATATATATATATATATATATATATATATATATATATATATATATATATATATATATATATATATATATATATATATATATATATATATATATATATATATATATATATATATATATATATATATATATATATATATAAATATATATATATATATATATATATATATATATATATATATATATATATATATATATATAATACAGTGCTGAATCTATCAAACGAAAAACCTGTCCGCAACCTACCAACGGTAATGAGTGCAATGCATATATGAAATTATATTATTGGTTTTAGGTATCGTTGTTTTCCAAAACAGCCTCCAGAATTATGTAAAATGTGACAATAACACTGCTTTATCGAAAAATATATAATTGTTCCATATGAGAATATTTACATATGAGAATATTTCATAATTTTTAATGGAATTGTCATTTAAAATTAATGTGATTTCGATAATGCGATTAGTTTTGATAGAATTAATTTGGCCAAAATATTTTTTTATGGTATTACTTATTCGATCATCTTGTATATTTTGGTTGTTTATTTGATTGGTAAGCCGTTCGAGGGGCCTAAAACGTCCAGCGCCGGAACGAAAATCAGATTTTCCTGAGTCTCTGGAGTGTTTTATTTTAATTAATATTTTATTATGCTTTTGTACATTTACCAATTTTCCAGAACTATCACTCTACTGATCATAATGATACTTATAACTATACTAGCTGTATTCAGCCCACTTTGGCGGTCGTGTCATTTTAAATGAAAGATGATTTTTAGTTTTTGTATTTTATTAAAGAAAAAGTAAATTAAAATATAAAAATTGATTGATTTATTAAAATGTTCTTTGGTGTACAAGATTTTTGTTGTTACTCCAGGTGCGAACACATAATGATGATGGTTTTTCTACAAATGAGCATCCAACATTTAATTTTCTTTGTGAGAAGCATGCATATTCCAAATCAAGAATAGGCTTTTTATTAAATTTATTTATATTACTAACGTCCGTGTTTTTTGCTTCCAATATTGCTCTTTCACTTAACCAATTACAACTTTTAAATTGTTGTACACTACTTATGGGCATACGCTTTCAGTTAATTCTTCCTTTGATTCTATTAAAATCCAAAAATTTTGTGGAATATAATTAAATCAATTGCAATATCAATTTGAATTTTTCCATTTCCAAAGTCTAATATTTGTTTTGAAAATGTTACAGCTAATTCATCGTTTTGCAATTGAACGCGCTTATTTGCCGTTAAATTTAATTTTTGAATTTTTTTCCATAAATACGATGATTTTTAACAAGCATTTAATTCAGCAGCTGGAGTAGATTTTGTTATAACTGGTCTCATCTACCTGATAATAATATGGTTGGACCATCGAATGTCTTTTGGTTATTGCCTCAATCATTGCAATGTTTTATCTAATGCTTCTAATGATTTTTTATGTACCATTGTGCATTCGTTCCAGATTATTATTTTACTAATGATACTTTGCCATTCCTGATGTTTTTGATATGTTATATGTTGGTGTTTCAATAATTTGCAAATAAATTTTATATTTATTTTATTTATCCATTTTAAATATGTGAGAATATGTATATTATTTTTATATTTTCAAAAAAGGCAATAATATCCATCTTCTATATATTGTAATTTTCACTTTTTTTACATAGTAAAAGTAAGTTAAGTTATCATTAAAAATTACATTCATTCCAATTTTCACTCATATAAAGCAGAATTATAGAATGGTTTACTTCCTGCATGTAATAATTGTAATCAAATTTTGTTTGTGGTAATTATAATAAATTGTTGAGTAAAACTTTATTAGATACGATTTACGATTTAGTAATCTAATAAAAATCTATTATAATCTGATAAAAGTTTACACTGTTTGTATTTAAATAAAAAATAAATTCATTTTGCATTTTAATTTGACCTTTAATTCATACAATTTTAATAATTTACAAAATTTGCTTCCTGCATGTAATAATTGTGATCCTGTTCTATGCATAACTATGGTTATGCATAACTATGGTAACAAATGATTGAGTTAAACGTTATTTGATAAACATTTGTTTTATGGAATTACACAGCTAAATATTGCTAAAAGAGAATGATTTTCATTTCGCGCATATAACTATTTTGTTATAAGATAAACTTGATTGCAACTAAAGTACTATTTAATTAGAATTTGAATATAAGATAAATGCATTTTAATTGCTATTTCAATTTATTTGTTGCATGTAATAATTGTAATCTAATTTTAGTTGTGTAAATATTTTAAAAACGATAGATTTAATAAATATATTCTGAAAATTAACTTTGTAAATATTTCTTAATAGACGATAATATCCAATTCGTGTATGTAAATAATTGTATACCTAATTTGTTAAAAAAATACTTACATGGAATGTGCATAGTATTAGTAGGTATACTAGCGGTTTGGATTTAAATATAAAGTAAATGCACTAGCTGGATTTTGTTTCACCGTGTAATAACTGTAATTATCTCTTATTCATGTAAATATTATAAATTATGATCAAGTTAAACTTTATAGGATATATGTATGTACTCTTATTTTCCTAAAATATATTAATTTATATTTTTAAAAAAGCAATAATATCCACATCGTCAATATTGTAATTTTTATTTTATTTTGCGCGGTAAAAGTAAGTAAAGTGAATGATCTACTTCCTGCTTGTCATAAATGTAATATAGTTTTATTTGTGGTTGATTGCAATAAATCGTCCAGTAAAACTTTATCAGATATTATTTAAGATTTGCTACTATATTAGAAAATTATGGTATGTTACTAAAATGATAGTACTATCTTCTTCGTGCATGTAAAATTTATTTCTTTTATTATCCATTAGATGTTTAGGATAAAAGCAATGTCTATTATATATTACAATATTTGCCTTTAGATATAGGCAGAGAGAGATAGATAATCATTTTGTACTTCAATTTAAATCCCAACTCATATAAAGCCTAAACAAAAAAATAATTCACTTCCTGCATGTAAAAATTCTTGTCTCATTTTCTTTTTTTAAAAATTGTACGAACATATCTAAAAAACAGTAACATCCACTTCCTCCATGTAATAATTTATTTATTGGGTTAAGACACATTTAGATATCATGCAACAGTAAAGAGTATATTCTATTCAAGTTTAGATATAAATAAATTTAGTTTGTATTTTTATTTAAACTCTAATTCGGATACAGTTTTAGTATTTTAAAAATTTACTACCTGGTAACAAATGATTGACTTAAACTTTACACAACTAAATAATGCTAAAATACAATGATACGAGAACTCACTTCGTGCATATAATTATTTAGTTATAAGCTAAAAAATAGATTGCAAGCACATTTCATAGTATACTTTAAAAATTAAATTAGGATTTGGATATAATATAAATGCATTTTAATTGTAATTTTAATACACTTCTTGCATGTAATAATTGTAAAAACGATTGATTTAAACATTAATAAATATTTTAGTTTTTTAATGGTTATTAACCCTGATTAGAAAAATAAATTATTCTTGTAATCAGAGTTAATAATAATAACCATTAAAAAACTAAAATATTAATATAACAACTCAATAATAGTTTTAATTAATTAATAAATATATTCTGAAAATTAACTTGGTAAATATTACTTAAAAGATAATATCTAATTCCTGCATATAGTTATTTGATTTTTTTTTTGTAACTGTGTATTGCCAAAGGCTTTATTCTTGAATCTTTGTTTATACGAAACTAACAAGAAGTGTGAAATTCTTAAAAAGATATATTTTTTTTTTTTTTTTTTTAACTTAAGCCTTAACCTATGTTAATACTTAATATCATTATGCATTATTATTATTAAATTATTATTAATTACTTAATTTTAGAGTGTTAGGTCAACATACGCGAAATTATTAGATTACATTTTTCAGTTAATTAAATCTAGAGGATCTGTTCTGCGAAGCCGTCCATATTTCGGTTGCCCTAAGGCAGTTCTCTAGCTAATTCGTTAGGGTGTGATTCCAGTATCAGTTGGTATTTTAGACTGCATGATTTAATTGTCTCTTTAACAGTTTTGATTCCTGGGTCTCTATGGATGTTGCTGTTTCGAATATACCATGGGGCATTTGTAATGCTACGAAGTATCTTTGCTTGCGTTCTTTGTACGATATCTATATTTGATGCACTAGTTTGAGCCCCATAGTTGGATACCATTTGTCCATATGGGGATTAGGATCGCTTTGTATAGTAGAACCTTGCAGTCTAGAGAGAGTTTCGATTTTCTTCCGATCATCCAGCACATTTTAGAAAATCTTATTTTTAATTGATTACGTTTTGTTTCAATGTGCTTTTTCCATGTCAATCTTCTATCAAGATGAAGACCGAGATATTTGACGTTTATTTGTTGAGGAATTGTGATGTTGTTTAATTTTACTGCTGGACATGTACGTTTATTCAGTGTGAATGTTACATGTGTTGATTTACATTCATTTGTCCTTATCCGCCAAGTTTCCAACCTATATTCTATTCTACATCTTCTATTTTGTGTAGATGTTCTTGTAATTTTCTCGATGCTGTTTGAGGATTTTTGTGTGAAAATAATGTAGCTGTGTCATCAGCAAAAGTTGAAGAGACGATTTTCTCAGTTATTGGTAAGTCAGCTGTGAATAACAAGTATAGCAGAGGTTCCAATACACTACCTTGAGATACTCCTGCCTTTATCTCGGTTAGATCATTAGTGGCCGTATTTTGTTTCACCTGGAACATCCTTTGGGTTTTCATGAATTGCATCAAATTGTTTAGAGTTTTAATTTTGTAATTTAATCCTTCATGCCATACTTTGTCGAAAGCTTGCGCAATATCCAAGAAAACTGCCGAGCAAAATGTCTTATCTTCTAAGGAAACCTTAATTGTATTTACAATTCTGTGTACTTGTTCATATGGTTATTTGATAAAAAATTAATTACATGAAATGTTTATAATATACTATGCTATTTGGATTTGAATATAAAGTAAATGCACAAGCTGAATTCTGTTCCAGCATGTAATAATTGTAATATTATCTTATTCATGTAAATATTGTAAATTATGATTAAGTTAAACGTTATTGGATATACTTATTAAACACATTTTATTAAACACTTGTTTTTTTTTTTTTGTTTTTTACGAATAACAACCAAGTGTAAAATAGTGTCAATAAAATGTATTTATTTAGTGTTAGTGTGTTTAAACAAGTATCTACTGCAAATAATGTAAATAGTATTATTTGATATATTTTTTTGTTTCTGACAATAAATATTAATTTATATTTTCAAAAAAGACAATAAAATCCACCTCATATATATTGTAATTTTTTATTAAAATTAATTGATCATTACAAATTGCATTAATTTATTACACTCTTGTGAAGCTGAATCATAGATTTACTTCCTGCATCTAATAATTGTAATGTAATATTGTAATAAATGTTTGATTAAAACTTTATTAGATACTATTTACGATTTACTATCATATTATGAAATTATATTTTTATATGTTACTAAAATGATAATAATATCTTCTTCGTGTAATAATTTATTTGTTTTATAATCCATTACATTTTCATTATTCGAGTTTAGATATAATGTAAAAACATTTTGTATTTTAATTAAATCCCAACTCATATATAACTTTAACAATAAATTGATACTCTGTCTGCATATAATTATTGTAGTCCAATTTTGTTAAAAACATAAATAATTGATTTATTTTATGAAACTTATTATTCATATTAGTTTTCTAAATATTGTTTAAAATACGAAAATGACCACTTTGTGCATGTAATATTTTTTTTATTTAATAGTTTGGCTTTTAATTTAAACTCTAATTCCTATACAGCTGCAATAATTTTAAGGTTTACTTCCTGCATGTAAAATATTGATACTATTCTATTTGCTTACATATGGTAACAAATGATTGAGTTAAACTTTATTGGATAAACATTTTTTTATGGAATTACACAACTAAATATTGTTAAAAGTAATGATATTTACTTCTTGCATATAATAAATTTGTTTTAAGCTAAAAATATAGATTACAAGCAAAGTTCATAGTATACTACTATTTAATTGAAATTTGGATGTAAAATAAATGCATTTAATTGTTATTTTAATTCACTTCCCGCTTGTAATAATTTTTAACTTATTTTATTTGTATAAATATTTTGAAAACGATTGATCTAAACATTAATACATATTCTGAAAAATTTGCAAATATTGCATTGTAAATATTGTTTTATAGACAATAATATCCAATTCGCGCATGCTATTAGTTGTTTAATTTGATAATAAATTAATTCCATGAAATGTACATAATATACTTTGCGTAATTAAGATTAAGTTTCAATATACGTAATATGTATATGTAAAATTATCATTAAAAATTTCATTCGTCCAAATTCTCAATCATATACAGCTGAATTGTAGAACGATTTACTTCCTGCATGGAATAATTCTAATAAATATATTTGTGGTTATTTTGTAATAAGTGGTTGAGTAAACTTTATTAGATAATATTTAAGATTTACTACTATATTAAAAAATATTGGTTTATAATATTACTAAAATGACAAAAATATCTTCTTCGTGCATGTAATAATTTATTTGTTTTGTAAACCATTAGGTGTTTAGAATACAAGCAATGTGTATAATATATTAGAATGTTTTAAATTAAATAAGATTTTTGTATTTCAATTTAAATCCCAACTTGTATAAAGCTTTAACAATAAAATAATTCACTTTAAAATTGTAATAAATTACAAGTTTGATATTTCGGTGTCTTATTGCGAATAGGGTGTAACGTCTTTTTTCCAGAAGTTGTGTCTTTTCGAATAAACGACAGATAAAGTTAATAGTATAATATGGCATTTACAATCAATAACGAAATGAAAAAGAGATAGTTTTTTTAAAAACGTCAAAATTTATCACTATTAAAGCCGTATTTTACCTTAAATATAAAAAAAATTCTGTCTGCAGCAAAACTTGTAAAATGTGACTTACGCCCTATTCGCAATAATAGGGCGTAAGTCACATTTTACAAGTTTTGCTGCAGACAGAATTTTTTTTATATTTAAGGTAAAATACGGCTTTAATAGTGATAAATTTTGACGTTTTTAAAAAAACTATCTCTTTTTCATTTCGTTATTGATTGTAAATGCCATATTATACTATTAACTTTATCTGTCGTTTATTCGAAAAGATACAACTTCTGGAAAAAAGACGTTACACCCTATTCGCAATAAGACACCGAAATATCAAACTTGTAATTTATTACAATTTTAAAGTGAATTATTTTATTGTACCCATCGATTTATTAGATTGGATCATGTTTTAATGAAATTACTATAATAAATATGAGTATTGTAACTAAACCGTAATATCTACTTCGTGCATGTAATAATTTATTTATTATGCTAAGAACTATTTAGTTAACATGCAATAGTAAAGATTAGATTCTATTCAAGTTTTTTTTTTTTTTTTTTTTTTTTTTTTTAAAAGGAAAGTATTAATTGTCCAATAGATTTAATGTCCTTTTAAGGTCAATCAATACCCCCTTGCCCACTGACACGGACGGTGGGCCGGCGCTGAATTCTGCACTCCAACAGAGGGTCATTGTTGTGTTTATTAACATCACCGATCGTAATCGATGACGAAAATTTGCTTTGCATCCTGCCTCTGGTGGGATTCGAACCCAGTACCTCCCGGTCCAAGCGCCGAAGCTTTAACCACTGCGCCACTTGTCCGGTTTAGATATAAATAAATACATTTTGTATTTTAAATTAAATTCTAATTCATATTATAAAGCTTTAATAATGATATGATTCACGTCTTCCATGTTATGTAATTTAAATATTGTTACCCAATTTTGTTTAAGTCAGTTTTGTAGAATAATTAGTTTAAATTTAATGAAACATATATTATTCATATTATTTTCTAAATATTGTTTAAAATACGCAAATACCCACTTCGTGCATATTATAAATATTATATTTGTTTAATAATCTAATATAAACTTGTACTGTTTGTGATTAAATAAAAAAAAAATCATCTTGCATTTTAGTTTAAACTCTAATTCATATACATACAACTTCAAAAATTTAGAAATTTACTTCTGGCATGTAATAATTGTGATCCTGTTCTATTTGCTTAAATATGATAATAAATGATTGAGTTAAATTTTATTAGATAAACAATAAATGTTTTATGGAGTTACACAACCAAATAATACTAAAAGAAAATGATATTCACTTCGCGCATATAATTATTTTGGTATAAGCTAAAAAATAGATTGCAAGCAAAGTTGATAGTATACTATTTAATTAGAATTTATATCTCTTTTCCTGCCTGCCATCTCGGCAAGGCAAAAGAACTATGTCAAAAATTAATTTTTGACCAACTTACTTAGCAAAATAATTAATATGTTATCAAAAACAAAAAATTATTATGTTATATAATTTATATGATATCAAATTATTATGTTCTTTTTTCAAAAATAATTTCGATTTAACTAAGATCCGTTAAAATCCGAAAGCCATTACAACCTGTCATTTGTGTGGCTTGGCCTTAAATTTAAGTAAAAAATGATTTCTCTGGTAGAAAAAGGCATATATAAAATAAATGTATTTTCAATGTTATTTTAATTCACTTCCTGCATGTAATAATTTTAAGCACATTTTATTTATGTAAATATTTTGAAGATGATAGATTTGAACATTAATACATATTCTGGAAATTAACTTTGTAATATTGCTTAATAGACAATATCCAATTCGTGCATGTTTTTAGTTGTTTAATTTGATTAAAAATGAATTACATGAAATGTGTATATGTATTATACTATGCTCTTTGGGTTTGAATATAAAGTAAATGCACTAGCTGGATTTTGTTCCTGCATTTATTAATTGTAAGTAATTATATTTTATTCAGGTAAATATTGTAAATTATGATTACGTTAAATTGGGCCTATTCTAGATTAGCACAAAATCAGTCTCTGTATTTTTCAGATGACAATGAATATACATACATTGCTATCTTAAGTGCTTTTTTGGATTTAAAAACATTTTATTACAATTGTTTATTTTGCTGTTCAATACGAATATTATTGAACGCTATGCTTCTGTATTTTGTTTGTTTGATATAGTTTCTTTCATGGGCTACTTTTTCCCCTCAATTTATGAATGAAAATTTATAAAAATTATATTTCTATGATAAACACAAATTTTGTCAGTTTAGCCGCCTTTGGAAAGTGTTAGGCTAAAAGTATTCCTGGTTTTTTTTAGAAATCGGGTTCTATTTGACTTGTGTTTAAGGCGAAATTTTAAAATTTCATTTCCATTTTTCAGCTCCTGAACTAGCATTAATTTTTCCCGTGTGCACTAATTAACACAAATTGAGTTTAATCAGTATGCAAAGTTTCATTTTGAAAGTCGAAAGTTTCCCTGCTGCAGTTACCCACACTTATGAAATGTTCTGCTGTAATTTTTGGATAAATCGCTTAGATGTATTTAGACATTTTACTAATACATTGATAACGAATATACAATTAATAAAGTTTTAGTAAAAAATTCATTTATAGGCGTGTGAAATTTTTACTTAGACATTACTAAATAAAATTGATGTCGTGTAATAAAATTAAGGACAATATTTATTACCATCTCTTGTGTCTATCGCGTTTAATTTGGAGTTTGCATTTTACCTCAATCCATTTAAGCCAAGTAACTAAATAATATTACTTCAAATTCTAGAAATACAAATTGTCAATAGTAACCTTATTCTTATATTATTTGCAATACCAGTACACCAATTTGTTCATATTCACCGGTAATAGTAGTTTATATACGAGAAAGAGCATCTAGCAAAACATTACCTAAAAAACACAGGATAAAACCCAAGCAGACTTCTACCTGTGTGATAAAAATACATCCTTCCTTTGGCATACAAAAAAAAAATAAAATTTAAAGTCAACAATTATGTAATCGTTTCCCATTCCAATAAAAATGGTCACAGCACCATATTATTAATCATATATACCTACACAATACACAGCCGAGATTTTTTTAAGGTTTCATTTTTTGGAATCGTCTTATCAGTTCCCTATGCAAAATACAATAACAAAAATGGAATACAATAACAATAAATTTTATGAGTTTTGTATATTGCAGGGTAATTATGACTCATAAATTACAAAATGCTATTATTACATTTCTTTGAGATTATATGAATTTAATGGTCTATCAGCAGATTTAAAATCAATCACGTGTTTTTGATAAATTTTCACAACGAGATTTAACAAAATTGTATAAAATACTGCGTTTGTGCTAAACTTTAAGTTAATTTCATTTTTTACGAAACTTTCAAAGTTTAAAGTTACAAAAAAACTTTTCTTCAATTCAATTAAAACGATTTAAATCTTCTTACACACATACGATAAAAGAGCTGTAATAAAACTTTTTTCATTTAATTTTAATTTTTTTCCTTTATTTTTTTATCAATAAATTTTGATTAAAGTTATATACGTATATACACGAGTATGTAATGCATGGAAGGGATACACAGATGAATGTACATTTTTATATAGAATATAAAAAAAAATCGCCAAAAAATAGAATATACATGCATACCAACAACTGTTATATAATAAATAAAAGAAATATATTTTATTTTCTTTGTAATCCTACAAAACAAAAAAAAATGTATATAACTTAACAGAAACCAACAACAACTTCTAGTAAGAAAGATATATTAAGATAAATATGATAGAGAAGTTAAATATTGTAGATACACACAGTAACAGCAAAAATACGAAATTTACACCAAAAAATATTGGTATGTTTTCACTTAATTTAGTGTTGGCATAGTAACTACATATAAGAGCTATAAGGTACCGTACCAGTGTGTAGAATCATGAAAATCCAGGTAAAAGGGCAATAAAGAATATGGTATTTTTACACAACTTAAATTTAAGGTCTTGTTTTAATCCAACAATAACATATATATACGAGGAATTAGCAATTGCTAATTTTTTGCTGAGTATTCAAACATTCGCGGAATTTCCTAAGCCAAACAATGTATTTAACATATTATTTTACTTTTCCACTTGATCGAAGTTTATTTTTAATGGAAATGACAAAGCAACTACTTAACCTGCGAATCACTTTATAAACGCATTTATCGAAATAACTCTACATATGGTTGCTTTAACGATAAACCTAATCACAATCTTCACTGGTAATGGCACGACAACTCTGTCAATAATAAAAGAAACGTTGGATCTTAAAAATTCCAAGCTAATGGTTTGTTCAATCGAGAGATGGGGTTTGTTCCTCGATTTCCAGAACTTTCTTAAGTTCTACTCGAGGTTGCATCCCTCTATATATGTTTGATTCTGTATAAGATAAAGGAAATTTCCAGCGAAAAATAAAAGATTATACTAATCGCCACGTCTTTTACCAACGATGATGCAGTGGTGATTCCAAATGGATCGCGCTGCGAGTGGTGCTGAAGCACAAAACAATTTAACGGGTTACAGTGCTATGCGAGGCTGTCGGATGGAGGATTTATGTTGCGATAGAATTATTGATAGAATTATTGCTTGATGTATTTGAGTGGATTTATTGTAGTGTAAGTTAAGTGTAAGTGGCAAATGAAATTCGCCAAAAAATTGTTAACCGTTATGTTCGTAATGAAATTCTCTAAATTACTTAAAATGTTTGCTTAAAAATAATATAATCTCCTCTGCGTATGCTAGTTCAGACACCAAACAACAGATGTAAGAAAATTACAGTTTTGTGCTAATCATCCTTTATCTTCAATGCTAAAATGTTACGTCATTCTCCAATACTTAATAAACACATTTTATTAAACATTTGTTTTTTATTTCGCAAAATTAGATTTTTTGAATATTTTAATTAAAAAATTTGTTCAAAAAGTTTAAAAAATCACTCGATCGATTTCGACTTGTTAGGTCGTCATCAAGAGAATCTACTGACTTGTAAAAGTACAAATTTGTAGAAGTAAATATATGGACTGATTTGTAAAAGTAAATATATAGCAGAAAAAAGCAAAAAATAAACAAAAATTTCTGCTATATATAACAAATTTTTACTTTTACAAATCAGTAGATACTTCTGATGATGACCTAACAAGTCGAAATCGGCCGAGTGATTTTTTAAACTTTTGGAACAAATTTTTTAATTAAAATATTTTTAAATTATTTTGCGAAATAAAAAACAAGTGTTAAATAAACTGTGTTTATTAAGTATTAGTGTGTTTCGCCAAGTGCTTACGGCAAATAGCGTAAAAAGTGTCATTCTCCAACATCTATTATTTTATTATTTAAAAAACTTAAGCTTATAATAAGACATTATTAACCAAACCAATTATTACATTTTATCTAATACCCTTATAATAATCGCTAAAAACTTGGTTTGGTTTTGAAAACATGCCGTAAGAAAGATACGATTTTAATAAGATAACCATAAGAAGCACAAATGGTTATCTTATTAAAATCGTTATTTTATGTTTATGCAAGAAAGGAATTGAACAATCAAGTAATATAATTTTATAAAAATTCGTTGGAATATTTGGTCAATTGGACTCAGCTTGGTAAATAACATAATTATCTTCCTTTTATTGTAAAAAAAAGTTCGTGTTATTTGATGACAATACGTTTTATAAAGCCAGGTTTGGGAAAAATATAGAATTTCTAGTAAAATGATTGATTTTTTTGTAATTTTAAAAAAAATCTGAATATTATTTATGAAAATATTAAAATTTTAGTTAAGAAATAAATGGAAATGTAGAGCGAACGTTGTCGTTTTGCAACAATTTTTGAACAACTTAAAAGTCCAGACTTGCATTCAACATTCGCAAAATCAATATACATTTTGATGTGCAGAGAACAGTTGCAACAACAGTTCCAAATTCAATATACATTTTGATGTGCAGAGTTTATCGCATAGAAGGTAAATTAAAATATATTAAAACAAATTCACAAAAGCGAGAAGTACTAAATCAATTGCTATAGTCCCTCTTTCATAACTTTGGAAACGTCAATGTCTACCACTGTTGTAGATATAATAATCGTAGCGGAGAATTTTCATTCATAACCCAATTTAAGCCACACAAATTGAATCGACATTTCATGAAAATTTCAATTTCCACTTCACACAAGTAAAAACCCATGTACTAATGAAACATTTTTTACAGAACTTGAAAGACTAAAAACTGGTAGAACTAACCTGTGAAATGAAGCCCAATTTAAAACAACCAGGCTGAACTCCATAATAGAGGCTAATGGATGTGTTAAATTCAAAAACCAACGTTACAATGAAAGATTAGTGGATACCAATAACAATGCAAGGAAGTGTTGGGGACTTTGTAACAATTATTATTAGGGGCTTCTTTAATTTGGAATGATATACTAATTCTCCAAAATCTGAGCAACAAAGACGTTACATTAAACAACCCCAAGGACGTCGCTGGACTATTTTATAATTTCTTTTATAAATTCTGTTGTTAACTTTTGTTATCAGATTTCTACGCAAGTTCAACATTTCTTGCAATTTCCGATATAAGACAAATGTTTAGATTTCCAATTTAAATCTGTCAATTTTATCTGTGTTCAATCTGTCTATAAATATCATGATTGTAATTTTGTATAGTAAACAATGTACACTGTTTTGTTTTTTATTCGTTCGTCGTGTGGCAAGTAAACATGTCGATATAAAATCACTTGAAATGGTTGATAATCATGATGATCTAAACGACAAATTTACATAGATCTCAAATACATCACACTTAATTTCGAAAGCGAAAAATTGAATCTATCGGATTTGATATAAGAATTGTTTTGTATACTGCTTAAGTTTCAGAAAATCAACAAGGTCAATCTTGATGCCACGTCTGGTACACAGATGTCTACCACATTTCGCATGGATCTCCCAATTTATGAAAATAGCTTTAGCATGAAGTTTTATTCCGAATAGTCAATCCGCCTGGTCTGTAGAGATTTAGAATTTTGGTGAAATATAAATTGTTAGATATAAACAAATATAGAAAAGTATATGCGTGTATCATAAAAATTGTTCCTAATTCTTCACACCACTCCTCATTTATTATAAATAATGAGTTAAATAAATAAACCATACTGACCAAATTACCTGTTGTGCACCATCACTAAAATTTATAAATATAACACCAACTATTATAAATTTTAGTTGATTTTTTGTTATGTATATTATTTTGCATTTGACATAGAAACAGATATTACAATAGAATGAATTAAACGAAAACAATGAAGCGGAGTTTATGCATGATTGCTTCAATGAATACGATTTTTATCGAAACTCAACCAAACACAAAAAAGCACAAGATAAAAGCAAACAAATATTATAAAACAATAACAACTCTACGAACCCCTTCCGATAGTTCCACTTTAACTTTTCTCTGATTTCTTTTGTTTTCCGTATATTGTTTTGTATTGTAAAATTAAATTAATTTGACAAAAAATACAAAAAAAAAAAATTATTTTATACATTTTGGGGCCAAGAAATGTACAAAACACAAAAAAAGAAGAAATCTTAAATTAACTCAAATTGGACTAGTAATTTTGTCATAATAAGAAAAGGAAGTTTATTAAAATAAAATATAGTGTTATACATTCACATTATAGTGCCGAAGCTTTTGCCAAATGAGTTTGAAAATAATAGGATTGTTAAAAAAATATATAAATTTTTGCTTATAAGTGGAAATTTATTGAATTGAGTTGCAATTTTAAAGTTAAAATATTGATCGGTGTATATTTTACTAGAAAATAGTAATATTGTTATATTCACCATTTAATGAAAAGTGTAGTCAAACCCAAAAGATAATGTGGCCGGGTTGAATTTTCTTTAATTAGTTAAAAAAATATATTTTTATACATACATTAAATTTAAAAATTATTATGTAAAACAATCTCAACGTGGTTAAACATTTTTATATTATACCGTGGTTGCTAATAGGTAGATGAATATTCTAGTTTGTGTATGCTATTGGACTGTGTGTACTCTTGAGAATAAAATTTCATAATCACCATATTACTGCGGCCCTCTGCTAATTTTTCACCGATATTACAAAACCGCTTTTTTCGCGATATTTGTTATAGGAGTATCGGGGTTGTTTGAAAGCCAATCAAATAGTTTTAGAGATGTCTTTTCCTGTGAATGCATGCATCATCTGGATTAATTTTAATAACTACCACCACAATCATCGGAGAATTTTTCGCCAACTTTATTTTATAAAAAAATCTATTATGTGAATTACATAAAACACAAAAGTGAAACCAGATTATTGATTTAACATTTAAAAGTGTAAAAAATAATTTTTCGGAATATTTATGAAACTATCCTTTGGTAAATTAAAGTCAAATATTTAATCGATGATTTTGAATACTTATTAATGGAGCTGATTCCTCCATAGTTTGTGAAATGGTGTTCTATGGTGGTGACCAGCCAAAACTTTAGCAAAGAATTCGGCACCCAAGAGAAGTCATCTATTTTCAAGAGTGCATATTTTGCAATCCTTGCGTCTTGTAGAGTACGGAGGTAGCCAGAACACATTTTCATCGAAAGGAAACTTTTGGTCATAATCCCAGTCATAAAAATCACAAGCATCTTTCGAATTCTTTCAACTCTTTTTATGTGCACAGCATAGTAGGATTCCAAACCGTTACAGCGTATTCCAGTTGAGATCAAACGTAAGCGAAATAGGGTGAACATCGTTTAACAAATATAAACAAGGGATTCGTCTTCTCAAAACAATTTTCAATAGACCTATTGAAACTTGTGTTTTCGACAAATGGTACTCCTAAATCCATAAAATCATTAACTCTTTGCAATACTTCGTTGTTGGCTTTGTATGAAGTAATTAACGGAACGCTTTCTCAATGAAGACACGATTTTCCATTTCTCAAATTTAAGTATGGCGAGTTTATGATTGTGAAATACATACCAAAAGGGTATTAATAATTATTTAATTTTGGGTATTAACCCAAAATTTACACTGTTAAATATACGATATGAAATTTACTTGCTTGACCCATTTTTTTAGAATTTTAACTTTTGATATCAATTTAAAAACACGTCTTGCCAAATTCAGATATTGTATAAAATATTAATGAGAATTTTCTACTTCGAAAATAATACACCCTGTGCGTTCTCGAGTGTGGGGTGAGTCAGTGAGTGAGTGACATAGACTTTATAATATAGGAAAAAAAATTCTATGTGTTCTCGAGCGAGTCAATCAGTGACATAGACGTTTATAATATTTCCATTTTATTTGTTTAAGAATTTTTTCGGCTTTTTGGACAAAATATTATTTTAATGGACACCCATACAATGTTTACGACTATTTTTGTCGCAGAAAACAAAGAGGCCATTTATTAACAATATTTCTGCCTCAAAAGTAGAAAAAATGCACTTCCCTCCCCCAAAACTTTAACTCCAAGGCACTTGTGTACACAAAGATACACAAACCATTACAAAAATGAGAACTCCCTTAGGTAGCTTCTTATCAGCTTGGTTTCGTACTGATAAAAAGTTGGTCTGCTCATCAGGTTGCAACGACCAAACTGCAAAAATCCAACTCTTGCTTTGGACGTTTACGACTACTTTAGTCGCAGAAAACAAAGAGGCCATTATTGTTAACAATATTTCTACCAATATTTCTTTCTGTGGTTAAAGGTTTGGGAGAGGGGAGTGCATTTTTTCTACTTTTGTTGTAAAAATATTGTTAATAAGTCGTAAACATTGTATGGGTGTCCATTAAAATAATATTTTGTCCGAAAAGTCGAAAAAATTCTTAAACAAATTAAATTCACGGACGATTATAAAATTCTTCTTAATTTCCATTTTATTTCAATTTAAGTGCCTAGTTCTTGAAAAAAATTGCATTGTTTCGAAAAATAGCTGGATCTCAGTTACCTTTGTTTTATACATTACCAAATTGACAGAACTAAATTATTCTATTATTAAAATGATTACATATTTAGAATTTTATTGACATGAATTTCATGGCCACGTTTTTTAAACTCCTAAATCTGCCAATTCAGTACGCTCATTCCAATACCAGCGATATTTTCGATAATTTTGTTTGTGTTATTGTGAAAGAAATAGTTGAGCTGAAGCCACGGTACGGTCAGTGATTGTCGCATATTGTGCATATTCATACTATGGTAACTTAAATATTGTAAATTTTATGGCTTACACTCTTTACGTCCACACACATTTTATTTGGATCCGGTAACTTTTAAATTTTTTATGTGTTTGTGTAAAATGCTAACAAAAAAATCATTTTATTAATCAATTAATTAAATTTTATTTTATTTTTTTATTATTCGAATTGGAATTTTTAATACAATTAAAATTTTTGTTTTGTGATGCGCGTGGCTCAAAAACAAAACCAAACTAAAAAAAATAGAAAAAAATGACCTTGACAATTTTTTTTATTTCATTTTTGTTTGTGTTAGTGTGTTGTAATTTTTAAATCTACAAAAATTTTAGTTTTAAAAAGAATCCACGGCAAAGCCGGTTTTGGAGGTAAAGGGGGGAAGAACGAAGAAGTTATCGGATTCAACTTACTCTAGTATGGACATGCACATTGTTGGAAAAATATTTCTGCTCTGAAAGCATATCAATCAAAAGTTAATGGAACTGGTTTAAAAACGAACAATAATGTGTAGTATTTGGATGCGTATCTGAATTTGGATCTGACCGGAGGATTTGATGATTGTCTCGTTGTTACTTTTGAAAGAACGGTATGACGGTGCAAGTCCTGTTTTCTTTCCCACTATTCTTCAAAAATCTGCTAGGCAACTTGATGTTCCATTCAAATTTTGAACCTGAATATATAATTTGTTCGTGTATTATGCACCGGGTTTTCATAGTATAGAAACGGCAGAATTGAAGAAAAGTAAAATGGAAGATTTTCACTGTTGCGCCAGCAATTGTTGTTTTTTATTTTTTTAACCACTTATTTAACTACTACAATTTTTAGTGATACGCAGCATATCACTGCAACCTTCGGGGATTTTTTTATTAAGTGTAAATGGCAATATTAATGTAAAAAGTGTAAACCAGGTATTGTAGCTGTTTAGGGGCCATTAACACTTAATTCTAGAGATTGCAGCACAAATCTAAGTCTGGCATTTCTGAACACTTTCGAGAATTTTGAGTCATATGCGGCATGTTATTGACCTTCGGGGAAATTTTATTATTTAGTGTAAATGGAAATATTAATGTAAAAAGTGTAAACCAGGTCTTGTGGCTGTTTAAGGGCTATTAACACTTAATTCTAGAGATGGCAGCACAAATGTGCGTATACTGGCATTTGAGGGGCACTATATCTACAATTTTTAGTCATATGCGGCATATTACTGCGATCTTCGGGGAGTTTTTTTTGTATTTAGTGAAAATGGAAATAATAAAGTAAAAGTGTAAACAGTGACATGAGGATGTTTAAGGTCCATTAACTTTTAATTCTAAAGATGGCAGCACAAATCCGAGTATACGGCATTTCGGAGACATTTTCGAGAATTTTTAGTCATAATCAAGTGTTTTTGGCCCTTAAACATAAACAAAACCTTGTTTACACTTTTTACTTTATTATTTCCATTTACCCTAAATAGCAAAAATTCCCCGATGGTTGCACTGATATGCTGCGTATCACTAAAAAAGTTTAGTAATTAATTAGGTGATAAAATATAAAAACAAAAATTGGTGACGAATCAGTGAACATCTTTTGTTTATCTTTTCTTCAATTCTGCCGTTTCTACTATGAAAACCCGGTGCATAATACACGAACAAATTATATATTCAGGTTCAAAATTTGAATTGAACATCAAGTTGCCTAGCAAATTTTAGAAGAATAATCGGAAAGCAATAAAGGACTTGCACACGGAATCGGCACCAATAATTCTGTAATATTTTGCTTATTTGTAATTTCTCTCTAGCGAGTTTCCAATTTTCTTGTAAAAACAAATTCTAGTGGGATAAATAACAAATTCAACCCTGCCATAATTTTTTAAAGTAGTTCTACACTTTTTGTTAAATTGTATATCTACATTTTTGTTTTTTGTTAATTTGTGTAGCTACACTTTTGATAAATGTTGAAAGCTGTCCCATCTACATGGTCAGAAAAATGAGTCAAAATTCTATGAATATAGTGAACGGGATTGAGTATGTATATAGTTTTCCTTGTCATCCCCAATAGAATATTTTCATACTTTCGCTAAGGATTAAATGAACCTAGACCTTCCTAAAAATATAAGCCACATGCATAACCAGTGCCGAAATAACATTTATAGGATCAAAATTTTGATCGCACTTAAGATAATA
This sequence comes from Nephrotoma flavescens, assembly GCA_932526605.1. NCBI lineage: Eukaryota > Metazoa > Arthropoda > Insecta > Diptera > Tipulidae > Nephrotoma > Nephrotoma flavescens. The sequence goes on along the minus strand of OW052220.1, from coordinate 113,292,127 downwards.
AATTACCGTTCAATATGTGGTTCTCCTCGTCATATTTAACCTACCATCCCTCATAAAATATTTTCATATTTGACTTTCTATTAATTGATTAGTTAAATGCATGATCAATGCTGGACTAAGATTTATGAAATCAAAGTATTGATCGCGCTCAAGTGAATAAATATAGACATTCAATATACTTATAGTTTTCCATATTTGGACCTTCCTAAAAAGTTAGTCACATGCATGACCCGTGCTGGAATAACATAATTTTAAATTGAAGTATGGATTGAGCTCAGCTAAATAAATACAGATTCAATGGTTTCCTTGTCATATTTCTACCCCGTCATTCCTAATACAAAATTGTCATACTTTGACTAAGGATTTATCGAACGTAGACCTTTTTAAAAATATTAGCCAGATGCCGTGACCCGTGCCAAAATAAAAATTATGAAATCGATGTATTGAACGCGCTCAAGTGAATAAATAAACATTCAATGTATGGTTTTCCTCGCTATATTTATCGCCGTCACCCCAATATATTATTATCATACTTTGGCTGAGGATTAAATGAACCAAAGCCTTTCTAAAAATGAAAACCACATGCATGACCCGTTCTGAAATAAGATTTAGGTAATCGAAATATTGCTCGAGAGCTTTATTTAATAAGTAAACGTTTGATTTGTGGTTTTCCTCGTAATGTTTATTCCCCTCATCTCCAATGAATATTTTCATACTTCATAGCTAAGAAATAAATAGACCTAGATTTTCTTAAAAATGTTAGGCAAATGCAGAGTCATGCATAAAAATGTTAAGAAAATCTATCACCAGTAATAACAACTAATGCAAGAACGATTAAATGAACACATTTCGATTAAGTATATTACAAACAAACTATTGAAATATGGTACTTGACACAATATAGTACAACAACACGCTACTTAACGGGTCATTGAAGGGCACCTAAACGAATTTTCCTTACATCATCCGAGAAAACAGGTTGTTCTTTAACTATCTGCGCAAAGGCCACATCAGTTCGAATTGCATCTCCATATTGTGCCAACTTTGTATCGGAAATAAGCAAATCGCATCAGATTAGCGAGAAGACCCGTTGCAGTCACAATCGGTGAAATCTAAGCGGACAAGGTCGCTGTCGCATACCAACCAACTGACACACATCAAAATGGCCACGAAACTTGAAGAATATGAAAGGCACTCTTACCGCAATTTTGTTCTCTCAGATTATCGCAATGAAGATGGTACACCGTATCCTAGCCATTTAATGAAAACTCATTACGATCTTCTCCAAATGAGCCAGTTCGAGACTATCGAGACTATATGTGTGCCATCAAGTACGCGGTACTGCCTGCGCTCCGTATCTCGCAATCCGCATGATCCTTCAACTGCCACTAGGCGAACCGAATAAATACCCAATTGAAGTTAAAGTCGCATCCAGAGATTTCTACGTCGTTGACCTAATGGCCCGGCTATGAAAATTTTGTGGATTTAATCGAAGTCCAGATTCAAACGGTAGATATACTCGTAGCGGCTTCGAACTACATTAGTGATCCTAGAAACAGTCAGCAGCTTCTCAAATAGATACCAATTGAATTTTGTGAACATCAGGGTCAGGCTACGTTGGTCTCCGTCGGTCGATTGTTTTGGATTCAACATTGGCTTGCCATTGGCTGTTCGTCCACAAGCCAAACGAACAATAGTGTTCGTGAGACCGAGCCTTAAATATATTCGATCCGCTCGGCTGGGGATCCTACCACAATTATCGGGAAAATCATACTACAAGGATTGTTGGTAATGCTCTCGCAAGTGATTATTGGGTGGATACGCAGCCCGAATAGTTGGTGGAAGACATTTGTGGTCAAACAGGCTTCGCAAACCTTGGAATACACTCACCCTACCGTTTTAAATTCTTCCTGCGCCTTCTGCGGGCGTTTCACATCCAACATCGACACCTCAGCACAACAACCCATTCAAAACACTTCATCTCCTTGCCCAAATTAAATTAGTCATTCGAGTTTTGGATCAAGCTGGATCAAGAATAACATTTCGCTAAAGAGATATCAATGTGCAAACCCGGAGAGCATCTATTAGACAGGAGCCCACTTCGAACTTTGAACGCCTTTGTCGGCAGCGACAGTATACTGCGGGTCGGAGGGTGGCGCAACGAATCCGGTCATTCTTTCCAAAGACAGCTAGCTTACAAACTAAGCCATTAACTTTACAAGGTGATTCACAGCCGATGTTGGTACACTTACGCAAGCACTATTGAATTTTAAGTCTCAGAACCTTGGTGCCCTTACACGTACATAAATGTGTTGTGTGCTTTTGTCATCACGCCACGACGAGCCAGAAACTGGTTCTTTGAGACCGTTTCTGCACAGTTGTATGGATACGCTGGTCCAATACCTATCAAATTTCGCAACGGCCGTAAGGGTACATTAACCAAGGGCTACATTTGTATTTTTGTCTGTCTATCTACGAATGCATTACATTTGGAGCTGGTGTCCAAAAACACCATATATGCATTCATCGTGTCGCTTAAAATGTCCACCGCGCAACGAGGCAAAATCGAAAACATGTCCAGCGATTGCGCAACCAACTAGCATTCTTTCATCAACAGAGTACGAGAGATATCTAAGGGAGATGTGTAAAATTGGTCCAGCATCACTTACGGCGTATCATTGGCGAAAAGTTACTGACGTTCAAGGAGCTGATGATGCTGCTGGGCCAGATGGAAGCCCCGTTTGTATCTAAACTTGCAAACAATGTGTCCTGTGACGAACGACCATGATGACTGTACGATTCTCACTTCCGAACATTTCTTATTTGGGGAGCCACCAGTCACGACACTTGAACCAACACTACTCGTTATGTGAAAAGGAACCGTCTCAATCGCTACCAGCAACAGCGGAGAATGTATCATCACTTTTGGAACATTTTATCTAATTTTTGAGACTACTAAAAAAGGTAATCAAGGCAAACCCTGTTCAAACGTGAAAGCAATGCATATATTGAATCGAAATTCAGGCGTATAGCAAAATTTGAAGAATTCCCTAAAAATAAATTTTTCTGTATCATTTTAGGTGTATTAAGACCATATAAGCACCTTAAGGTAAGTAACGCCTTTGCCATAAGCGTCAGTGAAGGTTTGATGTTAACAAACAAAAGTTTTCAAACCTTAATCGGAATTAAATATTTTGGAGTGGTTAACCTAAATGAATTAAAAATCCTATCCCGTTTTTGTTTTAAAGTTTTATTTATGATAGACACAGGTAGATCTAATCTAGTTGTGGATGCAAAAAAACATTCAACATCATTATTCATTATGTTCCATTCGAACAGCATCAATCAAACAATTTCAAGTGGATTAATTAAAAAACATAAAACGGAACAACGCTATATTCCGTCGGAACTATAATTACCCTATACAAACAATAAATATCACCATTCAACACTTTGGATTTCTATAAACATGTAATAATTTAAATAATAATTCAATAAAATTTCTTATCACTTTAAGAACACAAATCAAATTTAATTGCAACTTAATAAATTTTAAACTCTTTTACGTAAAATAATAAACTAAAGCAGAAAACGCATGCAAAATAAAGACAATATTCGCAATATTGAATGAAATTGAGAAACAACCGAATATACGAATAAAGCATAACAACACAACACAATGTAGTTTTCTTGATCACAAAATATAAAAATAAAATCACAAGAATTATAAAATAAAGTTATAAATTATGCCCACGCGAAAACCAAGCACAAAAAATAAACTTCAAACGAATTTTTATTTTTATTTTTTGTTACAAAATAATAAATAAATAAAATTTTACGGTGTAAACGAATATTCGGACATAATTTCAAGTTCACAAACACAATTTAAATAATTATCCATCGTCTATCCTTCTTCTGTTTGCCTTCTTGATACGTATATTATTATTGTCTTTACTTTCTTTTCCTGATCATCCAGAGAAACGGAAAACAACAAAAAAAAATACTCATTAATATCCTTCCGCATTGTAAACGCCCATAAACAAGTCAATATTTCAAGAGCGAAAATATAATAAAAATAAAATTAAACCGTATCTGCTATCTCATTTACACATAAATTAAAAAAATGAAACCAAAAATAAGATTTATGACTTTTCTCAGCACATAAAATTACGAAATATTTATAAAAAATGAAATAAAGGCGGAGACTTATTACTGTACAATTATTTTGTGTTTCGTTTTAACATTTGGTGCATGGCTCGAGTAGGGGATGAACAGAGCGAAATAAACTTATATTTTATGTACTGTAATAAAGCATTGGCTAAAGTAATAAAGCATTCGTGTGTGAAAAGTGACACAAGTTATTTTTGTTGTTGGTACAGTTTTATTTTTATTCGAGGCCTTTATTTTCTCCAGCTATATGAGCGAAACGGCTATATACATTATGGTGCGGCAGCATAAAAGAGAACAAAACACAACTTGTTTATTACAAAAAATTGATTAATGATGTATTTGTGATGTATTACCATTTTATTTTTATTATGTGTGTTTGTAAAGTGCTTTAGAATAGGGAGAAAACTATATACCTATATGGGGTAATGTTTTGGATGTGTATGCGTGTGTGCTCACAAAAAGGAACAAATTTATAGATTCCATGTTTCTTCTTACAAGGCAAAATAGAAATAGGACACAAAAACATGGTGGTTTAAATCCCGAACCCTAACTTCTATTTTAATTTTTCGGTTATCTTTCGACCACCATAAAATGATGATGATGATTAATTTCCCAGCACACAAATACATTTATATATATTTTTTGGTTCCTTATGGTTGTTTCGAAATGAAAATGAAATTTTTGTTTTTTTGGTAGATTATAGATTTTTTTTTTTTAATATAAATGAATGGAGTGAAAATTTTTTATTTCTTTTTAATGATTTTTATTAGTTTTTAATTTGTAGTTTATAATTAGGACAATTTTTATTTATATAGTCATTTATTTAAGTATATAATAGTTTTGTTATTCTTTGTTGAACATTGTTGAATCATAAATTTATTGGTTTTTGCGATTATTTAGTTGAATTTGCGGTGTGAACTATAAATTAAAATTTATATAGCGTTAATAGTAAACCTGCATACTAATTAAGTGGTTTGAAATACTGCTATAATTTTAAGTGATAAATTTAAAGTAATAATTAAATGTATCAGATAAATAGAAAACATAAATTTCTATCAAACAAACTAAAACTTTGATATGCCGACGGAAGAATAATTTTATGAAACCGCCGACGCACCGGCAGCATTTTAGAAATCTTCGTTTGCATACCCACACTTACAAATCTATTATAAGTACACTTAATATATACTACTCTGTAATATGCATTAATTACCAAATTAATTAAACGAATTAATTTTAAATATTATAAAAAAACAAACAAATTAGCATTAACTTGTTTAAAATGAAATTAAGCATATTGTGAGGCTAACTTTTTTGATATTTATATGTTTTAGGGATTGCAATTATTCGAGGTTTCCGCCAATCGTGTAACCGAGTGGTGCTTTATTCAAAGCCGGTTAAATAAGTAAAATCAAAAAAGTCATTTAATTATTTTCAGTATAATTTTATAAACATGGTTGTCTTAACATAAACGAGATTTTTCGTAAATTTCCCTCAATTTTTGGGTTTTCATAGCCTCTGGAATAGAAATCCTATATAGACTAAGGCTGTTTAGGAAATCATTTTTTTTACCAACTTCCAGTACTGTGCCGTATTGTCTACACCACGTAGTTAATAAGATATTAGTGTCGACAATGTAGAGAATGACGGAAATGATTGTTTCTGGTAGCAATGAAACGAAAGAATAATTATATGATATCTTTTTTTTTGCAGAACGATTTAAGAATAGTGAGCTTCATTATCCTCACGTTTAAAACATTGGGACCCAAGTGATTTTATTTAAATGAAACATTGTGTTGCATACGAATAAAGTGTGAAATCGGTAAATGTACGAAATTAAATGCTTTACATAATTAAAAGTTGATTGCAAATTGGGCATATACTACCGCCATTTTGGCTAATTGTTTCACCTTAATACTCGTATTAAATTGTTTTTTCACCTTGGGAAGATAATGTGGAAAGAATCTGGTATAACATCTTCTCGCATGCCCGTGTCAGACCGGTGTGAAGTTTTTGGACACTTTTAAATTTTTGGACACTTTTATAATTTAAAAGACAGAAATTTACGCGAGTGTCCAAAAATAATTTTTTTAGACATAATTTTGATTTTAGACAGATATTTCAGCACATGTACATTTCTAAAAAACTTAAATACAACAAAAATTGTGTTTATAAAAAATATCAATTTTTTTGTACTTCATATATATATATGAAACTTTTGAGAAATTAATTAAATCATCAGGAACATGCGGAATATGCGATCTCTATATATCTCAGAGATTGGCTTCCCCAGTGGCTATATAGGTTTGAAAGGGGATACATTGTGGAATTAAAATCACCTAATGCCATTTCGAAATTAGCCGTAGGGCTCTTGTATATAATTTTTGAACATTCACACTATACCGCGATTTTTATAGGAAAGGATCTCGTTGTAGCGTGTGTACTCGTATTTAAGGTAAATTATACAAATCTCAGAGATTGGCTCCCCTAGTGGCTATATAGGTTTGAAAGCGGATACATTGTGGAATTAAAATCACCTAATGCCATTTCGAAATTAGCCGTAGGGCTCTCGTATATAATTTTTGAATATTCACGCTATCCACGATTTTTATATGAAAGGATCGCATTGTAGCGTGTGTATTTATGGTAAATTATACAAATCTCAGAGATTGGCTCCGCCAGTGGCTATATAGGTTTGAAAGGGGATACATTATTGAATTAAAATCACCTAATGCCATTTCAAAATTAGCCGTAGGGCTCTCGTATATAATTTGTGAACATTCACGCTATCCGCGATTTTATATGAAAGGATGTCGTTGTAGGTTATGGTAAATTACACAAACCTATATTATTCAAAATATTTGCAAAATCCGAAAAGTTCTTATTAAGAATGATTTTATCAAAATTTGTGTTTTTCAAATCCATTTTCCGAATCTGCCAAGTTATCAGAAAACCTTAAGTATGAAGTTCTATGCCGATCATTCAACTGTTTGGGCTGTAAAGTGTCCGAATTATGGTGGAATAACAGTTTATTATCAACAATCGTTATTAAGTTTAACTTTTTTTTTAGAAATGCCCTCTCATTGATGTCTGTGCTTCCCCATATGGTGTGATGTGCGTTTGCATCACATCCGAGTATAACACCTACCCTTCTGTGATCAGCTTCCCGGATTAATTCCCCCAGGTTATCCGGTGGAATCCCCTTCTCCCGATCCATATAGGCTGAGGCCAGCCATAATTTTTCACAGCCGGCCTCAACACTCACTGCCGTAACATCACCACTACTAAATTGAGGAAGAAGAAAAATATTCAAATTATTTTTCGCTAAAATACAGGATCTGATCTTGTCAGAGTTGCTTGAGTATAGTAATTTATACCCTTTCATTCTGAGGCCACAAATCCTGTTAATGCTAATCCAAGCTTCTTGGATTAACACCAAGTCGTCATCAGACTTAGCCAGTCTGAGCACGAGAGCTGCCGAGGCAGCCTTCGTGTGATGTAGGTTTATTTGTACAATGCTAAACATTGTATTCAACCTTACTCACCTCTACCTGCACCCCCTGCATCGGGATAGTGCCATCTGGCTCGTTGTTCCGGCCGCTATCCTCCTCTCGTCGAGAGCCCGACAGGATGTCCCCATCAGACTCCAGTGAGAGGAGGCTACCTCCAGTTGCGATTTTTCCTGCGTCCGAAGCACTTTTTCGGCCGTCCTCAGCCCGCTTGACCATCTCCTGCTGAGCCCGTTCACCGTCACTCCCAGGCTGGTCTTTCGTAGTCTCCTCGGCCTCATCTTTTTTATATATTTTTAGGGTGATCGACCCGAACCCGAAGTTGATCACCCCTTTTAGTTTTGCGAGGGAAGCCAGAACTCTTTATTGATCAGCATGGTTGCCAATCTAAAGCCTCCCTTAGCCTCCTCTCGGTTTACAATCCTCCAGTCTTCGGTCTGAAGATCGGGATTGATGTCCGGCTCGGTTGGCAGCCATACACGTGCCCTCGGCCTGCTCGGGATTTCCTCCCTGCAGACTGCCTCAAGCCGCGCACCCTGCCATACCTCGCCTACTTCGGCCACTGCTCTTTTGTACAGGTCAGCCGATCTCTGGTCTGAGCACGCAGTCAACTTCACGCGCCCCTGGTACCATCCCGCATCACTGTAGGATGGAGGGGATCCCGGATTCTCTCTCAGGATCCTTAGAAAAATGGAGTTTAGTGCATTATGCGCTACCCTCCACTTCTCTGACGTGATGCTCCCATCTTCTTGACTTCTGTCAATGACGGCTAGCACCAGCACGTGCTCCTTTAGGATCTCACTGAATAGCTTCAGTTTCCGATCCCTAGGAGCACCCGACGTCTTGTCCGCTTGCACCTTGGCCCGCTTACTGTCACCCGGTTCTAACTCATCCTGGGACCTCTGTCTTTTAGACACAAGGGCCCTTTCCGAGCTAACACGGCCGACAGTTTCTATAGCCCATGCTACAGACTTACGCTGTTCGACTGTAAGCTGCCCCTCAGGAGTCGCAGCCAGTCTTTCCAAAATTCTGAACGCCGACCGTCTCTCCCTGTATCGACGCTTCGAAGGAGGGATCTCCTTCACTCCCCCCCTATCTCCTTTGACGGATCCGCTTCCACCTGGCTTCACCAAACTACATATAGGTAATATAGAAAAAATACTTATATAAAATATATCACACGGACGAATTTTTTTTTTGGTCACCCTGTGCGTCCTGGAGTGAGTAAGTGAGTGAATGACATAGATGTGATAATATAGAAAAAAAAAAATTTAGTCACCCTGTGCATTCTCGAGAGAGTCAGTCAGTGGCATAGAAGTCTATATTATGACTTTCCAATTTGCTAGTTTTTCAATTTTCCAATTTTCAAATTTCCCAATTTACCAACTTTCCAAATTTCCTATTTTTATATTTTCTAATTTTTCAATTTTCCAATTTTTCAATTTTCCAATTTACCAGTTTTCCAATTTACCAATTTTCCAATTACCTATTTTCCAATTTTCTAATTTTCCAATTTTATAATTTTTTACAAATTTTCAAATTTTCCAATGTTGCAAATTTCGAAATTTTCCAATTTTTCCAATTTTAAATTTTCCAATTTTCCTATTTTCTTATTTTCCAACTCTTTTAATCAATTAATAAAATAAAATGGTATCAACTAATGTTCCACCTAGGGATTTATGAATTGTCATGGCACATCCTGATACTAAAGGAAAATGATTTCGTTTTGCGTTTATTGTTTCGTTCGCCTCGTTCGATTAAGGATGAAACACACCAAGAGCAGTGCAACATATTCCAAACAATCCACACTAACGGCTGCGAATGAGTGTGCACATCAAGCAGCGCAGCAGTTTATTTTGTTTTAGTAGTAAAATGCACTTGTCTCAATTTTATTGAGGTTATGAGTAGCATCAAAGTGCAGTCAATTGAAACTGCTGTGTGTGGAACCTATTGATGTCGCGACAGATGCAACTTCATTCAATATAATTTCTTTAAATTTAAATTTTTCTATTAAATTTATAAAATGTTTGATTTCTTTTATTGGAAATACCTATATTTATAATCAAACTATAATTTTGTTTCATTACGTAAGCGAACTAACCAATATTTAAATTTGCTGCTCGCTGCTGCTGCTTGGTGTGTTTCATCCTTTACACTTTTCGTAACGCATTTGCCAGGTTAGTCCCCAAGTCAAGCGTGCCTAAAGAAGTTTTACTTCAAAAATTGGTCACCTTGTGTGTTCTCGAGTGTCACCTAGCCGTTTATGTCTGATGCCACAAGAGGTAACCTAGTAACTTGGTAACTTTTTCAAGGCCAACTAGTCGTAATAGATGATGTTTATGTATGTGTAAAAAAATGGACAAAAAAATCATTTTTGAAATCTCTTCGCATAGTAAAAATGGCCTTGAAATATTTTTTACTTCATTTATGTTTGCGTAATGCGGTTTTATCGTAAATTTGTTTAAGTCGCATTAAAACCTGTATCATAGGCAAACGGGGAAAGAAACGAAAAAAGAATCGGTTTCTGTGGAATGAAACTGTAATATAGAAAAAACTACATATATAAAATATATCACACGGACGAATTTTTTTGGTCACCCTGTGCGTTCTGGAGTGAGTAAGTGAGTGAGTGACATAGATGTTATATGTAATATAGAAAAAAAAAATTATGGCCACCCTATGCGTTCTCGAGTGAGTCAGTCAGTGACATAGAAGTCTATATTATGACTTTTCAATTTTCCAGTTTTTCAGTTTTCCAACTTTCAAATTTTCCAATTTTCCAATTTACCAACTTTCTTCCTATTTTCATATTTTTTTATTTTCAAATTTTCCAATTTTTCAATTTTCCAATTTTTCAATTTACCAGTTTTCCAATTTACCAATTTCCCAATTTCCCAATTTCCCAATTTTTCAAATTTCAAATTTCCAATTTTCATATTTTCATATTTTCTTATTTCTCGATTTTCCGATTTACCTATTTTCCAATTTTCTAATTTTCCAATTTTATAACTTTCCAATTTTCCAATTTACTAATTTTCCAATTTTGCAAATTTCTAACTTTCCAATTTTCCAATTTTTTCAATTTTCCAATTTTCCATTTACCAATTTTCCAATTTTCTTATTTTCCAATTTTTTTAACCAATTATTAAAATAAAATGGTATCAACTAATGTTCCACCTAGGGATTTATGAATTGTCATTATACTAAAGGAAAATGATTTCGTTTTGCGTTTATTGTTTCGTTCACCTCGTTCGATTACATTTTTTGTAACGCATTTGCCAGCTTAGTCCCCAAGTCAAGCGTGCCTAAAGAAGTTTTACTTCAAAATATTAATAATTTCAACCACCAAGCAAATACAATACTTTCCAATTAAATCATACAATCTTGTGACGCTTATTTAAAGCAACCTCAGCTTTAAACAATTTATGTAAATTTTAAAATTATTGCTTAATCGAACTTTTGATTCAAATATTACTTGAAATAGTTTTCTATATTTGTAGTAAACAATACATACAAGCTTCTTTGTATACTGTTCATTTGTATGTACTGTACAAATTCATTATATCATAATTTAAGCTATTGACGTAACACACAAAAAAAATGTGTTCGTTACATATCAAAAAACTGATGATTTCATAAACTCTACTAATAAAATAGTGTCAACGAACTGAACCCACTAAAACAACTCTACATTATATTTTTAAGACAAAACACACACTATACAACATACTTGAACAAATAAATTATTTAGATTTCTTAAAATAAATGTTATTTCAAAGTAAATTTTAGACAGCTAATTTGTCAACAAACTAACAAGTAGGATAACCCTTTATATACTTTAAAATGGGACATAATAAAATTAACAAAACATATGATTCGATTTCATTAATATTTTGTTTAATTATCCTTTTTTATTAAACTCAATCTGCCTTGTGTATATATAGACGTAAGAGAGCAGACTAAAACAATTCTCTTATTATTCATGTCTTAATATTTTCATACAAAAAGGGATAAATCCTAAATCCAGCATACTAAACTATAATAGAAAAAAAAATTTCATGAAATAGTTATATAAAATTAATCCAAATTTGCACAGCTCTCAACACTCTCACATATGCCGCCGCACACACAAACCAAATGTACCACGTTATTTTCCTTGTGCTCTTCTCGATTCGAACCACACTACATATACCGTTCACATGCTTAATATAAAAATCCATAAAGTATGTTGTCTCTGTTCGAAATTTACGATTTGTTTGGATGTTTGGCACACAAAAAAAAATAAAAGTTCGCTCTCTGTTTTTCTCCTAAAATCCGGCAAATTTATATTGATATCCCTGTTACACCAACCCACGATACTGTGGAAAATGAAAACATAAAATACCATATCTACACATTCAACAGCAACAAAATAATAAAGCTTTTATTAAAAAAAAGTAAAAAGTACCAAAATAAAAAAATCTATCACTTGAAAAGCTTTATGTTGATAATAAACCATTAAATTTTTATAACATTCGAAATTTTATTGTGACACCATCGGTATATAGACGGAGAAGAATTATTAAATGTTTGTTAAAAATTCATTTTTCGAGTACGGAAATTTTTAAAGAAAAATTAATCAAAAGTTTATTTGTGTGAGCTTTTATAAATAATTAATTAAATGTTGTTAACCTCTATTGTTTACATATGTCTGTAGGATATCGTCTGAGTATATATTTTTCAGAAAATTAATGATTTTCATTTATTTTTCGGTGTATAGTAATTATTTGTTTAATTAATAATAATTTATAATTAATACGAAACAGTAATAGTGCCGTCATTAATTACATTGAATAAATGATATAAGCTTGGATTTTTTTATAAAGTGAAGTTTATAAAATTCAGTGAATTATTAACTATAATTAATTACTTTTAAAAATATAATTAAAGACATATCTTGTGTTGAGTATAAGTGGATTGTATTAAAACAGAAATTATTTAAACACAGTTTGTGTTCAAGTGTTGTGTGAAAAAATATAGTTTTAACAGTGTAATTTTGTATGGTAAACCAAAAATTGAAAATTTTACCAACCGACGGCATATTTCATTTGAGGTAAGTCTGTTTGTATTGAAATCATATATATAGACAAAATTTAATGATGATTCAGATCAGATGTTGCATAAAAAAACATTTGGTTTATGTATAGGGTGCATAAATTATATGCTGGATTTAAGGAAAGAGACAAACGTATGACTATATGGTAATTGTTGTATTGGTATATACAGTAAAATCTGTTACCAAAATTAGCATTTTGTTGTTTTGCTGTATATACACATAAGTAAAGTAAATGTCAGATTTTTTTTAAATATACGTAATATTTCCAAGTAATAAGCAAATTTTAAAAATTGCAAATGCATTGGATAATAATGGTTATAATCCGTTTACTACTCGGACTGCAAATTAAATTTATTTATAAATTTGTTATAAAGACACTTTAATAATAGTTGTTCAAAAACAGTTCGCTCTATTAGTAATAAAAATAATTTAAAAGTGACTTTAATAGTTAAAATTAAAATAAATAAGATTTGATTTGCGCCTGGTATTTGCTTCAAAAATCATTGCGTATTAGACACTTGAAGGTCTTAGAGAACTGATCTAAGTCCTGTTAATCTGCTAATCTTAAAGAAAATATTTATGCAAGGTGTCCAATAAAATTTTAGAGGCTACACAATAAACACCGAATATTTTCTCTATATGGACACTGTTTATGTTTTATATCTACAGTGGCATAATAAAGTGTACGTACATATTAAAAAGCTCAGTTTTTAATGTGTGGTCATTAATATTTTTTTTTTAAGTTATGCCTGTATATTAAAAATTACAAGCTTTATGCAAAAATTATCATGAAAGCCTTTTCAATGTATTAAACTTAACAATTTTTAATATTTAATACACAAGAAAGTCTACGTACACTGAAAGTACAACGTTACATTTTTAAACCTATCAGCAACCTTATGTCGAATTCTTTTCAAACAAAATTTTCCTCGTAGATCAAAAAAATCACTGCCAACGTAATAAATTCACATGAAGTTTCTTCCAAATTTATAGTTGATCTGAGAGCCAATTTTTTTATGAAAAGAATTCGCCATTAGTTAACGGTTTTTGTTTTTTTTGTAATTTATCTGGCATGTAAATAATAGTTAAAAATGCTGTCAGAAACAGAAAAACGCGATTTCGCAAGATATTAGAAAGCTAATTGATAAGCCACGAAGTGAAGCTAAATCTTATGCTGAAATTGCAAAAACTATTGAAAAAAATCCGGCCAATGGTTCAAACAATTATAAAAAACTTTAGGGAAACTTAAATTTAGGGAAAACCTCTCTAAACAAGCTATCTTAGCGCGATAAACGGGATATTGTTAAGATGGGGGGAAATGTATCAGAGCTGAGCTGGAAACGAGTTGGAGCCTTTGACGAGTAACATTAAAATCGGCTGAAATCGTCGCTGACAACTTTGATACGATGATGTCGATTTTTAGTAAAATGTTATTTTTTATTCTTGAAAATATTCCTATTTTATATGGTGTACGTAGACTTTATTGCCCCACTGTAAATCTATAGAAATAAATAAAATTGATGTTTGCTGTAATTTTATAAACTATGTAACTGACTTTTTTGTGTTTTTTGCACTTTTGTGTTGACGAGGTGTTTTGTGATTAAATAATCAATTGGGTTTGGTAACGATGTATTTCAAATGGCATTTCATAAAAAGCAAATGGTCGAGGCTTTCTATGTAACTTATAAAATTTAATATACATACTTAACCTTCACCTAGTCAGTATTTACCCGGGGAAAGATCTAAACTTTTGAATAATTCATTACTTCTTATCCCCATTTTAAAACCGATACGACTCAGTGAATAAATTTCGACATTTTTACAGAAAATTTGAAAACTATAATAAAATACTAATGTTTCACTGCCAATTTTTGAATTTTTTTTTCGACCACTTCAACAATATTTCTATTTACCCGGGTATTTTTCCCCCGTATGCTTATTATAAAAGTTAAAGAATTTTTTGTTTATTTATTAAATTATATCACAATATGTTACTCAATATAATATATTGTAGTCATAATGGTCCACCAAAGAGCGACAAACAATTGTTAGAGATGAATTCAGAGATGAATAATTGTAATACAAACAATTTTACACGGAAATAATTCTACAGTGAACAATTCATCGAAAAATCATATACGCGTAAAAAAGAAACAATTCATCGAAAAGAATTTTAATGCATATTTAAAAATATTGATCAATATTCTCTTAATGGTTCAATTTTACAATTTTTTGTGACGTTTGGTGTGTCGTACTTTTAGATTCAAATTTTCAAAGTAAACTAGAATCGATTACTAAAATACTTAAAAATATTTTGCTTCTGAAGAAATAGTATATTATTGGTTGCAAACGTTTTGTGTTTTCATATTTTTTTTCTTTTTTTTTTGCGAATCATCATGATTATAGTGGGACTTGACATCAAAACTCAGGTAATCACGGAAATAAATTTTTTAAAATAACGACACCATATGATCCTTTAAACATCTAATTGTCTCCTATAGTATTCGTGTTTTCAAATATTTTAGTACTTGGGGACAACCACTTGCACCATAACTTCCCGAAATGTTCCAATTATTATAAGAATTCAGTATGATACAAATAAATTGTTCAATATGAACAGGGTCATTTAACTGCAACAATATGCAGTTTTACAGAATGTTAATTTTAATTTAGCTATAAATAAAATAATTAATTTTTTACATGCAATTCTGCACTTTTGGAGTTTATAAAATATTAAAATATTGTAATTGATATATGATCATATGTAATGTAAAAAACAACAACAAGAAACTATCAAAATTGTATATAAACGCCAAAAAATAAATGAACTACTCAGTTCTAATCAAACTCTACTATACGCTTTTATTACAATATTCCGGTATTAGCCCTCACCCGTGGAAAGCTCGGAATTAAAAGTGTATTAAAAGTGTTAAATTAGTTCAAGCTGAGGCTGAATTAAACAGTGGTCCTTCGAGCCATTAAGAACAGGCAAAAACAAACGCGTATTCTACATTAGAACAAGTAACACGCGATAATTAATCAACTGGCGAACGAGAACTGCCTAAATTCAAAAATGGAAACCCTTGCATTCAATCAAGAACAGCTTGCGACTCAGATTGATAAAATATGTATTAATTATAAGAAGGATGGCCCAGAGAGGAAAACAAAAACTTACCTCACCAACCGAATCCAACAATTAAAGGAGCTTTATACAAAGTTTCTAGAAACAGATGAGCAAATAAGGAAGCTGAAAGATGTCAACTTAGAGCACCCGTACTTTAAAACGGTAACAAGTGTAGTGGGAAAATATAATGAATTTATTACTATAATGCGTGCAAAACTAAACAACGGCCCACCACTTACACCGGTCCCAGAGCATCGCAGTAGAAGCCAATCAGAGTCGAACACCAGTAACAACAAAGATGCAGGTTTGGAAACAATGAATCCAGAGTTGCAGCAATTAATAAAACGACAGACGATTCGGATGAGGAGTCTCTACAGGAAGATTGATGAGGCCGAAGACCTTGTCGTGACGGGGCCAAAACCGGCAATGAAACTGTCACTTGGAGTGATGCAAAAACTCATGGAACAAATAGCTGAACTCCATGAGGAAATTTGCATGCTCGTTACTGATGAGGAAGAACAACGTATAAAGTACTTCACAGAACAGTACTTTGAGAACATTGATAGCAAGTGTCAATCAGTAATCCTTCAAATAACAACGAGGATAGATGAAACCGATAAAATTATACCAACAAACCAAACAACGGACATTCGGCTACCACGAATTCAAATCCCAATATTTGCTGGAGATTACCAGAAGTGGACTGGATTTCGTGACACATTCACCAAACTCATCCATGAGAATAGACAGATCAGTGATACCCATAAAATTAACTATCTAAAGGGTCAGTTAGAGGGTGCTGCGGCCAAATTAATCAACCACCTACAACCAACAGAAGAAAATTACCAAGCCGCCTGGGAAATTTTGAATAGCAGATATAACAACAGGAGACTACTGATTTCAACATATTTAAATACGTTACTCAGTCAAGTAAATATAAACATCGAGTCTGCAGCGGCACTGAGAAATCTTCACGATACAACAATTGAATGTTTGTACGGAATACGTAACGCAGGGGTAAGCATTGAATCGTGGAACTCAATAATAATCTTCATATTAACTAAAAAACTAGACAATGAGTCAAGGCGACTCTATGAGATCTCCTTAGAAGATCCAAGGGAATTCCAAACAACAACGGAATTTTTAAAATTTTTGGAAGGAAGGTTCAAATCATTAGAGGCCAATGGCAACCAAAAGCCATTAATCCTACCAACAACCGCCTCACGTGAAAACAAAGCTCAAATAGTTAAAAGGACCTTCTTAACAACAACAAATATCTGTGTCTACTGCCGAGGGGGACATAAAATTAATGATTGTGGAGGATTTAGGAAATTAAATTCCAGTGAAAGATCGCAAATGGCAATGCTTCATAAATTATGCAGAAACTGTTTATCAGCAGAACATGAAACATATGTATGCAGGCAGAAAAACCAATGTAACATATGCAATGGAAAGCATAACACAGGACTGCACATCGATTCAAACGCAGACATGCAGCGAGTATCTAAAAGTTATTTAACAACACAATTAGGTCCTGCGATATTACCTACAGCTCTAATCGCATTAACAACAAGCGAGGGAAAATGCATGCTCTTTAGAGCATTAATTGACCCAGGCTCTCAGGCGTCATTCATATCCGCAAAGGCAGCAAATCTTCTTAAGGCTACGCAGAAACAAGTCAACACTAAAATCTCAGGAATGGGAGGAAAGGAAGCCGGAGTGTGCAGTCATAAGGTCGAACTAACCTTATCTTCAAGGCTTCAGAGTTCGTTTGAAATTAAGTTTGAAGCAATGGTGTTCAAAAAATTAACGGATAATATTCCAGACATCGACTTTGATACCAACAAATGGGCACATTTGCAGCATTTACAACTTGCAGATCCACAATACAACAAGTCCAATAGCATTGACGTAATAATCGGTGTTGACTACTATCCTCTAATTGTAAACAGTAACATCATTAGAGGACACCCACAAGATCCAATTGCCCAAGAAACTGAGCTTGGTTGGATCATAATGGGCAGCACAGGCAATAACCAAGAAGATAAAATGTTGTCAATGGTCACAACCAAAACAATTAAGCAACAACTAGACTTATTAATTGAAAATGATGCCATTCCGCAAGAAAAAACACATACCCAGGAGGAAGCAATCGCTGAAAAGCTATATGCAGAAAGCACAACGCGACTACCAGATGGGAAATACATGGTACACTTACCGTTCAAAGTAGAACCGTCTATGCTAGGAGAATCCAGAAAAAAAGCAGTAGCACGATTACTGCAAATCGAAAGAAAATTTCTAAAAGATAAACCATTCGCTAAATTATATCACGAATTTATGGAAGACTATCTAGCGCAGGGGCATATGCAATTGGCAAAAGATGATCCAGATGAGAATCCAGTATACTATATACCACATCATGGAGTGATCAACCACGAAAGTACTACCACAAAGCTAAGAGTAGTATTCGATGCATCGAGCAAAACTACTTCGGGATTATCGTTAAATGACATAATGATGAACGGCCCCAAAATTCAAGGTGACCTAATTGACATCATCTTGAGGTGGCGAACACACAAATTCGTGCTAACAGCAGATGCGGAAAAGATGTTCCGGCAAATCTGGATGCATCATGGTCACCAGAACTTACAACGCATATTGTGGCGAAAAAATCCATCACAAACAATAGGAGAATACAAACTAAAAACGGTTACCTATGGAACAACGGCAGCGACGTTTCTTGCTGTAAGAACATTAATGCAATTGGCAGAAGATGAAAAGAACAACTATCCGACAGCTGCAAGGATCATGGAAAGAGATTTTTACGTGGATGATCTACTGACTGGGGGTGACAGCGTTGAGGAGGTCGTAACCATTCAACAACAGATGACAAGACTTGCACGGAGCGGAGGATTTCCATTGCACAAATGGGCGTCGAATTCAGCTGAAGTCATGACTAATGTTCCTGACCACCTACGAGCAAAAGGAATGATTAATTTAAAAATCAACCACATAATAAAAACACTAGGGATTCTCTATAGTCCTGAGGATGATACATTTGAATTTGACCTGACCAGGCTAAATCTTTCAACAGAAGAACCAACGAAACGGCTACTGTTGTCCGACTCTTCAAAATTATTTGATCCTGTCGGCTGGTTATCACCAATAACGATAACAGCAAAGCTGTTAATGCAAGACACTTGGAGAGCTGGTACACAGTGGGATGACAAGCTACCAGAAGCTATTGAAGCAAAATGGAAAAAGTATAAGAACGAATTAGATGAATTAAGCAAAATAAAGGTACCAAGATGGGTTAAAACAACGTCAACACAAAAATCAGAGTTACATGGATTTGCAGATGCTTCGCAACAAGCATATGCAGCGGTGGTCTATTTAAGAACCACAAATACGTTCGAGCAAGTTACAACCAGTTTGCTAGTAGCAAAAACCAGAGTTGCTCCAATCAAAACAAAACTGACAGTTCCGAAGCTGGAACTAAACGCAGCGCATCTGTTATCTAGGCTTCTAAGATACGCTAAAAATACCATGAACATGCAGGATGTAAAGATGTTCGCTTGGACGGATTCCACCATAGTTTTAAGCTGGATAAGAGCTGATATTCCGAAGTTAGAAACCTTTGTAGCCAATCGGGTATCTCAGATTAAAGATAATTTACCTCAGCTACAATGGAATTACGTACCAACAAATCTAAACCCAGCTGATTTAGCAACAAGAGGATTGGCAGCGGCTACCATCACCTCACAAGGCTCGATCTGGTGGACGGGACCAACATTTTTGCAGGAAAATTCTGATGCATGGCCATCATCACCTTCGCACAAGGGTCCACAAATACAAGGTGATCACAACCAGGACAGCGCAGCGGATATCACTTGTCTTACAATAACCGCTGAATCTAAAGCAAACGCGCTACATGAATTAATTGATAAAATTTCAAACATTCATAAGTTGAAGCGTATATTGGTGTACTGCCAAAGGTTCATAAACGTGCATGTTCATAAACAACGGCGACAGTCGAAAGAAGTGACAGTACCAGAACTGAAACTCGCGGAAGTCCAAATAATTAGGATTGAACAACACCGATACTTCCGTAAAGAACTTCAGGCATTGATGAGTGGGATTTTATTAAATAAAAAATCCAAACTATCTGCGTTAAATCCAGTCATGAGCAAGGATGGGATATTACGATTACACGGACGTTTACAAAATTCGCAACTACCAATGAATCAAAAGCAACCAATTATATTACCGAAGGAAAGCTCAATCAGCAAGCGAATAATTGAAGATGCTCATACTACTACAACACTTCATGGGGGCATACAACTTACATTGGCAAATGTTCGCAATAAATTTTGGATAATTAATGGTAGAAATCTGACACGTCATATTATACAGAAATGTGTTACATGTATAAGATTTAAACAAGTAACCCTCAACCAACTAATGGGTGATTTACCGTCCTGCAGAGTAACTCCATCACGGCCATTCAGCAAGGTGGGTATTGATTATGCCGGGCCGATTCAACTGAGGAACAAGATAGGAAGAGGTCAAACCACGTACAAAGGATACATTGCGGTATTTGTCTGCCTGACCACCAAGGCCTTACATGTAGAAGTAGTCAGCGGATTAACAACAGATGCATTTATAGCAGCTTACCGCAGGTTCACATCTCGCAGGGGGTTGTGTAGAGAAATCTATTCGGATAATGGTACCAACTTTGTTGGTGCAGAACGAGTACTGAAACAACAACGCACGAAGATTGCAGCTCTAGAACCAGAAATTGCAAGGGTATTTCAACAAGATGAAACTACCTGGCACTTCATACCACCTGCTGCACCACACTTTGGTGGCATATGGGAGGCAGGGGTAAAGTCAGTAAAGACTCACATGAAGAAAGTCATAGGTGAGACCGCATTGACATTTGAAGAAGCAACAACATTAATGACTCAAATAGAGGCATGCTTAAACTCTCGACCATTGACTACCTTGTATGACCATCCGGAAAATTTAGAATCTTTAACACCTGCGCATTTTCTAATAGGCGGACCAATAAAGGTAGTCCCAGAAAGTAATGATGTTACTTGCACGCTAAGAACACGTTGGCATTTAGTACAAAAGATTGTAGATGACTTTTGGAAAAGATGGTCTAGAGACTACCTGCACCAGTTACAACAACGTACTAAATGGAGGGAACGTCAGCCCAATTTAGTTGTAGGGGATGTCGTTCTACTGAAGGAAGAATCACTGCCGCCGTCACGTTGGAAAATGGGGAGAGTACAGGAGGTGCATACTGGCTCAGATGGCTTGGTTCGTATTGCGTCCATAAAATGCAGCCAGAATATCTATAAACGACCTATCACTAAGTTGTGCAAGCTACCAAGCGAAGAAGACAATTCATGGTCACAACAAATAATTAACGCAAATAAGACTCCAGATGCAAAACTAGCAACACCTAACACCAATGACCCAGTTAGACGCCAACCAGGAAGACAGGCGAAAGGGGGAATCAAGCTTCATCTGGCATTATTGGCCCTGATGAGCATTTGTTTTTCTACCACCAGCGCCAAAGAACTGATGCAGATTGAGAACTTCAAACATTCTACTGGCATATATCTTGAGGAAATCAGTAAGATGGAGCTAGTTGCCATGAGATGGACTTTGGTTGTGCGGTATAATTTAAATACGTATTGGGAAGAAACAACTCAAGCATACCGCTTAATAGATGAACTTGCAACTATGTGTAAAACAGTACATTCGGTAATAGATATGGAGAGGTTTAACTGTCAACTAGTAATCCAGCAATTACGATCTCAAATGAGTAGAATAGATGAAGGCAATCAATTACTGATGTCATCCAATAAAGAAGTAACCAGAGCGAAACGGGGGATTGGTGACACTACAGGTTTAGTGTTAGGTGACATGTTTGGAATATTAACGCAGAGAGAAGCAGATCAATATGAAGAACATTTTCAAACTATAGAAACCAATGAAGATCATTTATTACTGCTAATAAAGAATCAAACCTCCATGATTGATAACTCTGTAAAACTATTCAAGCACAGCCAAAATGCCACAGTACAGGCTATTAATAACATTCAGAGGAGGTTGCAGCACTTAGAAAAAAACATAAATAACACACGTGTAACGGAACAACAAGTATTAACTATTTTAATGACATCCCTTGAACTAGTCGTTGCCACGGGAAGTTTACGGGATGTGCAGGAGGCGATACTAGAGGTTATTCACAATGCACATCTAAACATTTTACACCCACTTTTATTGAGCCCATCACAACTTGAAGAACAAATAGCATCTATAAGAAAACAAATACCAGTCTCCATTACAATTCCGGGTCACGGATTGCGCAAGTTAGACCACTTATTTAAAAGTATGACAACCAGGACTAGAGTGACAAAAGCATATGTGATAATCGAAATTTCAATTCCCTTATCATATGTTTGGTCCTATAACATTTATTCAGTAGTAGCTGTACCTAATATATTAGTAACTGAAAGGCGTGCACATATAGTGCCAACAACTGAATTTATCGCCGTTGATATTCAAAATGAACATTTTACGCAACTATCAGCCAGAGATATATCTAAATGCAACATTATCAATGATGATCATCTATTATGCGAGATACCAACAATACTGTCAGGTGTCTGGGAAGGAACCAACTGTGAAATCGCAATATTGCAACACAGGTCCAATTTACAAGACATATGTGAGATAAAATACCAAAATGTTACTTCAAACCTTTGGATAAAACTATACGCACCAAATCAATGGGTATTCGTAATGACAAAGGAAACAACTGTGACGGTTGTATGTGGATCAGTTACAAACCAAAAGCAATTATCAGGGTCGGGAATAATAAAGCTAGAATCGGGATGCGCCCTTAGAGACAATCACTTAAGCATACTGGCCTCTGATAGATTTGAAACTACCATCGAGAACTTCGGAATTGCACCATACTTAAAGGGGATGCACTTAAAAGATTTAACAATAGAGATATCTAAACAAAACTATGAGGAAAATGAGCTATTAACCACTCCAGATACAAGGGGTTTAGAAGAACAAATCTCCCTTATGAAAGAGGTAGAAGAGAATACAACCAACGAGCACTTTCATCATATTCATCATTATACAGCAATACATCTTATCCTATGGATAGCACTTGCGGTTGGGATAACTGTCATAATTCGCCACATACGAAGAAACCGCCGTAACCAATCATCCGTTCTTCCAAGTCCCGTCCAAACCCGCGCCGCAAGATGTTCAATATGAACAGGGTCATTTAACTGCAACAATATGCAGTTTTACAGAATGTTAATTTTAATTTAGCTATAAATAAAATAATTAATTTTTTACATGCAATTCTGCACTTTTGGAGTTTATAAAATATTAAAATATTGTAATTGATATATGATCATATGTAATGTAAAAAACAACAACAAGAAACTATCAAAATTGTATATAAACGCCAAAAAATAAATGAACTACTCAGTTCTAATCAAACTCTACTATACGCTTTTATTACAATATTCCGGTATTAGCCCTCACCCGTGGAAAGCTCGGAATTAAAAGTGTATTAAAAGTGTTAAATTAGTTCAAGCTGAGGCTGAATTAAACATAAATTATGCACCTCATCACAATAATCCGTTTCGAAATCTACTCGCCTAAATTCATCATAGGAAATCTATACCTGTAAATACTGATGTTCAACAGAAAGTTTTAGTCGAATAATTTTAGTAGTGTTGCTTTCGCAAATCCGCTTAGCTTAGCTAACAAATGTGAATGCAACAACTTTTGGCTTTAATTTTTAATGCGTTTTAATTTTCTGTGTTGGTTCATTTTATTAATATTTATTTTATTTTTTTTTATTTTATCAAATAGAACAAATTAAATTCGGTATTTTGCTCTCAAATAAGAAATGCCAAATTTTACTACAAGTTAATTTTTCGAAAAAATAACGCCTTGCGGTAAACACTTTTGTTTCGATGAATTGTGTTTTCGATGATTTTTTATTTGAATAATTGTTTTCGCGCACATGTGTTTATTGTAAAATTGTAGTGTTTTCATATTTGTTTTTTGATTAATTATTTGTCGCAGAATTTTCGAGGAACCAATCACAATATATCACGTTTCAGTTTACAATTCAGTCAAAAAAAATGTGTACGTACAAAATGACTGGTTGTAATGTCTTCCGAATTTTAACGGATCTTAGGTTAATCGGAATTCTTTTTGAAAAAAGGCATTATAATTTAACAACATATATATTATATAACATATTAATTATTTGTTTTTGATAATAGATTAATTATTTTATTATGATTTTAGTCATAGTGTTATTTCTTGTACGAAAACAAATTTAAGTGTATGTACAAATGTGTATTCTGGTCTTCAATTTACACATAATTCTATGTTTGACATATTAGTTTTTCGTAATCGAGATTTACATACCGATGTTCAACAGCTAATTGTAGTTTTAATATTTGTTTTTCGATGAATTCGGGGTCGGGTACCCTACAATGACGAAAGATAGGATTTTTTTTACAGAAATTGCAAGACTTATATAAACTAAGAATTGCTGAAATGCTTGGTGTTTGGATGAGAACACATAAATGATGATTAACTAAAACATTGTGTGCAATCAAACGACGTAAGTATACGGCTTTATTTTGCTCCATTCAGTACCAAGAGCCAATGTAAAATTCGTTAACATTTTCAGTTCCACCAACTGAATTTTCGTCTTCACTGTAGTACATTGTTATCTGCTACAATCTATTCGTCGTCGGCTTCTGTGTCAGTATTCTCATTCCAACATTACATCTTCAATTTCCATATCTGAATCGTAGCCTCATTTGGCGGCAAATAATCTCCGGGTCAATATCATCGTCATCAGGTCATCGAAAATGTTGAGTTCATCATCTTCCAAATCAAAAAATTAATTCTCTGTACCCCTATGTATACTACCTGCTCACTTGAACTCCAGACAAATATTATATTTTATTAAGATTTTTGGACAAAATAATAATAAACCACATAAAGTAGAAAAGTTCGTACCCCTCACCCCCCTCAAGTACCATGGGGTTAAAAATGGAGGGAAGGCATTTTTAATGCAAAGGTTAGTAAAGATACACGAACCCCTGGCTTGGTACACATACAAAGTGAGAATTTCCGAAAGTTTCTGGTTTGGTGATATAATTCGCTAAATCGATAAGTTCTTGTTTTATAATATGGGTACAAAGTAAGAGTTGAATTTTTGCAGTTTTGTCGTTGCAACCTGTTATAGACAAACTATTTATCAGTACGAAACCAAGATGGCAAGAAGAGACCTACGGAAGTTCTTATTTTTGTAAGGGTTTGTACCCTAGGGTGAAAAATGAGGGGAGCGAATTTTTCTACTTTTTGTGGGAGATATAGCAATTGTGAGTAAATGGCATCCGTGTTTATAATGACTAGAAAAATCGTAAACATTGTAAATATAAATGCCATTAAAAACAATATTTTGTCCGAAAAGCCGAAAAAACCTTTAATAAATTAATATCACGGACAATTTTAAAAAACTTCTTAATTATATTTTCTTTTAATTCATATTTTTCATGTGCAAACTTATTAAAACTCAAACACGAACAATATATCTTAGGTAAAAACATGAATATTTAAGAATACTTAATAATAAAAACTAATTAGGAAAAGTAATATTATATGAACCTTCCATCTGCTGGCGTTACAGTAACCCATCCTGTGGGTCCAGTTTTCAAGAACTTTTTCAATAATTTCGCCGCCTATTTCGCAAATAACTGGATATCCTTAACGAAACGCCATCAACTGAGCATTCCGTTGGCAAACATGGTTCGCAAGAGATCGATTGTTGGTCGGTTTGTATGAGATGGTGCCATCTTGTTGAAACTAAAGGTTGTTCACATTCATAGCGCCGATTTGAGGCACTAAAAAGTTGATCAGCATATTTGTGTAACGGTCGTCATTGACAGTAACTGTGTTTCCAACAGCGTTTTCGAATAGAAAATGGGCCAAATATGCCTCCACTCTGAAACCCAAACCAAACAGTCACTCTTGGTGGATGCATTGGCTTCCCTACGATTACGTGTGGCTATTCTGAACCCCAAATCTGATATTTCTGCTTGTTTATATTACAGATGATTTTCGACCAAAATCGACATTTTTATGAAGCTGGTCGATGGCCCATGCAGAGAACTGATATCGAAGCGGATGGTCATTTGCTCTCAACTGCTGAGTCATCTGAACCTTGTACGCAAATTATATGAGGTTGTTGTGCATCATTCTTCTCGCAGTCTGATGCGACTAATGGCCAACTGCTGCAATCGGCTTCGAGTTGAGGTCGATAGATTCTGTCCCACATTATGAACCACAGTCGCAATATTTTCAGACGTGCGTACTGTCCGAGCTGTGACACCAATATGTAAACTTAATAATTTTATATCAATAAGTAAACTTAATAATTTTATAATTTATGTTATTACAGACATCGTTCTCTTCTTTAATCGAGAAGACGTAGGTATATCTTTTAAGTTTCGCGCCAGCAAATTCGGATGAGACACCAGTTTCCCTGCATAGCTGATATGCATCTTTTGTAATTCGTCTTTGATAGTTAGGATAATAAGGTCCTTATCTATATATTTGTTTTTTACGAACCATGGTGCCCTTGTAATCATTCTGAGAATTTTTGACTGTGTTCGTTGAACAATGTCGATATTCGAATTTGAGGTTGATTACCATAATTGACACCCATACGACCAAATTGGTTTAATCATTGTATTATATACAGTGGAAGTTTGTATTCTAGGTCAATAGTTGAATACTTCCCCATCAGCCGGTGCATTTATCAATTTTTAATTTGCTATAATCTCGTTTCATTTCAATATGTTTTCGCCAAGTTAACCGTCGATCTAGATGGTCGCCTAGATATTTTTCTCCATTTGATTGAGGGATCTGTAGTCCATTCAGTGTGACAGACGGACAAGTAAGCTTATTTAAAGTAAATGTTACGTGGGTCGATTTCTCCTCATTGACCTTTATCTTCCATTTTTTTAGCCATATTTCGATGTCATAAATATGTTTTTGCAGAATTTCGGGCGCCGTTTGTAGATTTGTATGGCTACATACGATTGCAGTATCATCTGCGAAAGTAGATGTAAGAATTTGCGAAGACGTTTGTAGAGCTGAAGTAAAATTAAATATAAAGTTGGGCCAAGCACACTACCTTGTGGTACTCCAGCCAGAATGTTTTAGAGGTGTTGCATTTGACATAATATCTACCGATTTGACAAAAATACGAGTTCATATAAGATGGTAAATTTCTGGCAATTTAAGATTAATCTTATGAAGCAGACCCTTGTTCCAAACTTTATCGAATGCTTGGACAACATCCAAGAAGACGGCGGAGCATTACTTTTTCTCTTCGTATGCTGACCTTATTTCTGTAGCTACTCGGTGTACTTGCTCAATGGTTCCGTGCTTGGCTCTGAAACCAAATTGATGACTATAGGGATGATATTTCGTTTAATATTTTCGATAATCGTTTTTTTTCGAATACTTTCGAGACGATTGCTGCTGTGTAAAGCAAAAACAACGTAACCCTGAAATTGAAGTTTTGAGATAATTAAGGGTTTGCGTTTTGATCCAGACTAGATCTGGTAGAAGTGCTATCAACAAATGGTCTTGATCAGTATCTGTTAAAGGAAATGTACTTTTTTATAGTTATAATATAAATTTTAAAATAGTTTATTTTAATTGAAATTTATCAAAAAATTGTTTTGGTTTTGCAATTAGATTTCGATGTTTAAATAATTGAAATACTAAAACATATCAAAAAGAACGTAACAAATATTACTCTGTTTTGATCTTGAGTTTTTAATTTGTATGAGACTATAAGAAGGAGTTTATTCGAAGCAAAAACAACGTAAACCCATTTCGGGATATCACGATAATAAATTACTGCCACAGTTTGAATATTAAATTATAACTTTACCGAGGAATTTTATTTATTTTTAGAAATGAAATAATACAAACATTATTTTAATTCAGACTTTTATTTAATCAAAACATAAAATATTACACTAAATTAAATAATAGTTTTTAAACTAAATATGTTCATTAAAAAAAATAATGATTAAAATAACAACATTTCTAACTGAGCCTATAGTAGTTAATTCAGTACGTTACATTTTTATTTAATGCAAATTTTTAAAAATCTTGATCTTCTCGATTAAAACATAGGTCTCTTGCTCCATCGTTTTCAGTCAGTTCTTGCCAAAATATTTGTTTTCGTGAAGGCATATGTGGTACCAACTCCTTAATAATTTTTTGTTTTTTTATAGTGTTAATGCCTAGTTCTTCTTTCAATTTTTCGAATTTTTGGTTAATGTCGTATTTTTGTTTTATAAAATTACTTTTTTGAAAACTAATGTTATCGTAAGAAGTTTTATAAAACATTTCCCTGCAGCCTTTTCGAAACTCAACGATCTTAATTTGGTCTATATTTGGTATGATGTTGTCCCTTTCGTCCTTTTTGTTCCTTGTCCGCATGCCACTGGAAAATTTATGGAAATCCATATGGTACATTTTAAGCACTGATATGTTGGATGAGGACTTAAGAACAACATCTTCCATGTCATCCATTGTAAGGACCTCTGCACGTCGTTTCCATTCAGTACCAATGAGACCGTGAATACTGTCAGCTCTCATGAATGAATGTCCTGACTCAAAATATTTCAATGTTATCGAGTTAGGACCCCATCCTTGGTTTACTACACATACAAGCATAGTAAATGATATCCAATTTTTGTTTTGTCCAGAGCAGTTATCAGCCCAAAAGATAAATTGATTTACATCGGAACTAGACTTTTTAATGATGGTGTAATAAGTTGAAGCAACATCAGTAGCTCTACGGCCAGTTATGGACTCATTCCACAAAACACAAATATCTTTCGAATCGTGCAGACAAGCGAACGTTTCATTAAAAACTACCAGCCGGCTTACAAAGTATGAATTTTTTAGTGTCATTTTAGGGATTATCATCACTTTCTGCATATCAACAGTATAAACGTTGAAATTTGGTTCCCATTTTTGCGTCTTGTCCTTTTCATATGCTTTTCTTGCTAAGGTGTAATTATTATGGTGCCCTTTGTATTTAATGCAGATCTCGCAACTAAACTCGTCGTGTTTAGTGGGAAAAGATGAACTACCAGCTTCAGAATCATTCACATGGTTTTTATATAATGAACAGCTTTGACAGTCATCTTCCGAAGGACTTGTAAAGCCAATATTTTCACGTTTAAACGCTTTTCTGTATGTCTCATAAGAAACATTCAACTCAGAGTTTTGTTCCACAAAATCTTTCCACAAACTCCTGACACTTAAGTCAGGTGTTAAGTACCGCCTGTTTGGAGCATTTACCAGTCTATAATGTGACACAATTGGATTGAAACTATTAATGTGTTGTTTTAGTTTACTGTCCATTGATATCTTACGCTCAACCATTTTCTTTCGTCTAACTTCTCCCCTTTTATCTGCAGTAACAGCGGTTACGCTACTCTCTTTAATTTTACATTTAAAATGCTCCATTACGAATCCATCGTGTTTTCGACCTAGAGAGCTTAGAAACATATTTTTACAAACCTTAGTCGAAACAACATGTTCAGCAGCTGCAGCTGATGAATTCATTAGCGTATAAATCAGGCTATAATTGCGTACTTTTGCGTTATCTTTCTGACTCCGAACTTTAACTTTATTTTGTGTTATGTATTTGTCCAAAAATAACCGTCGCTCAGAAAAATTCATGTTTATGAATGCGTTATATGTCTGCTCTCGAGCGCCTTGTGCGATTTTTTCATTACATTTGTTTCTGCACGTGCATTTTGGCGGTAGCAACGGATATTTCTGTTTATAATGCAAGTTTTTTGCGGCCTGTGATCTTCTGGCTTTCTTTCTCGGTGGGGTCTGGGCAACTGGAGCTATGTGACAATTTTGAGTAATATGACTTGAAACAACTTCTTCATCTGGAATGTAGTCCGGGTCAATATCGGAGTCATCGAAATTTTCCTCCGCAGAATCCTCTATTTCATTATTTGGAGTTGTTGTAGCTGAAGTGATCATGGTCGCATTTTGAACTTCTTGTTTATTGCGAATCAAGCTGGTTGCGGTTAAATATTATAATTAAAAATAATCATACTGCTTTGCTTTAATAATAATTACGTTATTTTAACTTTGACCATAATGGTTTAGAAAATCAAAAAATCAATATTTTGCGAAGCAAATAAAACGTAATCATATTTACACCGTTCTGATATTGTATACTTACATATTTTGCGCCATTTCAACCATTCTTGCACTGCGTGATGACATGTTCACTCACTAAAATATTATGATTGACTGACGAATGGAAGTGTAAATCTACATTTTGTTTAAAATAATAATATGAGAAACGCTCTCTTTTAGCATTTATTGCGCTCATCTAGTCATCCTGGTAAAGAAGAATTACAAATCAAAAAATCAAAATATTACGTTATTTTTGTGTTGTACTACATTTTAGAAGTTATGAAGTTAATTTTCTAAAGTCAAATAGAATATATGCAAAAACAACGTAAGAATGGTGCTAGTGAATATTACATTGTTTTTGCGGAGGATTTTTTCTTTTTTGCTTTGTTACGTGGTTTTTACCGTTTTCAAATCTATGAGTTTGTATATAGAAAGAGAGAATATAGAGTAACGGTAAAAGCTAACATACGTAATCGATCTCGTAGATTTCAAAAATGCAAACGAACTGAAAACAACGTAAACGCGGTTGCACTGTTTTTGCTTTACACAGCAGAATTTGGTAGTATAGGCTTCACGAAACACAATATATCGGACACAATGCAATAAAATATGTGAAAGGGTACTATAAATTTAATAGGAGCATACAACATGACGAATAGTAAAGTTTTTGATATGTTTTAAGTACATATAATATAGTAAATTGAATCATAACATATAGCAGTGTTTACTATTTTACAACGTAGAGAATCTTGAGCTTTATAGGAAAATTTATAAATTATTATATTAATTATTACTATACAATATGGTAACTTTTCCAATATAATTTTACAGCTAGTCCAATTTATTAATTTTTATTATTAAGATCTTTTGAGACATAGCACTGGTCTTCATTATTATCAATGAGTCATAGAAATGCTGCCCATATGAGCATGTAATAAAATAAAACTCAATTTTAGTATTATTAATAAATTTTTATTATGTTATTTTGTTTGATTAAAAATAATTAAAAACTAGCACTAAGTAAGAACTAATCACAAAATTAAAATAGCTATTAAAATAACTAAATTACTATAAAGTGAACTAGTTTTATTTTATTTAATAATATTATTTATTTTTTTATTCTAAGGATAATTAATGTAATGTATACAATTTGTTATACCTTAAAAGACTAAGGTAATTGTCTATGAATAACAAAATATACTTTAACATATGCGATACCTTCCATAATTGCATTACATTACATTCGTACTCCCCGGTTTTTATGCTCCTCGACTACAATTACAAAAAAATTGGACTTAATTAATTTCTCACGCAGACGATTAAACTTGGTTCATTAGAATTATAAAATTATGCACAAATTTCACACTAAAAAGTTAATCAAACAATAAAATCGTCATTTAAATATTCCCGTGAAGTATGTCCTAACTTTGTCCTAAAATCAAAAATGATGGATTGCTAAAATTACAAAAATAATCTTAGGACAAATTTAGGGCAAACTTAACGCTTCTCTACAAATTCGTGAAGTATGTTCTAAATCCTAAAAGACTGTATATGTATAAGTGAATATTATATATTTTTTTCGGATAAACCAATAAAAGTAAATTATTTACTCTTTATAATGAATTCTGATATATATTTATGTAAATATTTTCAATGTTCAGATTAAATGATTGATGTTATTGAATGAATGTGAAATTTATTTCTTAAAACTGCTTCTGACAACCAATGATTTATTTTAAGCTATCAGTAGGGTTAATACCCATATGTTTTATATCATATTGGTCTTCCTTATATAAATTTCTAAAGGTACTCTTTTAAGTGTTTTACCTATAGATTATTGTTTAAAATCGTAAAAGAATTTTGCTAAGATGCTAAGTATCACGCCCTTGTGTGACGAAAAATTAATTCAAAATTTCAATGCTAAAGGCAATTAACGAGCACTTGTCATATGTCGTTAGATTCGTTAAAGTGTCCACTATAATTGTTATGAATATCAAGAAAATTGTATGACCGTGAAAGGAAATATGGTGATTCGAGTACTACCGTATAAGCGATCCATATGGTTGGCATGGTGATTTGAGGGTATGATATCAAAGGGCCGAATGTCGAAGGGCCGAATTTTAAAGGGCCGAATGTGTCGAAGTACCGAATACGAAGGGCCGAATGTGTCGAAGGGCCGAATGTTGATGGGCCGAATGTCGAAGAGCCAAATGTGTCGAAGGCCAGAATGGGTCGAAGGGCCGATTTTTTTTTGTTTTAGAAATATATTTTTTTTATTTAATTTAATTATTTTTTTTTATTATTTGTACATATCCCTTTTGCAACCAAACCACACAAATGTGTGGGTAAAAAAATCATAGTATGTAATGGCGGTTTTGATAAAAAATTTGGCTAAAGTGTAGATGGCCTATACATCGCTGAAATCGGGTAAGATGAAATTTTTTTAAAAAATTTCCTTTGTAGGATTCCATCGTACTTCCTTAAAATGCAAGCCAAAAATTTCGAGAAAATTATCACATTCTCCGGGAATATTTTGACCTTTTCAATTTTTTTTGGTGACAAATTGCGTATTATTTTATTCAAAATAGTACAAATGTTTATTTTTTAAATTTTGATATTAGCATTGTCTTTTAACAGTTTTTCGACAGTACAAGTAATTTTTCCAGGAAAATTTTGCAATTTTTCTAGGAAAATTTTATTATTTTTTTAAAATAAAATTTGCCACTTGAAGAATTGTATAAACTCTGGAAAAGCGGGGGTTTGGGGCCCCCATCCTTTAAGGTAAACAGCAAGGTGCAGCCCCATCCTATAAGGTGTAAAATGAATTAAAATTACATTAAAAAAAAATTTTATATTTACAAAAACTGATTTTTTAACATTTGTGACACTATCAGAAGAAGCGATAAGAGCGATAAAAACTCTTTAATTTTTGTCTGCAAGGTTGACGGAGCAACTATTATTAATAAAAATAAACAGAACTAAAAAAAATAATAAAAAAAGCGAAGAATTCTCCGGAAAATCAAAAAGTTTTATTAAAATAACGCAAAAATGTAATTTGTTACCCGTTTCATTACAGTGCAGTTCAAATTTTTATCTTTAAAATTAAGATTTGATAAATAAAAACGGCAGATTTTTAATTTTTGGATAAAAAAATCAAAAAAATATTTTTGGAAAAACTAAAAATTTCCCAGGAAAATGTGGTGATTTTTCCGAAATTTTTGGCTTGCACCTCCTAAAAATGATAGGTATACAATCCTATAGAGACATTTTTTTAAAAAAATTTCGTCCTTCCCGATTTCGGCGATGTACACGTCATCTACACTTACGCCAAAAATTTCACTTGTTTTGAAGTACAACCAACACAATTGTGTATATAGTTATAAGGTTTTTTTTTCGGACGAAAATAATTTTAAAAAGAACACGTAAGTTGGGTCAAAACACATACAAAAATAAATTTTTGACATGGTACTTCTACAGTACCCACACAATTGTGTTAACGAGCAAGAAAAGGGATATATCTTTTGGGAGCGCATGACGAAATTTTCGTTCACCAAAATGTATCGCTGACTGGATACGTGGTGAAAAATAGTAAAATAGCTAAATTCATAAGAAATTCATTTAAGTTTAATAAAAAAAATTTACAAAATATTCAATAAAACTTCGACCCATTCGGCCCTTCGACCCATTCGGCCCTTCGACCCATTCGGCCCTTCGACATTGGGCCCTTCGACCCATTCGGCCCTTCGACACATTCGGCCCTTCGAAATTCGGCCCTTTGACATTCGGCCCTTCGACATTCGGCCCTTTGTAACCCTTCTGATTTGAGTACTACCGTATAAGCATAAGGTAGTACTCAAATCACCATATTTCCTTTCGGGGTCATAGAATTTTCTTGATATCCATTGAAGTTATAGTGGACACTTTAACGAATAAAACAACATATGACAAGTGGTCGTTAATCACCTTTAACATTGAAATTTTAAATTAATTTTTCGTTACGTAATAGACACCCTTGAATCGCTTATACGGTAGTACTCTAATCACCATATTTCCTTTCGGGGTCATAGAATTTTCTTGATATTTGTTGTAGTTATAGTGGGCACCTAAACAAATCCAACGACATATGACGACGAAGTGCTCGTTAATCGCCTTTATCATTTAAATTTTTAATTATTTTTTCGTTACACAATAGACCCCCTTGAATCAGTTATACGGTAGTACTCAAATGACCATATTTCTTTTCGGGGTCATAGAATTTTCTTGACAAGTGCTCGTTAATCGCCTTTAACATTGAAATTTTGAATTAATTTTTCGTCACACAATAGACAAACTTGAATCGCTTATACGGTAGTATTCAAATCACCATATTTCCTTTCGGGGTCATAGAATTTTTTTGGTATTCATAAAAGTTATAGTGGACACTAAAACAAATCCAACGACATATGACAAGTTCTCGTTAATCGCCTTTAACATTGGATACGATTTATGTCTAGATTTGCTGGAATTTTACTAATCCACGACTAGCGGCTATTTAGAGGCTTTACTGTTTTATTCTTCACAAACCCTTATTTTTACGTTCAATAGCTAGCTATTTTTGATAATTGTTTTGTTTATTTACGTTCCTAAACTGCTTTTGTATTTTCTATTAATTTTTTACAAGTATTAAGAAATATTAAAATTCATTATAGCGAGAGATTAACTAATACATTCTCACGAAGAAAGTCAGGGCAAAGTTAGGACATACTTCACACCCGTCATTTAAATTTGAAATTGAAATTTGTTCTAAGTTATTTTTGTATTAAATAATTTTTCACTTACCAATATTATTAGAAAATAATGTTAATAAGAAGGACGAAATTTCAATTTTTCTAATAAACTCATAACGCGTCTCCATTTTAAATTTTAATATTTTATTAATTATTATTTTTTACACAAAGCACAACACACTTTTCTGTTTAATATTTCAATACACAATGGCTACAGAGAGAGACGAGAAAATTATTCAGTCCACCGTAGCTAAACTAACGGGCATTAATTTAACAAATGGGGAACATTTCCATACATATTCTATAGATAATAGGAAATACATACTCCTATGTGATAAAAAATGGATTTACATTATAGGAGCAATTCTTATATTGCAATCACTGCTATCCAAAATGGATAGCTCCTATAAATATAGGAAATTATACAAATATTATAGTACCACTTACTATAATCTGATTCCCATACATAAATAGGAAAAAATTGGTGATTTGTTTCTCCGTGATATTGGTCTATATGACGAAACTTTGGTAGGAGCCTTACCAGGCTTCGGGATTATTTTTATGGTTGAAAATTTCCAGCACTCAGGGATATATGTAACCTGATTCGTAAATTGAATTCCAATTTACAAAAAATAATTTAATGTTGTAATCACCAATTGTTCGTTTGCATAGACATTATAATTCATTTTTTAATGATCTTTATCGGTTTTCGTTTTCAGTATCATCTTATAAAAAACTTATTCTTAATAATTTAAATAATTCAACTTTTTAATTTTTATTGATAATATTTTACTTATTTTTTCTTTTTATAATATGTTTTACATATATGATTGTTACGTATTGTTTATTGTATGTATATGTAAATTTTTTAATTTTTTTTTTATGTTTTATAAATATTAATTTACATTATATCCGCATTTTTTTGTACTTTAAGCTAATTGTAATATTTAGTATATAATATCTGTAATTAGCTAATTGAATTGAATAAATAAATAAATAAATCAGCAACCTTTAAATCAATATTGATTATTGGATGGCCGTAACATCGTGCTGTTTATGAACTAAGCATTTGAAAATATGTCGAGGTTTGCCGAATCTTGGGCGATTTCCTGATTTGCAGTACCAACATTATGGATGCGCAAGATCTACTTACACTGCAAACATTCTCAGAGCTGGCAGGTTCCCGCTACATACATGGGCATTTTAAAATGTTAGATTTGAACACGTTTTGTGGCCAAAAATTTGTGGGGCTATGCAATCAGCCATTAGGTCTAACTTTAATTTATTCGATATAATATGCAACGAACTTATACTAAGTTAGTATTTCCACTTTTCTTACAAATAAATCCAACGGAATTGTTTTTAAATCCAATAGCACAAAACCTACAGTGTCACCTAATAGTC
Organism: Nephrotoma flavescens; assembly: GCA_932526605.1. Classification (NCBI taxonomy): domain Eukaryota; kingdom Metazoa; phylum Arthropoda; class Insecta; order Diptera; family Tipulidae; genus Nephrotoma; species Nephrotoma flavescens. Next base: position 113,255,734 of record OW052220.1, on the reverse strand, counting down.
GCAGGTCTTATTAATACGTGCAAAATGTGAATTTTGAAAGCATTGAGAATTCAACAAACACGATTTACATACGAAACGCCACATAGAAATATTATTTTTCAATATCAGGCCGAGTGACCTGCATTTAGCAATTCCGACAATAAAATGTTAATGTCTTTATTAACTGCATTTGCTCATTTTAGTCTTTAATTGTCAATTCTTATTAGTTTGAAAAAACGTTTCCGTCTATTCATTTACACATCACTATAATCTAATTCAAATCAAAACAATAGATTTATGTTCGATTTTAAATAATTCATGCAACAACAAAATATTTTATTATTATATATCACCACAATTTACCATATAAATTTGTAATTTGTATGCGATTATGCAAATAAAATGATAAAACTTCGTGACAATATTTATTAAAATTGGAATATATACACTAACAAATGTGTGCAGTCCATTATATGTATATGTTAAGATCTGTAAAAGTAAAGCGCCACGCACGAATGGAAAGACGAAAGTCTTAATACAAAATATTATAATCCGATATGCAAACAAGTAAATAACGTGACAACAATAAAACAAGTCTTATGAACTTGTACAATACTAATTAGTACAATTTCAATTAAAACACATGTCTAATTAAAATAAAAATATCAAGATAAATGTACAATATTCTTTATAATGGTGTATACACACCCAATCATCTTGAAATTATTTTTATCTTTTAAGTCCGATAAATCTTAAGAAGAAAATATGTTATTCTGGCTTGTTTGTAGATTAAACATTTTTAAATCACGCAAAAAACATGTCAGCAACTTAAAATGATTTTTGTTCTTTTCGCATATATGCGCATTGTCTTGTATTTTTTAAGTTAATTTTAATTGCTTTCATAAAGGAAGATGTGTATTGTACGAGTATATATAGTAAAATGTTGTGTGTGATCTTATTGTTGTTCTGAGCGACTGTGCGACTTACACACAAAATAATTACACAAATAAATTTTAAACAAAAAAATAATTATTTATAATAAATGGACATTTATATTACATGCCAAACAATTTGTTGCCAAGAAATGGACCACCCAACGGGTCTCGAAACAATATATATTTTCACATGTCGCGTTATGAAGCCCAGCTTGATCTTGTAACCAAATATTATGTGTTTTGAGATTCACCTGCTAAATTTTGTTAATTTGTCAGGTGGTTCAACGTATACTATTTATACACAGGCTTGTAAGGTACAATGGATATCTGTTTGGTCATAAAAGGGTTAATATTAATATTCAGCACACAAATCATTAAACATGCTGAAAAAACTTATTTACCTTATTTACACCGCCTTACAATATTGTAGTGGTCTTGTGTTTCCAAAGACCCAGTAAATAATTTTTGTATATGTGGGTAATTGTTTGGCGCCAACCAATGTTTTATTGTTCATTTCGGATTGGTTTTCAACAAGCATTTTTTTCCAAAGGAAATCCACGATTCAAAAGCAAAACAATCAAAATGATTGAAATAAATTTTTGGTGATTGTCCGGTGCGTGATGATTTTTAAAATGTGTGTTGAAATAAATGATTTGATGAAGCGCGAAATTTTGGTGGGTTTGTTATTTGACATGGTCTTGTCACAAAAGTAACATAAACAAAGATTTGTTTTAAAAAAAACAATTTTTTGTCTTTGATGATAAAAAAAAATCTGAAACATTTTTGCTTAGGAATTTTCTTAATTTATTTTTGGAAAATAATTGCATTTAATATAAGAAGCTAAGAAACGTAGAATGTGGCATAATAATAGTATGGTATTTATTTTGGTCATGTATGACTAATAATTTCAGTATTTCAGCTTTTCCCCTTCAGGGATAGGATAAATAAATTAAATGTAAAATTTAATATACAATCTTAATTTACATAAACAGTTTGATTTTACAGATTTCATAAACATATAGTATATAAACATTTGAACTATTTTGTCTAATCTATGCAAACCATTGGGAGACAATCCCGAGAAAAAGTTTCAGTTTTGAACCACCAAAATCTATAGCTGTAATCGGGAACAGGTTGAATATGACCCTTGTGGTCAATACATTAGTGAATTCTGGAACACCTTCAATGGAAGCAACCAATACGTTACTATCGGAAACATCTCGAAATTGTTGGCGTTACAGTTACGTTTTTGAGCTATGCACAATATTTATTAGTTAGGAAAACTTTCCAAAACCAATTTATTTTGTTATTTTGTGTACGTTAACGATTTATGTTAATATATAAAAACGTTGGTACATATGTTCTATACCGCTAATCTCGAGAACTACACGCCAAATTGAATCGAGATTTTGGATATTTGGACCTGGCTATAAGCGGGTTTTTGTAAATATTGGGCTTGGTTTATCGAAATATGAAATCTGTTATTTCTCTGTAAACGCAATGAACCAAATAAAACCAAATTTTGACATATTTCATATGTTAGTCTGGCCATAATACAGGTCCTTGCAAATTTTGAACCCATTAGGTGGCGCTGTTATCAACTTATTATAAAAATAAATGGATTTTTTTGGAGCATACATAGCGCGATCACAACGGTCGATGTTCGATTGGTTCGATGTTGTTATAAGACATTTTAATTTGTTTGGTCGAAATAAGTAGCAGAAATTCCATCTCATTTCACATGGAACTTATCAAGAAAAAAATGGTAACCAAGCAAATGAGATCCAGTTGAAGCTCCTCCTGACACCTTTTCTTCAAATGCTCTTAGCAGACTATGTACAGTTCATCATAGACTACGTGAGTATTTGTATTTAAGGTTACTCTTCATTAAAGTACGCGGCCCAACATCATTTGCCTATCTTAAAACAGTCTATGGTTAGTTACACGAAACTTATCAAATTGCATTTTTAACCTTAGATTTATTATAAGACGATGAGCATTGGGATTAATTAACTATGACAGATGCAACACTAATTTCAAGTCCACATCAAATACGTAATTTATTTGGTATTATATTAACAACCTGCTTTCCAAATACTCATTTTAAATTAACCGCACTTTTAAAACTGGGACTGCAATCACCTAATCGAAGTGGAAGTGAATTGTTCAATCGCGACATGCAACGTGAACAGCTATTCAATGCCTGCAGTTGCTCTACAACAATGTGGTTTCATCTTCTTAGATGGTCCAGCCGGAACAAGGCAATTTTACTTTGGCTATACCACATCTTCTAGAATAGCTGCCACCCTACTAGATGGATGAATAACAACACATTCTGCTTTAAAATTACTATTAAACATTCAAACAAATGAAAACGCACTCTGCAATATTAAGCAACACTCCATCATGTCAAAAGTTCTTAAACCATATATTAATATCTTATATATAGGAGAGACGTTTTGTTGTTTTCTCTTACCCTATCGCATTTCCTTAATTAGATATTTTGGCCCGGTGCCGCACTTTTGTCATTTTTTCGAACTTCGTAATAATATTCGAAATAAATCAAGCTGTTAATTAGTTTATGATTTTTGGTTGTCAAAGAGTCAACTCCCATCTTCCAAGTAAGTACATAAACATATATTTTTTAGTTTATTGTAATAATAATAACTATTTTTCAAACTGAGGCTTTGGTAAAATTAAAGCCAGCGAACAAAGACGACGTATCGTATTCACCTTGCAAGAATTATTTATACATGACGATAGGCGTCAAAATGGGATTTGCTCAGTGCAACAAATATTCACCAACCTTAGTAATAAGCTTCGGCGGTGGGGGTTTTTGTACTGTTGTTCAACAATGCTTACAGCTGTTTAATTAGATCCAGCTATGTTAGAAGTGGCCACTAAATATTTCGGACTGCAATTAAACGATAAGTTGTAATACATGATGGTATCCAGAATGAGACTCCCGATGATTTATTTAAATTAATAAAATGAGTAGCAGCCGATATAAACTATATGGCCAAGCAAAATCTCCAATAGACCGAAGAATTTATTTGTGTTGAAGATTTTTTTAAAGAATTAAAAATTTAAGACAAAATTCGATTTATTTTATTTGCTTGCGGAAAAAAAATCCCAGAGTACAACTTTTATTTTGGTGCATCGAGTACAACTTTTATTTTGGTGCAAAATTCATGTCGTAAGGGACGAAAAGATTACAAAGATGAACCCCATGGCTGTTAGTTTCACATGGTTAACTTTTAGTTTACGCCGATCGTAAAACCACCGATTGTAAACAGAAAACCAATTGCGAAACGATCCATAATGTATCATGTTTCGACCTATTATGTCGGTTAGGTTTCTGGCATTTCTCTTTTAGTGGCAAGCAATACTATAAAACGAAATACTATATTACTATATACTATATTAAAAAATCAAATTTATTGAGAATTGCTTAAAACATAACGGATCAATTAGATTACATGATGATTCCTTCACGAAATAAAAATTTCGTCTCAAATTGTCCAGTAAATATAAAAATTTGGAAATACGTCATTGGTTTCTTAACATCATTGTCTGAAGATGAGCATACGTTAAGTTTTCAATATTATCAGAAAATTATTCCCATGTTATAATCATACAAAATCTTTCCATCATTATCAATTTTTCTATCTATTTAGTTCTAATTACTGAACCAACTCAAAAATTTAAGTTTTAATTGAAAAAATTAACTTTCTTCAGTATCTTCAAAAATAATAAGTTTCAAGGTCACCACTAAACATACTGAAATTAATTTTCTTCCACACTGTTTCCGTGATAAAAGCCTGGTATTTATTAAAAAACTTACCCTGAACTTTTGGTAAAATTGTTTTTTATAATCAAAAATCATTATTTGTGCTGAAGTTTCAGAAAACCAGCAAAGTTTAAAAAATTTTGATTTTAAAATTCAAATGTGTATCAATCTTTTAATTCTCTTTATCGTTTTTGTAAATGCTAAACTTTTCAACATGGTTGCCAAAATTAAAAAAGCTCCAACACACAACTGTCACTTCCGGTACACAGATTTCCACCAAATTTCGCAGGGATCTCCCAACTATATTGCAAAAATTTTAAGCCTGTATTTCAGAAATGAAAATTTTTTGTGAAATGAATAAAATTTTAGAATGATCTAAACTAAACAAAATTTGTTTAAAATTTGTTTGTTTATGTTATATACTTTCAAAATATTTAAAAATATGATAAAGTTTCTATGGATTCTGTCAATTCCGGTGGACTAATTTTGTCCAAAATTCACTAGGAACTTAAATTTGTGAAAAAATCTTAAGTACTGAAACTTCGTACTCGATGTTGTTCGGTTAACATCAACATTTTGCTAATTGCTACATTAATTAAATATATTACACAAAATAGTAGATTAAAATATAATTCAAATTTATAGAACTCTCAACCTGGTATCATGTCGTGTTTGTGTATAAAGCGGGTTAATTGAGGTGACGTTCTATTTACTATTGAATGTAGCAGTGGTGTAATGTATTTCATACAAACACATGAATATGTACTAAGGATGCAGCATCTTTAGTTAAAAATAAATAAAAACAAGTAAAAATATATAAGCCTATATAGCACTGAGGTAAATGTGTACTCAGTCATCAAATAACATATACGTTTGTAGGCCCCCAATAAAACTTGCTAATATGCCGAGTGGTACTTTTAATGGCCTTGTGGATATCAACAGATCTTTAGACAACATTGTGTATGAAATAACAGATTTTAAAATCATTATCATCAGAGCTTTAATCTGATGATTCCAACAACAATCATAAATTAATATTGGGCCAAATAAATTTAATTTCACCTGCCTTCGAACGCATCGATTTAATTCAAATATCGCAACTTGTGCTTAATGATATGATAACGGAGTTAGCAAGTCGACTGACTGGTATAGATCAACAGAAATGTTAAAATAATATTATTGTTTATTTTATCCAGAAACAAGATGAACAATTAATTGGTATCTTAAACAACTTTTACAGAAAAGGCCTTGGTGTAACTAAGTTAGAGGAAAAAATTAATAAATGGTCTAAAATTGAATCGAAAATCAGTCCATCTCTCATATTAATTAAATTTCAAAATAGATATATGTATGTTATTGATGAGCTGTTTAAATAAAAATCGAAAAATGCCAACAAAGTGAAAGCGAAGAACGATCTCGTCAACGTATTTATCAATGAAGCTGTGTTCATAAAACGGATGGAAATCCTAAAATCCCACATGCGAGATTTTTTTAATTTTTGTTATGTTTTTTGCGCTATATATTTGGTCTATTTTTTGTGACATAGCTGTCAAAATAAAAATTTATTTTTAATTACGCTTGGCTTAATTACAGTGATTATCGTCTTTTTCGTATTTTTGTGTTTTATAAATTTTTCTGGCATTTTAAATAAAAAATCGTTTCGTTTATCATATTAGTATTTCAGTTTTTAATAAATTCTTTTTGCTTTTCATTCATTTTTCATAAATTTCGCGTCATTCTCAGTTTTTATTAAATTCATTTTTCTTTTCATAAATTTTTCGACATAAATTTCGCGTCATTTTGTTTTAGTTTTGAAATCTTTTTTCTTTTAAATATTTTATATTAATTACGGGTATTTTTGAAATTCATAATTAAGTTATAAAAATTGTCTTTTTCAAGAAAAACAAAAGTCGAGTTTTGTTGTTTTCCTCAACCCAGCTTAGATAGGTAATTAAGAAGTGGTAATTAAGTCTGAACGTACACAAATTTCTAATTAATTTTCAGTTTATCACGCACTGGCACCCGAATAATACCATAGTCGGCCATCCAATTCGACTGCTGAGCAAATTTTTGTTTTGGTTTGGATTGCAAAGTTACACCTTGATACAACACCAATCGTTCGTATTTGGGCTCGACCACATTTCCACTCAAACGTATTTCCTCAAACGAAGACTTTCTGTTGACTCGAATTTTTAACCTTCGATTGGTTTGTTCAATAAGTTCCCGAAATTTTGAACAATTTGTAGCGAGAATTTTCAAAACTGTCTGACATCCACTCAATAGAGATTGTTATTGGAATGACTTCGATCACCACCCTTTTGAGATCGACTTGAATGAATAAGTGAATACTGTTTCTCGATGCACGTACCGAAGCATTTCGGAGCATTTGCATGTGTCCTGCACGACAAAACTGCTGGGACCCTATGCTACAGAAGTTTGCCGAAGTTAGTAGACAATTTCAGCAAAAGAAAAACTATTATCTATATATTTTATGTCAAGTGGAAAACTTCTCAAGTTTTAAAGTAAAAGATTTATAAAGTCTAGTTGTTATTATTTTATTAAATTAAATTTAATCAAAATAGAATTTTTCGTCCTTACACTAATCCACAATAAATATAAGCTCATCACGTTTTGCCACTTGTCCAATTTAAAATTAACTTAACCAGCAGCGTTTTATTGAATATTGATTACTGTATTGGTTGGAAGCATTCGTTTATCTGAAATTTTAAAGTATATGTTATAGTTTAGATTTTATGTTGAAATAGGTAAGCGCTTACTTAACTTTCTCAGTAGGGTATCTCGCATTCATCATACGCGATCCAAGTAATTAAATTGGTTAAAACCGTTCATTGTCGCTTCATCGATATTTTTCACATCTGTGGATTCTCGAATTTCCTCGTATAGTTTTTCCTGAATATCAGAATTCTCGGCCAATAGAAACGAAACAACGTAAACGGTAATGTAGTTGCGGTGGTGTCATGTTTCTCGAACATGAATGTGTGAACTTCTTCTCGAATCCCTTCATTATCTATTTGTTCACCTCGAGCTTCCGCGTCCAAGAAAGTGTCAGCATACCATATCGTAATTTTTTTGCCCCGTAAGTATAGATAATTTGAATTGGGCACTTAACTTATATACATATTTTAAGTTATAAAATTACCTACATATTTTTTATTTATTCGATTGAAATATTTTACGTCTCTGTTTAATGATCTCGCGCGCAAAATTATGCATCGGAACTATAGTTTCATTGAACTTTTCTGCATTTTCTGTTAGTTTATAAATAATATTCCAAGTAAGCCAGGGCCGCAAAATTCGAAACAAAATCAGTTCACCAATTAAATGAATTTGCCGTCGATACTCCTATTGCTGTTTCACACACCATATCAAAAATTTAATACAACTGTTTTACAATACAAAAAAATTCAAATGTCATTAGGAAGTACTCATTACAACACACAAAAAAATGAGCAAAAAAAATATAATGATCTACAAAATGTAGCTGAATAATTAGTTTTGATTTGTTAAGTTGATCATCTGCAAGATTTTTGCTCAAAAGTTGCAATTTTTCAACTTTTTGGGATGAAAGGGGGCGTGTATTTTGTATAATGTGTGAGATTTGATTGGTTAAAATGGTGGGGTTATAAATCCCGGATTTTCATCCGTTTTGTGAACACAGCTTGAAGAACTGGCCAATTTTCATCGTAACCAGCTTAGGAACCATGAACAAGACAATTAAAAAATATAAGTTTTTATGGACTCGCAGGGGCAATATCATGCTAAGAAAGGAGATTGGGTACCCGGTTGTTTCTAACATTTAAAATCAAAAGGAGATCTTCAAAAAACTGTTTAATGCTTTTCAATGTCAAATTTTAATTTAGATGCTATATACTACTGATTTTGAGAAGCAGCCGTATCATCAAAAAAAATTTCTAGGCTTTAACCATGTAACTCTGATTCACTTTTAGATTTTAAATGCGTCATCTTGCAAAACGTTCGATCACTTCGCTCTAACTTTGATATTTTTGATAATTCACTTGATGGTCCGATTTCGGTCAACCGATTTTAACCAAAAATCAATCAATCTCCAAATTTATGAGACAAGCTTAAGTATGAAGTTTTTTTTTGATCAGTCAATCCGTCTTAATTAAAATATATGAATGCAGTAGATTTTTTTAATTTAAAATGATTGCAATTGAAATGGCAATTATTCCATAAGCTGGGTTCAGTCAATCGATAGAAACATTACTACCAAAAGTATTTCCACATAGTCATGTTGATAGGAAATATACCTTCTCGAAAAAATTACCTGGTAGTTTGAAAGCTTGACGGTTGACTAGCTCTTCTTAAGAGCATTTTAAAACATTCTTTATTGTTGTCAAATTCCCAGTATGATGATGGATACCTCAGTGTTTCAGTTAAGTGTGTTCCTTTGAGTTTTATCTTCTAACATCCTTTACAAGAATTAACGCAGTATAAAATATTGCTGCTTACATTCAAGCCAAAATTCATACAGGGAATTAATTTTCGTAATAGTCGATCAGTTGCATGAGATAAACCGTAAAATCGTGCGGTTATGGCGAATAGACCGTGAATTGTTTCATTTCACGTATTGAAACGATCTAAATCAAACTCGAGCATAATTCTTTATCATAAACCCAGTCATGTGCTCTAGTTTCGGTTCCCATTATCGTTAACAATTATAAGCTGTTAACTATACTTGATAATTTAGAGTTTTGCCAAACTAAATAAATTATATAATTTTTACTTTGTGTAATGTTTGTAAAAGAAATTCGTTGAAATTTAAATACTATTAAGCTGATTCAACAATTTTCATATATCATTTGCATCATATGTATAATTGCTGCGAACAGAATAGAAAATCTCTTTAATAACTAATAACCCGCTAATTAGAAACCCTAATTAAATTTAACAACGCTTTCGAAATATAACAAGCATGCATAACAAATAAACTGTTCGCGTAGGTTAAGAAACCCAAATATAATTTATTCAGCACAACCGCACAAACCACTTTTTCTATATAAACATAAAAAATTAACATCTTCAAATAGCCCCATCAACCAGTATCATATGACCATTAAATAAGTTACTTTTATCGTTTACAACTGTACCAGAAATAAAACTTAATTGAAAAAGTTTCAAAACAACTAACAGACTGGTTCAATTCTTATGTCTCACATCACACCACCCGACACTCAAGACGACAAGTAATAAAGATTTTCATTACAATTATAATAATGATGACATCATTATCACCATTATCATCGGAATTATAATTATATTATGAAACCCCATCAAAATCAACATCGTCATACTTCTGTGTGTATATATTGAAACGTAAGTACTTAAAGAAATAAAAAGAATTAACAAGAAGAATAAGAAAGGCAGCAAAAAAAAACCGATAAAAATACTTTGGTTTTCTTTTCGGCATTTTTTTTTTGATTGTAGTTTTTGTTTTGTTTTAAGGAAGTGTGATAATAAAAATAATTATCTTCATCAATACGCGACGCCCGATGTGATAAAAAAGAAAATTTACTTTTTGACGAATATGATTTACATATAAATTGATACAATCGGCATTTTCGTAACTTATCAAAGTGAATTTTGATCAGTTTATGGCGTTACTAATGTGCAAAAAAATAATCATAAATAATAACGAAGTCAATTGTTTATTGTATATAATTTGGAAGCGCCTAATTTTTATTGGCCAATCCAATTAACTGCCAAAATATATATAAAGTCATACAGTATCAAAACAAATAATAAATAAAAGTTTTCAATTAATTTGGTCCAAGGGCATTTCTATTAAAAATTTTATTGAATTAAACAACTATATACAGAATTCGGTCTCTAACTTCAACGACTCGATAAATTTGTACTCTAATTAAATTATTTAACTTTCTAAAACTGCTGTTCTATATGATTAATCGAAATATAGAAATTTGATTAAAAATGTTACGCCAGCATTTTCGTAAAATTATATAATTAAAAAACATAAATCATGACCTAATTCAAAAATTTTACTCTCTTTGGGGTGTGGATGGAATATAGAATTTAGTCTAAAGAATTTGAACAGAAAAATGCAATTGGCAACGTATTCTATTTATGTAGGAAAAGTATAAAATTGCTAATATATCTACGGGCAACTGATTAGAATGTTGAATTATCAATTATAATAAAAGTTAGGCCTAACCCGAATACTGTGTTTAATATTCACACCTACTGACTGATTATCATAGTCGTGTCCTATAATTTTTAATTCCGACCGAGATTAAATTCTATTAAAAAATATATTAACAAAAAGACAAATTAAAACACCAATTAAAACACATACTGAAAAAATATCGACATTTAAAGTAATATGGCGTGAAACATTATGGTTTTCAAACTTTGAGTTATTCTGGGTCATAACCAGATCTGATTTTTACAACGAGGTGAGGTTAGCAGACGTTGAAAGTTTGGTTTCAAACTAGTGAAATATTGAATTCTTTCACAATTAAAAAAAATCGGTCGTCTCATCGGAATACATCACTAACCTTCAAAAATATTGAAAATACTTTAAACATGCATACAAAGTATAATCAGAATGTCTTAGCGAATTATTATGATCCTCTACGCAAATTATTATTATCTGTGTTTCTTGATATTTGATCTGATCTGGTTCGGTTCATGTTTCATAAAACAACACAAAGGCTTATATTAGATTTCAATTCAAAATTTATCACCTAAAACAAAGTTTGGATCACATTTTCCATATAAAATTTGAATTGATCCGGATCATTGGGCGCTATGCAATACGGCAATTACACTAGTTCGAGGTTACTAAGGGGTTGACAATTGCGGGTCATGATTGACGCGGGTCATGATATTTCGCTAAGGCATTATGATTATACTTTGTATGCATAAGTTCAACGTATTTTCAATATTTTTGAAGGTTGGTCACTGCATTCTGATGAGACGACCGACATTTCTTTTTACCTAAATAATTCAATGGGCGCGATAGGGGATCAGCCTATCATTTTCAGTAAAATCATCTCCAATTTGATTTTAAAATTTCAAACCAAACTCCAACGTCTTGGAAGTGTTCCGAACACAAATAGTGTTCCGAAGACCAATTTGACTTATTCGCCCCCACTTTTTAGGTGTTGCGCGTCTACGCGTATTTCGGTATTGTTTACAAGTTGGTGTCGAAAATAGTGCAGGCGACTGTTTTTTGAGTAAACAGTATCAAAAATTCGTAGAGTGCGTAGACATTATAGAATTTTGTTTTTTTTTTAGTTTTTTCATAAATTTTTTGATGCGGTCATCTAAAGTTTTCCAGTTTAAAGTGTAGATTCACAATTTAATTTTACAAAGCAATTGGTGTGTAAGTCGCGTAAAATAATATATGATATATTTCAAATTTTGAAATTTCTTATTCGCAATATATTCATTTTAATTGGATAGTATATGGAGTGGCAACTAACAAATAAATATTTTAAAATATACGTGAGTGTTTTAGTTAAATTTTCGGCAGTGTAACACGTGTCTTAGTATAGTATCACGTGTCTTAGTCTTAGTATATTTATCAAAAGTGACTTTAATGATTTTCAAAATATTCTACATGAAAATCAATACACTTTTGCATGCGTTCAAACCAGTTTTCGCAGTTTTTTTTCCCACTCCGATTAAGGTGTCTTCAAAACATTCTTTTTCAACGCATGAACCCGCTTCTTTAGAAGTCGAATTTTGGTCAAAAAATGGGAATACAAATTATGAGAATTACAGTTGTTTTACTTACCTACTAGACCTGGAACATTAAATCATATAAGAACCAAACCACCGGACTTATTGCGATAAGGAAGTCAGTAGACTTACTGCGTGGCGAAAAATTTGAGGAGGAGTTACACGATACTGGGGATAATCACTTTATTACACCGACTAATCAAAATACTTTATTATGCAATGTAAATTACTAAATGGGTGCAACACTCAGTCATAATATAAATAAATAAATAAAATTTTATTAAAAAAAAAATAATATAATTGTTTGATACCACAGCGGAAAAATTCAGTATTAACGTCTAGTACTATGTGATTTTAATCCAGGTTTTCGACCAAAATTGGGTCAAAAAAAATTTTATGTAGAGTACGCAAGAGAGATGAAGTTAAGAAAGTAGTGATTTGCGTATGATATATCATACATCGAGCATTAATTGGTTAATTACGATAAAATGGCTCGATTCAATTTCGGCAATATTTCTTCCCGTATATCCCACAATTTCGGCAATATTGCCGAAATTGTTCAACACAGGTGAAAACGTAACCTTTGATGAACAATTAATCGGGTTTCATTGAAGATAGGCCCATTTCGCCACTACATGCCAAACAGACCTGCACGGAATGGTATTAATTTCTGAATACTTTACGATAGCGCATACGTGCGCTTGGAATATAAATGTTTACATGAAGTTCGTGGAGCTCCTGAGATAAACCAAAGATTACGTGTGGTACTTGATTCGTACAACTCAACTGAAGAGTAGAAATGTAACGATCGATAATTTTTTTTACGTCGTACGAACTTGAACAAATGCTACTAACGCCAAACCTGACAATGATTGGAATCATAAGAAAAAATAAAACATCAATCCAGCCTCTTATTCTTGATGTGAACAGCAAACCTGCGTTTTTTTCAATGTTGGTGTTTTAAATTCCGATTAAAATCACAAGTAGGTTGTCTTGATTGAGAAAACACCAATTATAATTTTGGACTACAAGGAAGCAAAAGGGGGTGTCGATTGTAAATTGATTGTTGTCTATTAAAAGATTTGTTGCTATACCTATAAAAGGAAAACGAATAAATGGCCAGTACTTGTGGTCGGTAACATGTTGAATGCATCTCTCATTAATTCAATTCATCAATTTCATACGGGTCCATTTTGGTCTCGAGAAACTTTAGTGTTATTTATTTTGAAACACGAAAAAAAGTTAAGAAAACCAGTGAGTAATGTGGAAACGGACTACGCTAGCAAAAGCGAACAACTCGGTAATTTATGGGCGGAAATCAAAGCAACAGCACCCAACAGAGTTAGAGGGTTCAGCCTAGTAGACGAACTTTGCTCCTAAATTGTAGATAAAAAAAAATTAGAAAACGGTTTGCGTAGTGCTGACCGCAATCTGAACATACCCATTTTAATATATAACATACAAAAAACCCAAATTAATTTATAAAAACTTAAGACATAGAATGTTGCGGTTGGTCATATCAGCACACCATAAAAATAAACTGTGGCTTAAAATATTTGGAGGGAGACCAACATTACAGATATAACCATAAAAATAATAAAGTATTACACCCTTTGTGTTTGTGTAAGCCAAACAGAACAAATCACATCATTCATTTAATCGTCAAACGATTTTATAGACACATAAAATAAAATCATAAAAATTCTATAAAAAAGCATAAAAAATTATATTCTTATTATGTCGCGTCAAAATTTAACGATCTAATAATTTTCCATATTTTCCTTTTATTTTCAATTTTTTTTTTCTGTTAAACATTTTCGTTTTGTTTTTTCTTTTTCCAAAAATCTAACTCCAAAATAAAAACAGAAGCTTTCGACGTCGTACAAGTATTTATTTTTATGATCCATATTACGATTATTACTATGATTATTATTTTTATGATTTTGATTATTATGATTATACATATGAACACAGTATATGAAATTATAGTAGAGATTTGTTTTTGTTGTTATTATTTTATGTACGAGTATGTAAGTTAACAGAAACTATAATGATGATAATATAGAAAACAGGTGGGTAATAACAATTGTAATGTATGTGACTTTTTTATGTATCAATTTTTTTTTGTTGTTATTTTTGTTGGTGGTATATGAAAATATTTACTGTATTTAGGTACCTATATGAGTGTATTCTGTTTCATTTTTTGTGTGTCGTACGAAAATATAAAAAAATGTTTTGGTTTTTATGTTACTTACAATATTATACGTATTGATATTTTAATGCTTCAATGAATTTAAATTGTGCTCAACTGGCTTTAAATATATACAACTATGAAAACGTTTTCTTCAAGATGGTATAAGGCATTTTGGTAACAATACCGACATTATTTATATTTAATATTCCGTTATTCGTTGTTTACCAATAGGTGAGGCAAAGCCTTCAAATATTTACTTAATAAAAACCCTGTACTAAAATACTGTACGAGTATCAAACATTTTTTTAAATTATGCTTGGAAAATTATATTCTTACATTAATATTTTGGTACAGATAAAAAGGTTCTATAGTAAACTGTGCATGTTTTACACGATGAACCATTTAAAAAATTGTTTTTAAAAACGCTATAAAAAGAGTATACATCTTTTGTAGAAATTTTGTGGAAAATTTTATAGTGTAGTTTGGTCACCAATTTATAAATGGGAAACAATTTGTTTGCATGTGGATCCCTCTGTTGGCCTTACTTACAACAAGCCATCCTATCAGTTCATTTTTTGAGATCTTTTTCGGCGATTTCAGTGCCTATTCCGCGAAAAACCGTGGCAATGTTATGTTTTACAGCTAGTATGTCTCTGGATTATCCGCGATCTAAAATTAAATACCATGCAAATCAAATGCAACGTACATCAAATAAGTGAATTACAAAAATAAGTGGATTAGTTCGAAGTGAATTCGTACCAGGGATGATTTTGTCGACTCTATGGTACTTTCTTCGATACTTTGTCGGTATGAAAAGTACTTCGGGTTTTTCGAGTAATTTTTAGTACTTTGGAGGTAATTCAAGAAATTTCAAACCTAAGTCGTTTCGAGATACATTTTTTAGAAGAAAAGTTTATACCAAGGAAAAACTTCATTGGATTTCATCCAGAAACCTGGATGAACATATGTTTTACAGCTAATATATTTAAAATTGTAAGATTTTTCTTAGTTTAAAATAACAACAACATAAAATATAAAAGTAATTCGTACATAACGAAAAGTTAATTGGTAAAAATGAAGTATAGATGGAGAATATGAAAGAATCGAATTCTGTAGACTAGGTAGTAATTCGCTAGTGCTGCATATACATGGTATTGTTCTATATATAGATAATATTCCTATGTAAAATATCAAAGTCAGTCGCCACGGCCTGATGAGATGACTGATTTTTTCAAATCAATAAGGAAAGAAAAAGTATGGGGTGGTTGGAGGGAGTCGATTGTGTCTAAGTAAGTATGAATTATTATAGTCGTTGTCACACAGATTTGACGCCAAATAGAAGTAATTTCCTACGATATTGCTGAATTTTAGCGCCAATGGTGGGAGCTGTTGAAACATTGCGAATTCTATAAAACTGCCGGTATGCATACGTTGAGTGGCAATTACTGACCGGCCATTTTCTAAAAACAATAAGATCATTTTGGTTCGCTCGGAAATGGAGTACCATTTCCTATTTAAATCTCCCAAATTTAAGGTCTGAAATAAAAAAAGAATACCAAAAAATATTAAAATATAAAATTTTAAACTGTTTAAATCGGAAAGTTAATTTTTGCTCACACTGTGTAATTACTGAAATATTGGTGGAGTTAGTAAATGAACAAAAAATACATTCAAGCTAGAATCAATACTATAGCTATTTTCCACAAAAATTCAGTTCTTTAGATTTCTTGCTCATATCATCCCTGATTATCGTATACAGTAATACTAATACTAAAGGAAAAGTTCAAAATTGAAGTTAAGTTCGGGTTTTTTTTTGTTTCCTAATTTTCTTTCTTTCATTTTCATTCTGTCATAACTTTAAATCGAACTTGTATTATTTTCTTAAAATCACAATTTCCTTGAGTTAAAATAATGCAAAACCGTTATAAAATCTATGAGTTTTCGATTTGAGTTTAGTAATTAAAGATAAAACCATTGATTTAAAATTAATATTATTTTCAATCAATAATTTCTCTTTGAATTCAGATCAAAAACGAGACTAGTAGAAGAAATTGTGCACTGATTTAATTATGTAATGAAAATTTTTCTCAGTGCACCACCACTCAAAAATCCAAATCAAACAGTCACTCTTGGTGGATGCATTGGCTTCACTGCGATTGCGTGTGGGTATTCCGTACACCAAATCAGGCAGTTCTGTTTGTTTACATAGCCTCCGGGATGAAAATGCGTTTCGTCTTAGACATTTATTTTTCGACCAAAATAGACGACATTATGAAGCTAGTCTGTGGCCCACGGCAGAGAACTGATATCGAAGCGGATGGTCATTTGCTTTCAACTACTGCGAGTTATCTGGACCTTGTATGTGAATAATCCGAGGTTTTTATGCAGTATTCTTCTCAGGCTGGGGCAACTAACCAATTGCTGCGATTGGCGTCAAGTTGAGATCGATTGATTCTGTATACTAGTGGAAGATCAGTTCTGTCACCCAATGGCCAGCCTTTCTTAAGACTTTCTTCACCAATTTCACTACCGCTGTTCCACATGGCGCTCTTTCAAAGCCCATATTTCTTTTCAAAATTCGCAAGGTTTCGGCTAAACAACACTGACTTTGAAAATAAATTTTCAATATCTCGAACCACTGCTGAAGCGAAGACGTGATTGTTTCATTGGGAGGAATATCAGACTGGCGAGTTGTCAAAATTTCAAGCAAATCACCCTGTATACGTATTATAAAAGGTTATTTTAAAAGCAAAAATTTACATTTTTTGCAAAGAGATTTTTTGGAATTACGATGCATTTTATGTTCCACAGCTACCAAAATATTTTAGTTTCTCTTAGTGAAAGCTGATATTGGAATAATGTTGGGCGATAATTCGTTCACTGAACCAAAATATTTTGGGGATCCGTTCATAACTGCATATTTTAAAATTGCATTTATCAAAACGCCATATTTAAAAACTGCATAAGGTACAAAATTGCATTTTTCAAAACTGCATATTTCAAAACGGCATAAGGGTTAAAAGAGCATTTTTCAAAACGGCATTTTTCTAAACGACATATTTTAAAACGACATTTTTCAGAATGGCATTTTTTAAAACTGCATTTTTCAAAACGGCGTATGTACAAAATGGCATTTTTCAAAACGGCATTTTCCAAAATAGCATTTTTTAAAACTGCATATTTCAAAACGGCATATAGGTACAAAACTGCATTTTTCAAAACTGCACAAGACAGAATGAAATATTTTAATCGATTATGAATCTAGAATTATCTTTTCATTAATTTCTCGAATATGACCAACAGGTACGGTTATTTATTACACGATGAAATTTGAGATGAATGAAATTTTTGAACATTTGTGAACGATTCTTGTATTAAATTCTAGGATAAAGTCAAATGAAAAGGAACTTGACTATTTCTTAGTCGAGTAAGATTTAATTTCACATGTTTAGGTTTAGTATAGGTATGTTATAAGAAAGGACCTTCATGGAAATTAGAAATTATTTGAAGATTTAGTATGCATATAATATTCTCCTTCACCTAAATTTTTCTACTTATGTCGTTTCGAAAAATGCAGTTTTGAAAAATGCCGTTTTGTACCTATGTCCTTTCGTACCTTATGCAGTTTAGAAATACATGTATGCAGTTTTGAAAAATGCAATTTTGTACCTTATGCCGTTTTGTACCTTATGCCGTTTTGAAATATGCAGTTTTGAGAAATGTCATTTTAAAAAATGATAATCCGCGACTTCCACCAATGTTCTTTGATTTTGATTATAGTTAGAACGCCCTACTATTTTACATTATATTACGATAAATTTGGATTGGACTATAAAAGAGAATTATTTTTCCCTATCTCTCCGAATTAAAGCAAAGAGTGTCTACTAGACTGAACCATTTTACTCTATTCGGGGCTGTTTCCAGTTATCTCCATATTTTACCGTGTTGTATCGCTTCGGCTAGCATCGTTCTATTCCAGGTCATTACTGGTCTTCCTACTTTCCTTGCGGATTTTATTCTAATGACATTCTCGCATTTTATTAGACGCCGAGAGCACTTATGCAGAAACACTTAGAGTCTTCTAATGATTCTCTGCGTGTGTTTGAATTTTTCACATCCATACAGAAGTAGTGATTTGACACAGGTATTGAGCATTCGTAGCTTTGTATTTTGTGACAGGACGGACGCATTCCATATCTTGTGTAGCATACTGAATGTATTTCTTGCTTTGTTGATGCGTTGGTTGATATCCTCGTCAGTTCTTGGTTGTTAGATGGAATTTTGCGAACGACTGTGCAAAAGCAGCTAATTCGCCTGCGCGCATATCTTTGTGTTTATGCGTTAGTAGAAATATATCGTCTGACTAGCCGTGTGTTGTAATATTTATCAATAAGCTTCCTCTTGTATTAAACTCTATTTCCGGCATCAATGTAAATTTCCTTAATGTAGACTGCTTTCCAGATCACGCTGTTTCCTAATCACGCATCTGCTGATGGAACCGAATGCGCGTTCAAAGTCCATAAAGAATAGATATAGTTGTGAGCGCTATTCGTTTGATTGTTAAACGATGATACGAATTGAGCTGATGTGGTCTGTAAAGTTTCTACTAGGTCTAAAGACTTCCTGTTCATTTATGATATGCTGGTTGACTGTTGGTGTTACCCGCTCAAAAATTATCATTGCTAACACTTTCATTGTACTGTTGAGGACAGAGATGTTACTCCAGTTATGTCGTTCTCTATAAGGTCGCTGGTTGCGTCACTACAACCGGATTTGTATTAATCATTAATTGTTCTGCAACAAAACAAGGGACATAACGTACAACGCAACAACCAACATAACCAGCTATATAATGCATCAATTTATATTTGTTGTTGTATGACTTTAATATTCATAATTATTTAATTTTTACTTTCTTTGCTTGTTATATACACAATATATAGATTATATACATATACTTCTACATAGCAAATTATTATATATCATGAAATTATTTATGTACTTTTGTAATACGGTTTATCGTGTAATGACTTGCCGATTTTATTAGTAAAAATTATAAAATCTAAAAATCAGTCTCTTGACAATCTGTGTTCTGGTCATATAATCAAATGTGTATAGTGTGCTTGAATAAAATTTATTACCACACTCAATTTGAATAATTCGTGTCAATATTTATTTTTTGGGACAACTATAAGGGTGCAAGCTTTATATAGTTCGTGTATAGTTTCATAATCCTCAGGGATTATTTATGGTCCTTCGAGCCGGATCTTATCCGACAATTCAAGTGCAGAGCAAAAACGGTACAGTGTTTAAACATTCTTGTGAACATTACGCATTTAGGGCCGTAAGTTTTTGGTGTCGTAATAATTTACACAGAATATTTAATGCCGTTATTTTAAGTACAGTGTAGAAACGTTATAAATATAAACTAATTGAAGCACGTTATATAGTAAACTTAAGTGCTACTCGATAGTGTAAGATCGAACCAACGATTCCTGAAACTTGCGTACGCAGAAATCGTTAAGTAGAACAA
The DNA here is from genome assembly GCA_932526605.1 of Nephrotoma flavescens. Lineage (NCBI taxonomy): Eukaryota > Metazoa > Arthropoda > Insecta > Diptera > Tipulidae > Nephrotoma > Nephrotoma flavescens. The sequence continues at coordinate 113,235,557 of OW052220.1, read as the reverse complement.
TTTTATAAATTCGTTAATTTTATAAGAAAAACCGAAATATTTTTCCGCGTTATTTTCCGTACGGTCTGATGGCTGAGTCAATTATTGCAGCACGAGGTACTATTCTTGCATCCGTTACTGAAATACAAGTATCGGCTAGTAAAATTTCTGATAATACTACAGCTGAAGCAATATAAGTTCGTATTATTAAACTCGATGAGCATTTTAAAATATTAGAAATCCAATTAAATTCGTTTCCCGGTCAAACATCAAAGTACGATGACTTTGAAGATAAATATTTTTCTGTTCGTAAAATTCTAATGCGGTCATTACGCAAAAAAACGGGTTGAGTCAAATACGATTGTGTCCGAAGCTGCTATGCAACCAACGCTCGCAGAGTTGTTTAACCAGCAAAAAACATTCTTTGAAAATTTACATTCAACAACAATTCGGGATTCAGACAATGAGTGGCGATGCGGAAGATCACGACGCATGGCTGATTGGCTGATACAAATTATTATGCGAAAGCTTGATAGCCAGACAAACCAGTTGTGATCAAAGCGAGACAAGGATTTCCCAACTCTTCCAGATTTAATCGAGTTTTTGAATACCAGGTATGATGGGCTTGATGACGGAGAACTGGATAGTCAGTTATTACGGAGCTGACCCTTTTGAAATTTAAATAATTTTTCATGGAGTAAACCAACTTTTAAGACCGCGACGTTACACTCAAATGTCTCATTATGTTGCATTAAATTTCGAAGCTTTAATATCAACCTTAGACGAAATTTAGTCAACCAATCTGGAGTGTGTTACAATTGCCTACGAATGAGCCATTCACTACTAGACTTCCGGAATTATTTAACTGCCGAATTTGCAATAGCCGTCATAACAGGTTAATTCATGGAGCAGATTCAGTTAATTCTCAATATCAATCTAATCATTTACAGCGGCAACAACAATCAGTTAATAAATCGAACGCGTCGAGTCACTTTAAATAATAAGGTCACACATCATCACAATTAAATACACCAACAGCGGTTCCAATCACCAATCAGAAGAGATCTTACACTATCGACAATTTCAAACAATAACGATCATCCAATTCGTCAATCTAACACCATCACCACACATAGATGCAGCACATGATTTAAAAATATCACACATTCAAGCTACTGCTTTTTTATCCCCGAATTCAATTCCAACAACTAACTCATGTATCGTTTCAAATTCACGGTTCGCGTTATTACCCATAGCCCTAATTTACATACGTGACATTAATGGAATCAATCATTTCACCATTGCAGTCGCCTTTCCTCGGAATTGTTATAGTCGAGTTCCCTTTCCATTTCTGTGGGATTCTACTAGTATTTTGGAATAAGACAATTCATTTTATTTAATATTATGTATGATTCATCTATTTGATGTATCCCTTAATTTCCGGCATTTATTCGTGTAGCAAGCAAATCATGACATCACTTGAGGTGAATGTTGGTTTCTGTTATAACAACTTATCTGTTATAACAACTTGCAGGAGTCCAAAAAGTGCTGTGGAATCGATAGTTAGTAGTCCAAATGTCCTATAATTTATTAAGCAGAAGTTCGTTCTGTTGCATTTACCGATTTTATAGTTCTTTAAAAGTTATCGTTGCTTTTTCAATGACCATCAATAAATAGCCTTGCTCTTCCATCTTTCTCGTGGTTAACGAAACAGGAGAGCCAATTTGTACCAGTAGAAACATATTTAAAATTTTCCATCTGCTGATAAACGTTGTCCACCCCAAAACCCTATGTACTACATATTAAAACTTCAATTTAAAATTTGGAGTTAAATAATTAAAATGAGCGCAAAGCACTAATAATTATTAAATTAAATAATTGATTTAAGATTAAGGATTGTTCACCTGTTGTTGAATTTTTCCCACACACTTAAACTCATGAAATGTGTGTCATAATATCTACGTAATCATTTAAGTTTAATAATAAGAATATTCATAAATGACTGTTAATTATAGTCAATTTAAAAAAATAAAGTTTAAGTTTTACTGATAACCTACCAGTTTTACCTACCCAAACGAGTATTTCACTATTGAATAGCTGCTGTTAAATTTTGCCAGCCAAAAATACCACTTCAACTTTTGAGTTGAATTAAATGGAAAGTTGTGAAGTTTTTTGATACCAACTTAAATTAAATATTTATGTTTTTCAATTATCTACCTGTTGTTGAATGTAGCCCACTCCTACAAAACTTTGTGCGGAATATCAACAATTCAATTTATTTTACCATTTTTCACTTGTATGAGGAATTTTGAGATATCTATATCTTCTCGTACAATGAACGAACAAAAAATAAAATCACTTGCAATATTAAAATTAAACCATTTCCTAAATGAGCAATACGTCGAGAAGGTTTTGAGCAATTTCTTCAGAACATTCTTTACGTAAAATATTAGATGGTATCTAAAATAGACTTCCTCTAATATATTTATTTTTAGAAAAAAACCAACGTATTACTAAGGACACCCTACATAACTCAAGCCCGCAAACTGGTAGCAATTACATGAAAGATTCTCTAAACGACCCTTGAAACGGAAAACTAGAGTGGCACAAATAATATTTTAACACAGAAAATGTTAGTATGACCAAATTACTCTTTAATTTGTGTATGAAATTATATTCTCACTTCTCCAAAATCTTATGACAGACAATAACTTTTCAAAGATAAACATTTAAACCGTTTTCTAGCATCCTTCAATACTATTAGAACGGTCAAAATTGTACTTAGTTGGATTTAATATTATATTTAATCTTTTCAAACCTTTATCAACAGCATTGGCCTTTTTTGCACGTTATCAACCGGGAGTTTACAAAGAACCACATAATCAAATGCTCATTCCACTTCTAGGAAAACGGCAACATGAATTCTTTTTGTATTTTCCATACAAATCTCTCAACACATTCAACAGCGGAATCGTATATTGCAGGTACCCCGTTATGTGCGGCTTCAAATTATTCTCATTCGCAAACATTCAATTCCTTCTTTCAATATTCCATTGATCATATTCCAAGATAATTTCCTGATATATTTGAGTCTCTATCACTGTTGCGGATAGAAGAAAATATACTATTTCATTCATTTAGTGTTATTTTTAATGCGCTTTCTAATTAATTTACCTTTGCATTAAACAGGTTTTTTACACACTGTAGATCTGCTGAACTTATGCCTATCAGTGAAGCACGTTCAATTAATACATGGCTTGAAAAATACCGTTAAAGCAAAGCAGTGGCTTGATAAGTGTTATCCGGACTCTGCACCATGGAAAATCAACCATCATTGACTGCGATATGCTGAATTGAAACATGGTTGTACAACCACCGATAATGCACCACGCTCTGAACGCCCAGAGTTTGAAAGACTGTAAAGTTAAATTGTGTGGGATAGCTGACATTGTAAAGATATACATTTGTCCATGAGAAAGCTGTGTTCGAAGTGGGTACCATGTTTGCTCACAATAGATCAAAACCAACAACGCGTTGCACATTGAATTGCTTCCGCAGCCATCGTATTCGCCGGATTTGGCGCCAGCGATTATTGCTTGCAAGAAGGCCTAAAAAGAAGGCCCAGGGAAATATATTAGGCTCCACTGAAGAAGTGATTACCGAAACTAAAGCGTATTTTGAAGACAAATATAAATCGTTCTACAAAAAAGGCATCGAAATGTTAGAGAGGCGTTAGACTTTTTATAATCTTTTTTTCTCAAAAAAGTTGTGTTTTCTTTGTATATTGTGTATGTCTATCACTAAACATTTCCCACATTCGAATTGAATTTTATCATGTTCGGATACCAAATAAATAATATACTCCATAAACCCCAATTTCATTTATTTTATGATGATAAGGTCACTTGACCCTATTCGGTATTGAATACATATTTTGTTGTTGTTAATTTTATGACTTTTAATGTTTCACCATTTTTTTATGCTTCGCATATTATGTTGATTATTTAGTAAGTTTTTTTCTGTTGTTCTTGGGTGCTTCTCGTATCATGAGCACACACAAATTCACATACATCCACGCAGAAAAAAAAAGGATCAGCAAAGTGTTTTTTTAACAGAAAAATTAAAATAAAAAGTTTTTGTTTCTAAAGACTAAAGTAAGTTGTAAATATTTTCATGATGTTCATTATGTTATTTTATGTTTTAATTAGAAATGAAATTATCCAGAAATGTTTTTTTTGTGGGTGTTCGGATACGAACGAGATGAAGAAGGCAATGAATTGGAGTAGAATTAAATTAAATTTTAGTGAATTGGGATGGAATGACTTTTTTGTGTGTTAATTGAATTGGGTTTAGTACTGTAACGGTAATAATTAATTTGGTCAATTTTATATGGCAATTGAAGCTTACCTATAAGGTTATGTAGTATGTATGTATTTATGTATGTACATACAATCGTATTTTGAAAACGTCATCAATATGTTTTAACTTCCAACTATTATTTCCTTTTATATACATAAACATACAGAGCTGCGGTTGCGGTCAACAAACTGATTTATTACAGTCACATGTCCGGTAAATATCATATTCTCATACAGTTTAAATCACAGCCCAAAAAAAGCGAAACGTTAACTTTTTACACATATATTTGATAAACAAATCATGCTTATTTGTCATTAGTTTGTATAAACATACAAGCTTAGATAAATCTAATAGAATGAATAACAATATAAATGTTATATTGTCTTTTGTGAATTATAAATAATTTCCTGGTTGTGCGAATGCTTCTGTTTATCAATCAAAAAATTAAACAACAACAATATTCAAAAAATAATGTAATCTAAAATTTATGATGATTGACTAATCTCACTATTAATCCTGTCAAATATTTTTTATAACAACAGCAAAAAACAACGTCATGGAATATTTATATCACGATGTGATATATCGCTTTTAGTGTATTCAAGGTGCGCGGATGCAGATTGCAGACCTTGCGTTTAGTTTACCTTTAGAGACAACCGCGAATGTCGGTTTTGCAATACACAAACATCGAGGAATTCCAAGTTTTTTTTTTTGTTATAACATAAATAAATTTGCCGCAAAATAATAAATGATGTTATTGTTATTTAGTTTTTTCATTCATTTAAATTTTCCGAGTTGAGTTACACTGGAAACGATATATGAAAATAACATTTTGCTAACAAAAAAAAAATGATATATTGTCTAAAAAATTATATCAGAATTTTCTGTGCTTTTTTAAATTTTCATTGTTAATGAAAAATTGATTATGCATGCATAGAGGATACAGATTTAATATTGTAAAATAGTTTGTTATTCGGATTGAAATATTTCACCGATAAGGCAGATTTTCTAAATTAATTGGTCAACTTGATTATGATTAATTTGATTTATCGTAGTAATTCCTATGCAATTATAGTGCTTAACTTTTATGTTTAATAATGTCAACTCATTGGTCAACTTATTGTTTATTTATTTATGTACAGATTACAATTGTGATAAGAGCTTTACACCTTGAGCTTTCATGCTAATTTTAAATGAATGCAAAGTATATTTTCACAATATAAAATCTTTTTCTGTGATTGCTCCATGTTGGGTGTTTTTAAATCAACACTTATCTAAATTAAGTATAGTATGGTTGGGCTGAAGTATTAAGTGGCTGCAGTAATATTGGCACGTTACTGGATTATGATTTCTAACATATATTTTAACAGCAACATCATCCATAAGACCATAAAGCAACTTCATCCAGGAAGCAACATCACAACATCACATAGAAAGCAACGTCATTCAGAAAGCACTAACGAAAAAGCGGTATTTAGTTTTTAAAAGGACCCGTTAAATGTGAAGTTATTTTCTCGCAATAACAAGGATCGCGGTACCCCTTTTTATAAACAATCAATAAAATTGAAGATTAATATATCTGAAATTTTATATAAACTCCAAAATTGGTGACCCCGGTGTGATCAAGTAAATCATTAAACACAAATGGCTGCTATTTATATCAACGGCACTCTTGAAATTAATAACTCCTAATCATATCAACAGATGTTTTGAAAATTTCTATGACCGCATCACCAAGTCAACGAAAATTGTATTAAACAACATTAACAACTGAGGAATCGTATTAGTTTCAACGGCTGCGTCATAGCCATCAATTAAAGATTTTGGCCTCAACTGCAAAATTTAGACTTTTTAAAAATTCAGATGTTAAAAAAAACTTATTAAATCATAGTCAGCCTTTACCAAAATGGTTTAAGGATCATGATACTGATTTTGCTGTATGTGTGATTTTTGTTCATTCAACCGTTATAAGAACAACATCAATTAACTATGTTTGAGTATACTTGAGGTTGATGATATCCGATCATTTAATGCGACCCTCGGGTAACCTTCTATAGAATCCATGAAAATTCAAAATGTAAAACTGCACATGTAAAAAGTGAAAACCGGGTCTTATGGATTTTTAACTATCTTATGGATTTAACACTTAATTTTAAAGATGGCTTAAAAAATCTGAGTTTAACGGAATTTCGGAGATACCTTCGAGAATTTTTATTATAAAGGGGCATATCACAGCGACCTTCGGGGAATTTTTTTGTCTCGAGAAGTTTTATTGATAAGCTACATATCACTGCGACCTTCAGGATTTTTTTTTATTTAGTGTAAACGGAAATAATAATATTAAAAGTGTAAACCGGGTTTTGTGGAATTCTAAGGATGGTTTCACAAATCTGAGTATACTGGCATTTCGGGAAAACTTTCTACAATTGTATGCCGCATATCACTAAAAATTTGTCGAAAGGATTCCGGAAACACCAATACTCAAATTTGTTAAGCCACCTCTAGCATTAAGTGTTAATAACCATTAAAATCCACAAGACCCGGTTTACACTTTTTACATTATTATTTTCATTTACGCATTAGAAAAAAGGGCGTAATTTTACTGTACGTAAACATCGAGAAAATCAGGTAAGGAGTATAAATTTTGGAAATTTTATAATGCAGGATTGTTAACTATCAGTTTTAAGGAGGGCGGAGCTAAATTTTTCCGTTTCGGTTCTGTTTTGGTTTTCCGGAAAAATTTTCACTTTTTTTTATTTTTCAATATCTTTGTTTATTTTTATTAATAATAATTGCTTTGTCAACCACGAAACAGATCAAAGAGTTTCTATCGCTCTTATCGCCTCTTCTGTGCTACAAATGTTAAAAAAATCAGTTTTTGAAAATAATTTTTTTTTAATGTAATTTTAATCCGTTGAATAACTTATAGCATGGGGGCTGCCACCCCCAAACCCCCACTTTTCCAGAATATATACAATTCTTCAAGTGTCAAATTTTATTTATAATTTTAAACTAAGTAAAAAAAATTGAAAAAATTTCAAAATTCGTCTGGAAAAATTGCTAAATTTTCGCGGAAAAATTACTTGTATTGTCGAAAAACTGTTAAGATACTAGGATATCAAAATTTTTTATAAAAATTACACATTTGTACGTATTTCGAATAAAATAATACGCAATTTTTTTTAAGTGAAAATTTTACCTGAAAATGGGGTAACTTTCCGGAAAAATTTAGCTTCTCCCTCGTAAAAAATATTGATAAACAATCATGCATTTAAAAGTTTATACTCGTTCCTTGATTTTCTCGATGTACACGTAAAGTAAACTTTAGCCAAAAAATAATCCCCGAAGATTGCAGTGAATGCCGACTATAACCAAAAATTGTGGAAGTTATCCGCGGAATGCCGTTACCCTCAGATTTGTAGATCTCCATCTCTAAAATTAAGTGTTAATGACCCGAAGGTCACATTAAATGACCGGATATCATCAACCTCAACTATTCTCAAACATATTTGATGTTGGTCTTATAATGGTTGAATGAACAAATCTCTAACACATACAGCAACATCAGTATCAGTATTTTTAAATCATTTTGGTATAGGCTGACTATGAATTAATAATCTCGGTGTTAATAATATTTGGTGACGAAACAGTGAAAATCTTCTATTTACTTTCAATTCAGCTGTTTCTACATATGAAAACCCCGTATATAATATACAGAGCATAATACAAAATACACAGTGACTCTTCCGCGGGAAAGGTTCACGTCCGTCATTCGGTTTTGAAGGAAGAAGTGATTACGATTTTAGGCGAATCGGTAATATCTCGGTTGAATAATATTTTAGCAAAATTTTGGTAACAAAAATCTGTTGCAACTGTTTCGTTTAAATGTTGATAACAATTTTGACGTGAAGGCACCTCTTCAATTGTGGCTACCAAGTCAGGTTCAAGTATTTCTGGCCACATTTAAGAAAGCCATAACTCAAAATGTTTCGGCGGAACGTGAGGACAAAATGAAGGGCGTGATTTCTTCAAATTGAACGCTATCAATAACTTTGGCACTTCTTCTGGCCCTTGATCGTTGGAATGTTTCTTTAAAAAAAATCATCAAAATTAACCAACGAAATTTCAGATTTCGATATTTCATCTCAAATATGATAAACGTCATTTTTCTTATTGAATGGTGTCTATCCCTTATGAGGTAACTATCAGTCGTCTATTATAAGAACTGATACGGAAGTCATTTTTGTTGTTGTATTTAAAAAGTCAACGCTTCGTCGACACATTTTCCCATTCATGATGGATTAAGAGCCTCTTGTGCATATCCTAAGTCGAAAATAACGATTCGTTGGTATGGATTTAAATAAACCAGCAAGCAATTAACAGCGTGAGAATGGTTGGAATTTTTAGTAATCGCCACAATGCGTTAAGATCGCTGATGTATCTAGCATTACAAAAGCTGAAAATTTTGTCACGAATGGTTCTTTACTTCACGCATATTTTAAGGCAATCAGGGGCGGTATGTTGTACCATCACTTCGATATGAAAATAGCCGAAATTCGAAAAAAGTCGAATCAAAAAAGTGAAAGTTGTATCATTTTTGCTTTTCGAAAATGGTACAACATACCGCCCCAGGAGTTTTGTGTATACCGATTTTCTAGCATTAGCATTAAATTATAACACACTGTTAGTCCCGCGCTTTGCATCGAGTTAAATAACCCTTGTTGCAATTTGTTTGAATGCCGCCACAAACTAAAACAAAATCTACAAAATAGCAACTGTAACAAACGCATTTGGAAAAGTTAAAACGAAAAATTTATTCAGTTGGCATACATAACATACATTTATTGTGATATGCATTCTGCATCATTTTTTCGACGCCAGTTCATCATTCTGTCACCGGCACCATATTAAAAAGTCGTACCATGATGAGAACGAAATTAAAATCATAAAAGGCAATAACAAAAAAAAAAAAGAGTCCCAACACAAAAAATCGTAATGCACTCAACTTTATTCTTTTATAGTTTCTATATATTTACGAAAATTGTACATACGAAGAACACTGAACACGAGTATAAGGAACAAAATTATTTGTTTTGTAGCTGTTGTTGCTTCCAGTGCTTGTGAGTCCTACATGACTGTATTACATGACAATTATGATGAGCTTATATAATTAATGTTTACGATGTGCAAGTTTTATTGTTCTATAATTGATGATATATTATCTGATTGTACGGTGAAACGGCATGAAATGAAATTAAGCACATAACTTGTGTATGTGGTTTTGTTTAAAATGTTTTTTGTGCCGCTGTGACGCTTTAATACAATATATATGATTAAATTATAGTTCCGTGTCGTCATACTGCGTTTAATGATGAATTATTGGTTTATAATTCGTATAATAAAGAAATCAAATTTGATTATCAAAATCAATCATCAGCTTATCTCGGTTTAGTTATTTATTTGATTAATCGAATCGCACAATAAAATTTTTTATTTTTTGATTTGTATTCAGCTGATGTTGATCGGTTTTACAAACAAGCCAATAAAAACTAAACTCAACATTTGTCATTCGTGTTTAAATTTTATTGGCTATTGTATTGTTTTTATTTTATATTTATGGGTATTGAAAATTAAGTAGCTATGTACATAATACATATACATATATCAGTTTTAAACCACGCTTAGGGTATTGAAATGCATAAATAAATAAGTAACCAATTTTTTTTATATTGATAATTAATTTATCAAAAATTGACAGTTTATCAAGATTATGAAATAATTGAACAATATTCTTAGATACATCAGCAGATAATGGAGTTTCTCTCAATATCTTTAGAATATCTTTAATAACGAAAAATTTACAAAGGAAAATATTATTTATTGAATGTGATGATGTCTATTAGTAGCATGGAAATTAACCAGGTTACAAGCACCTGACTGAATAATTACTACTTAGTCAAGTTAACAACAGTCAGAAACATAATAATTCGGTAACCGCCGAATAATCACAATTCTTAAATCAACTTGTTAAAAACAGTTTGCTTCCCAATGTTCTGAAACCTTAATAATATTATGTATCTGTTGATCTTATTCCAATAGAGCTGCCACAGCAAAAAGTTTTATTGAATTTACCGTTTTCCGTAAACTTTTACCTTATGAGTCTCTCACAATGAACAACATTTAACAAAAAACAATTAAAATTGAGATCAACTTCATTATAATTTTTGACAAACTGACATTTTGACATTTAACTCTGTGGTAATTTAATTATTTTATACCTGTCATCACGGTTCATTTTCAATCATTAATGAATGATCATTAATGAATGATGACAACGGTGCAAGTTAAATTTAATTGAAATCGTTCCACTAGATATGAACTAAAAGATTTGGCAATATCGGTCCAATCCATACCACTATTCCAAAAGTTCAGCGAAAATTACGATTTCCGACCAAATGGCACAGTGGATAAAGCTTTGGCGTTTGAATCGGGAGGAACCGGGTTCAAATCCCGATAGAGGCAGGATGTAAATGGATTTTTCATCAACAGATTATGATCTGTAGTGAAATGGGACACATCTGTGATCCCCTGTCGGAGTGCAAAACTCATGGGCCGGTCCATCTTCCCCGCCACTGTAGGCTGGCATGGAGCTATGCAATGAGAGATGGTGATAAAATCGTACTTATAGCTGTACGTCATCGAACTGGCAGGCGACAGCATAAAAGTATTTGGGGGAAAGCAAACCGCGAAAGAGTTGGGAGGGCCTTCGCCCTATAACAAATTGTCTGGATAATAAAATTAAAAAAAAGATTACGATTTATGATAAAAAAAACAGTTTCCATAAAACAAAAAGAAATGGGCCCTATATCCCAGCCGGATTGACTGATTGAAATAAAATTTCACACATAAGTGAAAAGTTTAAAATTTTTGTACAAATTTGCAGGTCCCGGGAGTAACTTTTTATTACCATCTCTACAGTCGTCCAGGCGGATTGATTATTTGGGATGAAATTTTATATTAAATTTGTTTATATAAATTAAGAAATCCTTCCGAATCGTCGCGAAAATGCGAGTAATCCAGAGAAAATCCGGAAGCAGCAACCATGCCGTTGGAGATATAATTGAGATTATCGGTATTTTGGTCGGCTTTATCGGTTGAGATTTCCTAAATATTTTCGAGCATTAAAAATCCTCGCTTGGTTTAAGTCTATACACAGTTTTAGAATGGGCATTCCAACATATTGAAATATGGCTCTGGCCTGAGAGCTTCTAAGCGTTTTTGAGTAATAAATCAGTTTTCTTCCAGTCTGCCGAACCTAAAAATCTCTCGGATTGAAGCTAAACGTTTTCGAATGGGCATGAAAACATCTTGTATGTGGGAAAATTTTAAAATCATCGGTCTGTTGCAACTTGCTAATATCGGCATACGCAATCAATATAGGCATGTAATCTGATTGTTTTTGGCAAAATTTCAATATGATTGGTATATTGAGACTTGCCAAAATATAGCCTATAGTAAATTTGCTGGCCAATTATTTATTTGTTAACAGTTGGCTTAGCCAACAGAACCCGACTCGTTATCCAAAGTTCTCTTACCCAGCGAAACTGCTGAAAGCGATCCCACGATGTCCAAATCCTCCGCGAAATACGGTTTGAGACGATCCAAAGATACCATGCTTGACCTACCGTTTACATAAATAGCGAAGAACTTATCTCCTCGTTTGAGAACCGTTTTGTCCTGAATAAAGTGGTAGTAATGATTTTCTTATAAAATCCGAAAGTTGCTTGTTTATGAAAGTGTTTACATCGGAGTTCCTGGTAGCCGGAGACGGTCTTATATCATCGAAATATTTTTAAGATTATTGATAAAATCTGAAGTTTTTTGTTCCTCACTATATAACGTGCGTAAACCTAGCAGTACGGTTTGCAAGAACATTACCCAATCAGTTCGTTCATGGCCCAAGACTACGGTCTTTAGCGTTTTGTGCCATCGCTCAATCATATCGTTTGACTATTGGTCATAAGATCTCGTTAGAATTCTGACAATTCACTAAACAGACAAGACTCAAACTGCGAACCTTGGCCGGTGAATATAACATTTGGTACCCCGAAGTGTGAAATCCATGTGGAGTATACCGCAGGAGCGACAGTAGCTGCAGTAATGTCAGGAACTGGAACAGCACCAGCCCACCTCAAATAACTGTCGATTAATGTAACGCAATACCGCTGATTATCAGGAAAAAGCAAATAACCAATGATGTCTATGTGAATTTCTGCGATGCGTTGCAAAGTTAGTTTGTAAGATCCGAAAGGTAAAACGGCGTGTCTTAAAATTTTAGATTTCTGACAAGCTGAACAGGAATGTGCCATAATGTATGAATCTTTCGTGATGGAGGTCAATAATTTAATTGTTGCTTTAATTCAGGGGTGCGAAAGATTGTGAATGGCTTCAAAACCTTTTCCGGAAACTCAATTGGAATAAAAGGCCTTTGATTAGCTGTGGAAATAACGCAATCTACGGTTTTAGTAGAGCTAAAACTCAACGGAACTTGGACAAACGTTAAAGAAAAATTCCCTCGCTTCCATACTTAGAGTTCCCGCGGCGACATTATCCATGCCTAAAATGTGTTGATATCGGTTATTAACTGTCCGAAGAAATTCAAATGTCGGAATTGACGCAGTGAAGCCTTTTCCGCATTCTCACAAAAACCGTAGACAAGTACTTTATGGTCCGTGAACAACGTAAGCTGTCGTCCTTCCAAAAGATACCTGAACTGCTTGATGCCAGAGTACGCTGCTAACAACCCTTTGTCATAAGCGTGTTACTATTTTTCTTAAAGCCTTTAAGAAAATATTTACGTAAAAGTTGGTCAGCCGCGGCAATTGGGATGAAACTTCTGTAGACATTTATCATCACCAAAAATCTTTTAAGTTAATTAACCGTTAATGGACGTCCAAATTTTTTGATGACTTCAACTCGGTCTGGATCGCGTAAAATGTCACTTGCAATAACAAAATGTCCTAAGAATTTAACTTCAGATGAAGCGAATACACATTTTCCAGGACTGATTATTAAACCGTTGTCTGATAATTTTTTGAAAACTAGTTTGTGAGGGCGTAATGTTCCTCGAAAGTTGTGGACGGTATCAGAATATCATCTCGGTAGATGAATGTGAAACGAAGTGCCCAAAATACGGATTGCACGAATCTCTGAAAAGTTTGCGCAGCATTCCTGACACAAAAAGTCGCTTGAATTCAAATAAACTGAAGGGAGTCGCAATAGCGGTTTTTGAATTATCAGACGGTTCCATAGGGATCTGATGCGAAGCTTGGACAAGGTCAAGGGTAGAGGAGTCAGTACATCCTTCAGGTTGGTACGAAAAATCTTAAAGATGTGGAATGGGATAACGACCTGGAACAGTAACACGATTCAGACGCCGGTAATCACCATATGGTCTTCAATCTCAATTTTTCATAAGACAATATACAAAGGACTAATGCACTCATACGACAAATTCCTAATGTCATCAAATTCTCGAATTTCTGTTTTGCGGTCGATAGTTTATCTGGTGCCAAACTTCTAGTTTTACAGGAAACGAATGGTCCAAAAGTTTCCAGCCGATGAGTGATCATATATTTAACTGGTTTGACGTTAAGAGAGTTTGTCATAATTTCACAGAATTAATTTTAAATTTGTCGAGTGATTGAGTTGAGACAGTGTTGACTCGGCTGTGAGAGTGATTCATGCCTGACAAATGTAAACAAAGATGTCTTTGGATCCAAAAGATGATGTTTGTCAAGATCAATCAATCCAGTACTTTTAAGAAAGTCAGCTCCGATAATGGGCGCAGCGAGACATCTGCCACTTTTAATTCTCATTTGAGATTACGCCGTAACCCAAAATCTAAAGCTGCGTTGCTTTCGTAAATCCCGCTTGTCTTAACGTTTGAATCTTAAAGCAACAACTTTTTTAATTTTATTAATATTTATTTTAGTTTTTTTTTATTTTATGAAATAGAACAAATTATATTCGGCATATTGCTGGAAAATAACAAATGCCAAATGTCTTTTTTTACATCAAGATGAAAACCTTTCGAAAAAATAGAAGATATAACCGCCTTGCGATAAACACCATAACCGCGCATAACGTGGTTTTATTTCCCCTAAACCTAAAAATTTTTTGGCTTACATTAAAGCCAATTCGGCTTTATACAATGCAACTGTTGTTGTAATCTTTTTTGGCTTTGCGGAAGTAACGCACCTTAAATTAAGAATTTTTGTTTCATATGCTTTAAATGGGGTTCCATTCGTAGCGAATAATTTAGAAGTAGTTAAGGCCTGCGGAATGTGACAAATTTTACGTGGAAAAACTGAAATGTCAGCACCAATGTCTATTAAAAAGTTAACTCTAGAATTACAATCGTGTATTAATAGACGACTAGTAGTAGATTCATCAGTGACTGTTGTCACGTCCTCATGCACATTTAAAAATCCTTTTTGACCAATTGACCAACGCAGGTTTTGTCGTTGAATTTACATCCAACCTGACATTTCTGAGCTTTGGTACCAAATCTAAAATGAAAATAACACGAATTTTCGATTAACCCGACCTATAAATCTTGAGTGAGAATTAACGCGATTCCGAATATTTAATCGAGATCTAGGGTTAACCAAACATTTATGTAATTTCTGCCAAAATTTTAGTTCTAAAGTCTTCTAATTTAGCGTCTTAATTGGATCTTTTGAAATGGCGGTTGGATTAGAGTACCTGTTTGACGCCGTAGGCGATGATGGGCTGAAAGCATTACACGATTTTACGGTATTTAACCCTAACGGTGGCATCACCTACATCATGTTGTCTACCCGTGCTGCCAAAACATCCAACGTTACGTCATTTTCAAAAGTAGTGAGGATAATGGAACCTGCGAAGGCCAGCTCTTCATCCAAAGTTGTCTAAGTAACTTATCATTCAAATTACAGCTAGCATTTAACCTAATCTAACTGAGCAATTGTGATGGTTTCTTATCGCCCAAAGACAAGTTAGTAAGGACGTTGTGCAAGCATGACATCACTAACTCGCCCAATACGCGCATCACTTCCTCTTTAAAAACCGAATAATGAAGTGCATCCTTTTCGCGGAGAACTTAATCTGCGAAACGATCGTGTAAACGACGGATTCTGACCATATAATGGTTGCAGAGGTTTGAACCGCAATGTTGCAGCCACAACACGTACGCCAGACAATCAGACAAATTTGTGAGTAATGTGCAAAAAAATATATAACCGGTTATAAAGTATTGGTCAGTTGATTATAGCCATTAAAGCGCAAAGAACTACCAATTTATGGGTGGTTAATTTTATAGCCCACTATTTAATTTGCAACTTTGATCGCTAACGTTATAAAATTATAAACACACTTTAACACTAATATAATACAAAATTAACATCTATTTAAAACAGCATATAATTGAAATAACTTTTAAGTTCAAGTTCAAATTGCAACACTCTATTGAAACTTAATCTATGGCAATTCGACAAAACCACTTATCTATTTTTTAGCTACTTTTCATGGGACCAAATATAAATTTTTAATTAATTTGTGAAAAAATTATGGGACATAACTATTTTTGGATCTATGGTATCAGGGTTTTTAAACTGCGTTTATTGACATCCTAAACCACTTGTTACATGCTCTATAGGTTCACCGAAAATTCTAAAATTTTCTAACTACTTAGCATTTAGAAAAGAACACTTATATCGACTTAAGTAAATGCAAAATTAAATTCAAAATAAAAACTTATTTCAAGATAAGAGTTTATTCTAAATATAGTTCTAATTTTACAAATAAAAATATTGTTTTAAATATCACTTATTTCATGCTACAATTTCAAAAACAATTAAGTGGTTTTCAATAAATACCAAACAACCATAACAACATACTGGTTTTGTTTTTTGCATATATCCCGGTCAAAAATAGTCGGATTTTGATGAAAAATTAAAGGAAATGAAAAAAGGGAAATACGATTGATTAGAATATAGTTCGATATAACCGCTAATCTCGACTTAAGTGATTATGTTAAATTACTACATGTAATAATACTAATGAAGGAATAATTGATTTCTTTTTAAAATTGTTTAGATAACCTACGTCAATGACCTACGTCGAAAAATGGTTTAGATGACCACGTCTCTTCCACAATTTTAACGAGTTCGAGTGCATTATAATTTAGATTTTACGTTAAAATTTGTAAAAATTGCCACACTTCTTTTACTTTGGGTTCAATTTTACCGAGTTTAATACAATTTTGAATAAGAAAATAACTATTTACCAATTCATAATGTAAAAGGTTGTTTGTTTATATTTTTTGGAATTCAACTTATGTCTCCGAATATATTTTCACTTTTCAGAGACGAGTATATTAATTGAAGCCGTTAAATAGTACATAATTAGCAATATTTTTTCACTCACATTAATTGATATTCAAATCATTAAAATTACTAGTTTCTGATTTACTGATAATCAATAATTTAAATTAAACACCTTATTAACAAAATAATTAAAACATTCATTTAAAACGTTATACCAATATAATATAGATATCAGGTATGTACACTTCTCGGTACAAAGATATTATAATCGTAAAATGTATCAACAAAACAAGTCTGAAAGTTAAAAGTGTAGTCCTCCTTAAACATACTTAATAAAATTTATCACGATTTTATGATGATCTCCTGTATAACAAGCGACATATTTGAATGTGCAAAAAAATAATATAAATTCCAAAAGCAGCCATAAAACCAACAAAACATGAATTTTTGATTGAGGCATCATCGAATGAATGACAAGTACATGAAAAAAATTACAAAGGTAATAATCTAAAATACCAATAAAACAATAATTCCAGTATTGATATACGAAGTGGATTGATCGATGGATAAGTTCTGTGCTGCTCATATATGACTTGTAACATATTCATTAATATTATTTATACATTTATTTCATTTTAGATAAATAAAAAATGTGTAATCAAAAATAAAGAAATACTTTGTGTACATACGAGTACGAATGGTATAATGCAATAAATTATCTGCGAGAGATGAAGAAATAAAAACGACATTAATTTTACCTTGTTCGAAATTGTTTGTTTAACAACAATAAATTAAATTCAAGAATATTTTGTGTACGATTATTGTTATTATCGCTGAGGGTCAATTAGTCAAAAATAAATGTCAAATTATAATTTATTTACATACGGAGGTACATAATTTTTCCATTGTTATTATCTAGAAAATGTTTCGTGGAATATTTTCTGGGACTGTGTCTGCAATAATTAACCTGCCATGCAGGATATTCATTTTAATTTAAGATTTCAATAATAATGAGGAGGTGTATTTGGTACGGTTCATAAATGTTAATTAATTATTCGAGATTCACGAAAGTTTGAACAGAGAACGAAACTTGCGCTACTAACTTGCTTGTCTTGAAAACACTAATAGTAAAAAAGCTTTAGAAGTTTGGAATAAATTCCGTTGTAGACGCTAAACTTGGTACCAACGTTCAGTTTTAATATTCAACAGAACTATGAAACTGTGCGATAACCAAACCATGTTGCTATTCTTATACCAGGCAAAATAGCACTTTCGGGTTAATTTTAATTTCGATCACTTGGATCGCTTAAGCAGTGATTAAGCGATGCAAGTGATCGAAATTAAAGTTAACCCGAAAGTGCTATTTTGTTAAGTGCTATTTAACTTTTTTTATAATTAAGCGTGCTGCGCGGATATTAAAATCCGCGAAATCCAAATTGCTGATAATACAAATTCCGAAAGTTAAAATTTCGTACATCAAAATCGTAAATTTCAAGATAGATTTCACAGCCGATTAGATTATAACTTAGATGTTTGTGTAATGAAAATGTGATTTTGATACGAGTTTTAAATGTGAACTTGGAAAATGGACAATTTGAACGTACCTAAACCATATCTCAATCAATTCAGATTGGTCATAGTTGTTTTGTTTGAGAGGCATTGTTTTTGGGAAATGTTACACTTAAATTAAACAAACATGTTTCTCAAAAGATCTTAAAGTATTCGGACAAGATGTATTATGCATTAAGTCGTTTTTCAAAATGAGTTACAGACGGCGTTCTGAAAAACGGCAAAAGTGAATAGAAATTGACCATTTTTTAACAGATTAGGTTCGACTCGATTACAAAACAGCGGTTTCCTTTGTAAAACGAAACAATTAAAATGGAATCTAGATAAAATATTAAGTTTGGAATAATGGAAAATGAATTCCGAATGACGTTATTTAAAATGGCTATTTTAAATGAAACTAAACCAATTCTCAACTGATTTGGCAAAAATTGAGCTTGTATGAATTTACAATACAAGTTTCCTATGTTTTTTTAATAAAGCTACATAAACTATTTAATCCCTTAGGTATAAAACTTTGTTTGTACTGCAGAAATGCGGGATACTAACATGAAATATGGATGTGCCTTCAGACAATGACGTATTGAAATTTAACAAGTTTTCCATTAGAAAATAATCGGTCAAACGGAATTGACAAATTTACACAACAACAAGCGTACTTATATTAGTCTACTATCTGGTATTATGCGATTGTTGGCGGACAAATGTAACTAGATACTTCGAATAATTCAAATTGGTTCACATCACACCAAAGCTATCACGACAGCTTTTGTTCTGGGAGAGGATTTAGATTTTATCTAAGAAGAGTGAATAAACAACAAAATAATTTGTGATTTTAGAGAGTATAGAAAATGGATGTAACTTAGATGTGATCCGAAGTTAGTCAGTTTTTAAAACTTATTAAACACTAACCTCTTATCGTTTCCATAAGAACCATCAATTTGAACTCGCCTCATGTTTTACTTTTGACACTCATTATAGCTACCCGGAATTAGTAATCAAACACCGAACTACTAACTTGGTCTAGATTTTGAAAGATATAGATAACTTTTTGGTACACAACTATTTTTAACGACTGAAATTAGATGGTTTCTATATAGTTGGTCTCAGAGATGAACCGTATTCAGCTGAATTTGTTTTACAGAATTATCAATATTCATCAAAATTGTGCTTGATTTTCAAATGGGCGCCGGAATTTAAGTTCTGTACTGATTGGTACACCTATCTTCATATGCCATGTAAGGGACTCATTTCTGAGATCGTCACAACAAAATTCGGTAATTATCATAGCTCCATTTAAATAATGCACAAAAAATTGTTTGACGGAATTATTTATATTTTTATTTATTTATTTATATTTTATTAGAAAAGTTACAGATAATTAAGTTTGTTTACAAATTAGGCACTGAAATTTACGCTTAAGCATACGACATTATAAATTAAAGTCAAAAATAAAAAATAATAGGAACAGTCAGAAGCTAGTTAAGCTTGTTTCGACTGTACCAACAAAAAATGAAATTTATAAGATATTAGAGCGTAAGGTGCTCAGATAAAAATAAAAAATAAAAGAAAATTTAACAAACAGTAATACAGAAAAGATTCATATGGAAAAATGAAAGAAGTTATATAAATTATATGAAATGAGTTGATGAGAAAGGAGGCACATATGGATTTAGAAACTCGAAAACAGAAATAACTATGACAATCAATAAATCATAACAGAATAAAAAATATACCATCCCTTACAAAAAAAATAAAATAAATGTAAAATAATTGTAAGCAGTATGAAAATTAATAATAATAAAATTTAAAATTTAAAAATACTTTTCTAAATCATTGATGTGAGCAAAACCAAAAAGCCAACACTTCAATTCTTTTAAAAAATTTCTCATTGTACTTTCTGACTTTACTTGACTGGGTAGTGAGTTATATAGATAGGGTTCCACTATAAAATCTACGGCAGTATTCCTACCGAGTAAAATTAATAACACATAGATTTTTAACTCTCAAATCATACTGATCAATAGATCTTACTTTTACGTAACCACACCTCGCGTAAAACATTTGCAATACTTTATAAACGTATCGATAACGTAACGGTACAGTTTTAATTGATTTAAATAATGGAAATGATGTAACCGTTGATTTTTTAAAAAACATGACGCGAATGGCGCATTTCTGTAAAGTTATGACAGAATTCAAATTATGAAGATAAATACCACCCCAAGCAGCTACTGCATACTCGATTTTCGAATTAAATAATGCAAAGTAAATGGCTTTAAGAATGTGCTGAGGACATATTGACCTGAGATGGTAAAATTGGCGAAGTGAAACCCGAATTTTCTTACAAATGTTGCCAACATGCTCAGAGAATTTCAATTTGCTGTCCAAAATAATACCCAAGTATTTAAAACTGGAAACCATTTGTATTTGAAAACATTTAAAATTACAGTCAGAAAGTGAACAACTCAAAGCATGGCTAATAATTATATCTGGGATCTACATTTTTTAAATGAAATACCATGTACCGGGTTTTTGGGCCTAATATCATATATTGCAAATTAAACCATCTTCTGAACCGAGCTAGGCCACTCTGTATAGCATATACAATATTAGACTAGTCATTATTATAATAAACACAGGCTGTGTCATCAGCAAACGCCACAGGGTACCCACAAAGATTGATATTAAAAATGGAATTTACATAAACTAAAAATAAAAAGAACCGAACCCTGCGGTACGCCCACAGTGACAGGTAGAGGATCACAATAAGTATTATTTAATTTTACCGATTGTGACCTACCAAGATAAGATTTCAACAAATCTAAAACTATTCCCCTAATTCCAGCATTCTATAATTTTTCAAGCAAAATTGAATGCTTGACTGTGTCAAAAGCTTTCGTAATATCTATAAACTTTTTTATTTATTTTAACCACCGTATACTTTGTCCAGAAAGCTAATCAATTCATCTTCAGTATTTAGCTGTTCTCGAAATACATATTGCGCATTATTAAAAAATCCAGTTTTATCTAAAAATAACAATAATCTTTTTTTAACAAATTTTTCCAAAATTTTTGAGAAGGCTGGAAGGAGTGAAATAGGTCTGTAAGTAGACATATTTGAAACTTCTCCTCCTTTGTGCAAAGGAATTACTATAGTTTTTTTAAATCGGTTTGAAACACTCCACTACACATACTTAAATTGCAAATGAAGCAAAATGGGTCGGAGATGAATCGAGCTATATGTTTTAAAAGAGCATTACTAATGCCACCATGTCCGCACGCATTTGTATTTTTCAATTCAATTAATAATACGTAAATCTCATTTACAGTAGCAGGAGATAGAAAACAGTTTTTAGCCTCATAATAATTAGAGAATAGCAGCTGGTTTCTATCATGATTACTTTTATCATCATGTTCAATGTTTTCTGCACACAATTTAAGAGGAATGGTTGTAAAAAAAATTGTTAAAAGAAGAAGCAACTAAGAAAGGGTCATCTTGAGAAGTCCCTCCATCATTTTTAATTACTAGATCATATTTATTTTTCATGCATTTACCAGTTGCAATCATTCAAAATGATATTCGTAAAATTGCGTTCGGTTTGTTTCACCAATTTATCAACATATTTCTTTTTTTTTGATTTATAAGCTGTTGCCAATTATTTATTTTGAGGATGGGTTTTGTGTTTTTTATATAAATTAATTTCTTTATTAATTTCATTGCTTATAGTTCAATGGTTATCCAAGGTTTTAGCTTCTTGGTTTTGGGTTTTGAAATCGTATATTGATAATTTTGTATGTGAGAATTGAGTAATGCGGTGAAATTATAATACGCTTTCTCAACACAACCCGCATCATAAACACTAAGCCATCTTTCATTTGACAGAGAATCCGATAGTCGGTTATAATCAACGGAGATATAATCAATTCTCTCCGCATTTATATTGATTTTAGTATTATCATTTATGGAGAAAATAATAGAAGCATGATCAGTGACCTAAAAACCAAAAACAATGGAGTTAATCTTATGATTGTTGTTTAGGTCCTGTCTGACAAATAAATGCTCAATACAATTAGAAGAAAAAACCCGCGTTATCTCATTAACCAATAAAGCTAACCCAAAAGAAGACATCATGCATAAATAGTTGGTGCTATATCGTTGGAATCACTCAATATGTTGATATTTAAATCATCAATTATAATTAAATTGTTAGCAGTTATCCAAAAATGAACTGAATTCGTTGAAAAAATAGTCAACAGTATACGAGTGAAGTCGATACAAACAGATAATTGAGTAATATTGTTATTATTCCCAGAAATTCAGTCGATTCAGCATCAGTGGAATTAAATGATGGACTAGTAACTTCATAGTTTGAAACAATTAAATCCGAGATATATACAGCGACATCAACAGATCTTTGGTTTTTATTACAGTTTGCAATTAAACTGTACCCTTCAGTATTATAGTTATCAATCGATTCATCATTAATCCAAATTTCCGTTAAAAAAATTATCTATGGGAAAATATTACAAGCATCTAAGTGAGATAGAAAAGAATAAAAATTGGCATTCATACTGCATTCATAAATTTCATCAGTACATCATTCATCTCATTTGAGGAGTATTCTTGACCCACATGTTCCCCCGAAGATACAAAATTATTATTAACATAATTAGTATTATGACCTGATAAATTATTAAAATTGATCATAAAAAATTAAAAACAAATAACAAAAATATAAACTACAAATCATCAAGGTCAAAAGCTGTACGAATATATTTTATTGTATCTCCATCAGTTTTCCTCATCATAATGTTGGCATTGCGGATCCATAAATATTTATAATTCTTTGCGATTTTTAACTCTTTCGCCGTTTTCAGCAAGTTCATTGTGTTAAACATTCATTGATAAAAATTGTAGAATCAGTATTAGTTTGCAGCATGAAAAAGCTTTTGATTTTCGAAATTTTTCCAAAATATCACGTTTAGAACTGAATGATTTTAACACAACAATTATTTACCCAGGTTTATTAGACGACTTATTTTTAACCCGAAAGGTAACTCCAAGCCATTTTTAATGGAAGTAGTGACGATATGTGATTTCATTGTCCTGTTTTAGAACACCAATTATTTCAATCGGCTCATCGGATCATCGATTTTTGTTCGATAGTATCAACACGCTCCTCTAGGTTAATCACCCGTTCCTTCAAAAGCTTATTTTCCTCGATCATATTATGAATTAAGACAAAAGACTGCTCAATAATATTAAAACGATCATTCATTGTGTTGGTGTTATTTTTAATTGTGTAAAAATATTTTTTAAATTTAAATCAACGTTGTTATGAAGAAAATCAAAACATTCAACGACCTTCGAATTATTTGCGGTATTTGTGAAAGACGAATTGATAGCAGCATCATCATCTAAATTACGACTTTTACGTTTTTGTGTTTGATATGATGCACATAACCAACTGTATGTTAGCTCTAATTCCTTTTAATGAAATCGATATCCGAAATGTGCATTCATGCACACGTAGCATGGTAATTTTTTTTACACAAATTGCAATCGATATTAGAATTGGGTGCACTTCTATTTATTTTAGTATTGCAAATCACACACCACATTATAATCGAGATTATTTCACACAATTTTTAAGGTTTACACTTAGTATAACACAGAAGCAATTTTTGTAACACGCAACTGTATGTTTTTTCTAACCAGGAATTATTTACACAAAAATGAAAAACATTCTTGATTATAACACAAAAACACTTTTTAAAATTGAAAGTTTATTTTGTAATTAAGTCTATCTTTAGTTATTTTTATTTTTAATTTCCTTTGCGTTTACTTATTATTTAATGGATTTACTTGATTAGTTCAAAATATACATCCGCACCTCATATTTACCTCTAATGCTTATAATTTTCAAATACTGACGCCTGGATAAAAGTTCTACCACAATTAACTGAATTTACATGTAAGGGAAACATATATGCGATCGCCACAACAAAAGTCGTTAATCTTCATATTTTCAACTGAATTACATAGATCCCATAATCTCAAGTTGTAGTTGATGTCTTTTCCCTTAATTATTATAAATTGAGGAGTCAATATGCTGTGATCATTGATCAACAACCGACTTTTACTTCGAATGTGCATAGATCTCAAATACACCACAATTCATTTCTAAGACTGTGTCCGAATTGCTTGGTAAATATTTTCTAGCACAATTATTTGACACTAATAAGAAAAATTTTGCCCTCCGTATATTTTATTTCAAATTGCTGCCGCGAATTCTGTAATATTTTTTTTTATAAAATTTTCCCGCTTTTGGTTTTAAGCTTGATTTGAAAATATTGATTATAATCATTATAAGGTTAAGATTAAGTTATTTAATTAATTTAAACACTTGAAATCATAAATCCAGTTATATTTATTCAATTTTAACTTTGTATTAAATTATATAAAAATCGAAATACAATTATTTCGATGAATATGTATCCATGAGTCCATTTCTTTTACACATTAAGCAGCATGTAATCATAATCAACGCCCTAAACATGTACATTCGATAATTTCTATCCAATTAAATTATCACTTATCTGTCAAAAATTATTATGTAATAATTCGGGTGCGTTCAACAAAAAACGAGTAAGCTTCTATGAAAGACGCAACGTCCGGTGCTTTAGAGAGGACACAGACCAGAGACACCCCCTCGATAGAGAATCTTTTTCGAATTCGGCGATATAAGGCATAGTAGTAAATCTTCAAAAATCGGTCGAAAATTTTCATTATTACTATACTTCTATTACTGCCCAAAATAAATTATGTAGTCATTGTAGAGTGATCTATGGTTCGTCCTTATTTAAAAGGTCATCTGCCACTTGTTCCTCTCTAAAAATAGATCGCTTGACAGTATTTGAAACTTACCATTTATTATAATACGGTGCAATTATATAAGCTTATAATTATATAAGTTAAATGAAAATAAAGATTTATGTCAAAAAGCAGTAACAGTTTGAGACTAAAGAGCGAGATAATAAGGCATGTGGAAGGAATGGAGGAGCAATTAACAAACATATACATTTTAATCTCGGCGCACGTGAATATTATCCGACAAAATCTTTCACGCATAATTGTAATCGATCAATAAGCAAGATTCAAGTGATAAATGAAAATCTATCCAACGCTATAATTATTTATTTATTATTGTTATGGTGAAACTCTTAACAGCCCACACTTTAGAATGAAGATCAGGTTTAGTTTAAATAAATTATTTAATTTTCCTTAAAATGCTCCAACTCATTGTCGAATTAAAGGGTCTAAATTTCTGAGAATGCCAATTCAATCCTATAAACTAAATTTGGTGAGTTATGATCTAACAAAATTTTATTTAGCATGTTCTAGATTCATAACCTCGATAAAAAAACTGTGTTAGAATTATATCTTACACATCAAGTTTAAATTTTAACAGATAAGAAATGACCAAGATCCAATAGTTCAAGCGAGTTTTAGGATTTATTTTATCAATCAATTCTTATTTTGTCCTAACAACATATTTTCATCATAGTTAGTGTTAGCGAAACTCTAAAATAAAACAAACAAATAACAGCTGGTTTACTCAAAGATTTATTAAATGTTTGTAAACAAACCAACACACAGTTATTTGCAACTCCAAGTGCTACGGTATCATTCTCAGCTGTACCTAAAATTAAATAACCAAAACAAGAAAATTACTTATATTCACATACTTACCAACTTTGTAAAATTAAACCAAATAATATGTATCTAAAATTAAGAAACTAATTAATAATTTTATATTGTTAAACATTTATTTTATATAATTTATACTTATCTTTTGACATTCTTGTAACATTCACTTTGTAAACACAAATTGTTGACTTAACTGTCATTATTTCCATTATGTCATGTTGTAGTACTAGAATAGTAGCACGATGGGTGCGTTCTATAATATAATTAGTTACGTAGTATATCGTACTAGTACTTTATTTAATATTAGTACATTTTTATATTCAAAGTTACATTCTACATTAATTATACAATTCAAACGTGACATTTATATATTAACGTATAATATGTAAAATATTTATTGTAAAATTAAATCATAGTCATTCGATTACAATCTGGCGATAAATTGAGATTAAAAGATTAAAATCGAAATATACAGTGTGTTCAACCAGTCTATTTAAAAATAACATTAAATTTTGGCTTTCTGTAATAAAATATCAAGTAGTTTTCAATAGTGTGGCTTTTAATTTTCGAGATCATCTAAATTCATCATCTTCAATTCATCCATACATCGTTTTCCACTTCACCATCTTATATATCATCTTTACAAACATCTTTTTTTGAGGAGAAATAATCAACATTTTTATTTGGAACATTCATCATCTTTCCAAACATTTTTTGGTGCCGATACCCGGGACTCCAGTTTTACTAAGGTAAAATTTTTCATTTTTATTACCGTGCCGTGCCGTACATAAATAAAATCCGCGTGGAAATTTCTATACGAATAGATAGTGCGTTTTCAATTTTATTAAAACCTCGTGAATATAAAGTGAAGTGCTAAATATCTCAAGATGGCTGAAAAATTAACATTGTTGCGTGATCGGGCGCTTGGTTCAATAAAAAACATTTTACGGTTTGCTGAAACAATAAATGAATCCACTACGCTCGAGGCCGTAACATCCCGCCGAGAAATTCTTGAAGATAGATATCAAATTTTCAATGAGCTCGAAGTTCAATTATTAGATTTTCCTAAGTATGTTTCAATACTTGATGAGGTTGAGGAAATCTATTTGAAAGCTCGTGAATTATTAATGCGTGCGTGTACTAAGCTGGGACAAGCTGAACCAAGTAGAACGCCTGATTTAAACGCTACTCTTGAACAATTTATGTACCAACAAAAAACCTTGTATGAGGAGATGAATACTTTGCAACACGTGCGACTACCTAAAATTAATATTGCAAAATTTTCGGGCGATTACAATTACTGGGCCTCGTTCCACGATCTGTTTAAAACATCTGTACACGATAATCCAAAAATTAGTAAAGTGCAAAAATTGCAAATATTGAATAGTGTATTAGAAGGGGAAGCTTCTGCGTTGATACGGCATATTTCCATAACGGAAAATAATTACGTTGAGGCATGGGACAAATTATGCAACCGCTATAACAAATTAACACCAATAATTGCTTCATTAGTCCATACGTTCATGGATCAAATACCTTCTGTTCACTCTAACGGGAAGGAGTTACGGAAAGTTTGTGACACAGCTGACGAAATAATCCGCGGTTTAAGGGCGTTAGGACCAAGAGCCGAGTCACGGGATCCTTGGCTCATTTATATTTTACTGGGCAAAATAGATAACGAGACAAAACAGCTGTGGGCAAACGATTCAGTTGGAACAGATTTTCCTACAGTTACCAAACTAATTGCATTTCTAAATAAAAGGTGCGATGCACTAGAAATTTGCAATGCCACAACTAAGAGATCTACATCCAAACCAAGTGCAAAAACATTTCTAGTTGCTAATAGTTCTTATAACAATTACGAGTGCATAGTTTGTAAGCAACAACACCCTCTGTTTAGATGTCCAGAATTCAAAAATCAAAATTTCGAATCGAGAATGAATCTAGTAGCAGACAATAATGTATGCGGTGATTGCTTAAGGAAGGGACATACTAGTGTAAAGTGTTTTAACAGAGCATCTTGTCTCATTTGCAATAAGCGACATCACACACTACTTCACCAAGCTGAAAATGATGTTCTCCAAAGTTCTCCTCAAACAACTTCAACCCATTATGCTTTACTCAACCAACATGCGCATGATCATTCATCACACTCATCCACCAAGCCAACACCCACTATTGAACAAAAACAAATCGACAATAGCCAAGTATATCACACACACTTATCAACAACAACCACGGTACTACCAACAGCTGTAATCCATATTATGTCACGTACCGGAAAACTCCACCATTCAGAGCGCTTTTAGATTCAGGATCGCAAACATCCTTTGTCACAGAATCTTGTGCTCAAAGCCTAAACCTACCACGACATCCGTCATCGTTATCTATTTACGGTTTAGCATCCACATCGGCTGGATACACCAAAGAAAATATCAATATGACCATTAGCTCACGTTTCGATCCAGCTTACAAATTATCAATCAAGGCTCATATTATAAACCAAATCGCTAATTTATTGCCAACGAATCCAATCAAATATCCATCAAACTTAATTAAGAATTTGAATTTGGCCGATTCTCAATTTTTCCGACCAAATAAAATCGATGTTCTTCTTGGGGCTGACGTGTTCTTTGAAATTTTAAATCCAGAAAAGCTGATAATCAAGGACATTCCACCACTTCAATCTTCAAAATTTGGTTGGTAAGTCGCAGGTAATCTTGAGAACCAAACGCAACCTATTCTCATCATGCATGCGACCACCGAATCCGGGAATCAACAGCAAATCGATCATGTATCCAATCAAGCCACAAAATTCACAATAGACAACATACGTCTGTGTTATCAAAGCAGCGAACCGACGATAACAGTTCACATGCATCGAAAGATTCTATCGATCTCAACATTAAAGTTAAGAACGACTTGCTGACACAGACAACTGCGATAACTCATAATCAACCATCAGTTCCAGAAACGAGCGGCAAATTATCAACGAAACGAAGATCATATACTACTTACCATGGAAACCCGAATTGCACACCGAACCTCATCAATGTTCACTCAAAATTTCCAAGCAGATGTGAATTATTCAGATTACTGTCTCCAGAAAAATTGTCCTTCTCAATCAACAGTTTATTTTCATCGTTCCAAATATGCAATATAATGGATTACCACATACAAATTAAAAATCACGAGCAACAACGAAAATATTTCATCTCCACAACACCGAAAAATACAATTACACATCACCGTACCAAAATAACCAACGATTCAGAAATTCGACGACAATCTCGATGGAAAGAAAACAAAATTCCAGTGAAGCAATCGTATGCGATAAAACTCAAACGCCTAGTCATCGAAGCAGTTCATTATAAGGCTAAACGCAATCGCAAAATAAAATTATTCCAATTAACTCGACTATCGTTAATTAAACATCACAACATCCCAGACAAAATTTGGTGTAAAACCAAAATCAACGTTAAATGGCTTCTTAAAACACTGCAACACTTAATATCACAATTAATTTTCGACCAATATGACAATTTATTAATGTCTATTTTTCCATTGCAGAAGTTTACTGTATCAATTTTTCGCACTTCAGATAATGAGTACATAACAAAATTTCACAGTAGCTGTTCACTTCCTGAAGAAGACACGGATCCAGCACAACCATCAATCCATCTTGAGAACATCCGCGCACTTATGTCATTAAAATGCCGTACCAACTACTCTGGCATTTACACAATTCCATTGGTACCAGCACGTCACAATACACAGAAACAGTTGCACGAGTCTTGTGTACAATTCACCAAACAACACGATACTGGTACACGATACGTCATTTCACCTTACAACAGAATTGGCTTAAAGTATTATGCTGCCGAAGTCAAACATATTATGAAGGTCATCACAAATATCAACGCATCCAGTCTACAGCTGATAAGCAAAACTCCAGTATACACAAAACCACCAAAGACCACAAATTTGAATATCCAGGATAGCTTCTCAAAACAGTTGTTATTAAGAAATTAAATTTCTTAATGTGCGGGAGTATGTTAGCGAAACTCTAAAATAAAACAAACAAATAACAGCTGGTTTACTCAAAGATTTATTAAATGTTTGTAAACAAACCAACACACAGTTATTTGCAACTCCGCTACGGTATCATTCTCAGCTGTACCTAAAATTAAATAACCAAAACAAGAAAATTACTTATATTCACATACTTACCAACTTTGTAAAATTAAACCAAATAATATGTATCTAAAATTAAGAAACTAATTAATAATTTTATATTGTTAAACATTTATTTTATATAATTTATACTTATCTTTTGACATTCTTGTAACATTCACTTTGTAAACACAAATTGTTGACTTAACTGTCATTATTTCCATTATGTCATGTTGTAGTACTAGAATAGTAGCACGATGGGTGCGTTCTATAATATAATTAGTTACGTAGTATATCGTACTAGTACTTTATTTAATATTAGTACATTTTTATATTCAAAGTTACATTCTACATTAATTATACAATTCAAACGTGACATTTATATATTAACGTATAATATGTAAAATATTTATTGTAAAATTAAATCATAGTCATTCGATTAGAAACCAGCGATAAATTAAGATTAAAAATATAAAATTATACAGTGTGTTAACTTAGTTCGTTTTTTTTCAAAAAAAAATAAATAAATTTGGCTTTTATAATTCAAGTAGTTCAATAGTGTGGCTTTTATTTCCTGAATCATCTTTAATTAAATTTACAACATCATCATCTTCTCATTTCGAATAATTGGAGCAATAGATTTTTTCAACACATTTTTATTGGAACATCACCATCATCAATCGTCATCATCTTTACAAACAGTTAGTTTATAACTTTGTCCAAAGTTCGTTTTAAAATCGTAATTACCTCAAATTTGATCAAATTCGAGCTAGAAATGGCCGATACAGATCTTTTGCGATTGGATCGGGAGGTACCCGGGTTCAAGTTCCGATAAGGGCTGGATGCAAAAAAGATTGTTCATCATCTGAATACGATAGGTGACAAGGAAATGAATACAACTACAACTCCTGTAGGAGTGGAGAACCAGACCGACCCATCTTACAAAGATTAAATCAGAAAAACGGCTTATATATCTCAAGGTCATAGCCAACAATCGTAATATGAAATTCCACACAAATACGCTATTAAAGTGCCAATTATTTTTACTTTTCCTTAATCAAACTGATTTTTAGTTTAGGTACACTCGACGACTGAAGAAAAACTGATAACCATGATACGAAAATTCTTACGGCTTGTTCACACACCATCTCAAGACAATATTATAACACGATTAACCTAATAATCATACATTTCTTTATTTAACTTAAAAAATTGATTGCGTTCTTATTTATTTGAACAACCGATCTAGACTCCAGTTGATTGCTCCAAACCAATATAACGTCAGACATTACAAATATTTATTTTAGAAGACACGATGGTACAACCCACAGATGGTTTGTAACTTGTGGTGTTTTCTATAATATTAAAAATGACAATAAATTTACAATTATTGATTATTCCGAAATCGAATTGATAATAAATTAATTTCTTTTTTTTAGTTTTTGGAATGACGTGACTATAGATAAAACTATGACAAATCGAATATAAACAATCACTACATATTGATGTATGTTACGTATATATGGTTAAATAAATTCTAAAAAGTTGTGTACGTTGTGTTATTGTTGTTAAATTAAATTCAAAAAATCAATAGATATAGGCAGATACAATTTTGGTTTACCTAAATTTGGATTTGAATTGTGTTTTATTTCAAATTCTTCGATTATATGTTAATTTCGGAATAAATTAATCGGTTCATTGTAAAAATATTTATATGGCATAGATAAATTGAAATTATACAATTTTGTACACAAGGGCAGACAAATTTAAAGGATATTTGCTTCCGATATACGATAATTTTAATTTAATATTTTTTTTTTCATTGCAGATTTATAACATCGGTGTTCAGTAAAGGTAAGTACTAAATTTTAAAATAAAACAGAACATAATCATCTGATCAATTCGGTTGCTAATAAATAAGAATCATTTCTAATTGTTTAATAACATCAAACAATGAAAGCAGACACATTTTTGTAAGTTTCCAAAATATATTTTTTAAAACCACCCGGACATCACTTGCAAAATGACTCATAAAATATTTTTTATTTGGGTTCATTTCAAAAGAATTAAGTGCAAGATATACTAACAATAAAATTAAAAAATCTGTAAATAATTTTTACGAATCATTTTTTTTACTGATTTATGGCTATCATACAGCGAATGAAGTCAACTAAAATAAATTTTTCAAATTGCAGTTGTTGTATTTTTTTTACTAAATGCGCTTTTCAGAACATAACATAATCCTCTTGTCCCAAATTCTCTAAGAATTACAATTCAATTTTTTTTAGATGACCTAAATAAGCCTAACCATAAACGTTTAATGGATTTGCAGTTGTAAATTTTAATCAGCGTTTTCTTAGATTGCGCGACTAGATTTTTTCGATGTGATTATCGAACGAAACGCAGAATATCTAAAAAAATGTTATTTGTAACAAGTTAGCACATTTGTAACAAGCTATCTATCAAAGTCGAATCACAAAAGTCAGCGGATCAGCTATGCAAGGAAACTAACATTTCGTCCTCGAGATGTCTTCACGATTAAAGAAGAAAACCATGAATGTGACATCATAAATTATAAAATTATTAAGTTTATACTTATTGATATAAGAAGTACACATTTACACATTTACATAATTATCTTATTGTTATTTTCATGTTGAAAGATTTAAAAACAAATAAAATTGTTAAAAACAATTGTAGTAGAATCCTTAGTGAACTTCCTAGACAAATTTCTAAACTATCGTATGGGTCAGATATGGTGGCACCAATGGTACGAGCTGGCATTTTCTAAGCATATGTTGGACATGAGGTTAAATTTTTGTTGTAGTTGAAACCTTAGCAAACTTCTGAGATAAATTTGAACACAATCGTTTGGGTCAGACGGTCAGCCTCTTATGCATTAGTTTTACATGAATTTAAATTTTATTGTAGTAGAATCTTCATTCTTCAATGCACTTCATTAGTAAATTTTAAAGCAATCGTATGGTTCGGGCGGTAGTATTAATATTCGAGTTGTATTCTTCCAAACATTTGTCGGACATAAATTCAAATTTTATTGAAGTAGAATCCATGATGATCTTTTTAGGCAATTTTCAAGGCAATCGTAAGGGCCAGACGGTAGTACTTATGGTTCGAGCTGGCCTCTTCCGGAATATGTAGGACATAAATTAAACTTTTAATGGCAGTTAAATCCTTAATATACTTCCTAGAAAAATTTCAAAGTTTGTTATGGGGCCCACGGTAGCACTAACAGTTCGTGAGGCCTCTAACAAGCATTTGTCAGACATGAATTAAAATTTTCATTAAAGTAGTTAATAAACATCTTAGGTAAATTTCGAAGCAGTCGTATGGGCCAGACAATAGTAGTAGTAGTGGATCGAGCTGGCCCTTTTCAAGCATTTATCTGACACGATTTATTTTTTTATTAATTTACCTATAGTTACACAATCGGTAACACAACAAACAATAAAATCCATGGCAACGCTTAAGAATTTACATGTCAATTTTCAATTGGAGAGTCCGGAAAAAAACGTTTTAATATTATCGCACACACAAAATTTGAAGATTTCTAAAAATTGACCGTTTAAAGTATCGTTTAGCTAGAAATAGATTCAAATAAAATGTCTTAATAATGCTCACACCTGGAAAAAATTTCAGGTCAATTTTCGAGTAGACAGTTCGAGAAAACTCGTTTGAATATATAACACTCAAAATTTGAAAATTTCTAAAAATTCGCCGATTAAAGTAATTTGTTTGAAATAGATTCAAATGAAAAGTATTAATGATGTTCACACCTGAAGAAACATTTTAAGTCCATTTTTTTGTGGGGAGTCCAGGAAAATCCAATTGAATATATCGCACACGGCAACATATCACCCTCAAATTTTCAAAAAATCGAAATTTTTTTATGATAGAATATGTTAGAATGAACGTTTAAAAACATGATTTTAATGATTTAAACATGAACATCTCAAAAAAAAATTTATTTATATTTTTCTATTATTTATTGCGAAGCGCGCCTTATTTAAAGCTGATAATTTAAACGCGATTATCTCGAAATGTCGCTTTTCAAGTTGGCGTGCAAAATTGAGAAAAAACTACTTATCCAATCGTTCTAAAATTTTAACCAGTTGATCTACATTATATTTCTGCTCAAAATGAACTACGGAAGGAATAATCGGCTTTCAACTTTTTGAGTTACAACTAATTGGGGGGGAGGGGAGGGGGCGGGTAACAAAGCTGCATTTTCGAAAAAAAGTCGCAATTTTTTTATTTTTCAACCAATTTTTTTCCTTTTAGTTCGTTCCAAGCGCGATTTAATGCTGAATAAAACCCCGTTTTTTTAAACGTTTCTGAGAGCAGTTATGATGCACGCCGCGAGTTTTCAGTGTTTTTGGAAAAGCCTTGTAGCAGACGACAGTGGGCTAAAAAAATATCTAAAATAATTTTTTTTTGTATACTTTCAGTTAAATAAAATGTCAATGGAAAGTTTCATTAAGATATCTCTTTTTATTCCAAAAAAAAAATCTTTCAAAAACTTTTTTTTTTTTTTAATTTTGAAGATGCTATGTCCCCTTAATTTGTCATAGCTGAAAGTAGATTCAAATGAAAAGTTTTGATGATGCTCACTCCTGGGGGAATTTCAGGTGAATTTTTTAGTGAGGAGTCTGGGAAAACCCGGTTGAATAGATCACACACAACAAATTTGAAAATTTCATGGGTGTATATTTATGTTTTATTCGCGACCGAATTTACCCGGTCTCCCCGCACATAAAAATTCATCTGACATTTTTTCTTGTATACATTTCATTTGAATCCTTTTCAGCCATGACACTTTAAAAGGCGATATATTTAACGGAGTTTTCCCGGACACTTCTGTCGAAAATTTACTTAAAATTTTTGCCAGGTGTGAGTATCATCAACACATTTCATTGAAATCTATTTTCAACCATAACACTTTAGACAGTCAATATTTTGAAGTTTTCAAATTTTCTGTGTGCGATTATATTCAATCGAGTTTTCCCAGATTCCTCACATGAAAATTGACCTAACGTTTTTTAAATGATAATCATTAGAATTTAAAATATTTTCCATACATGTCACTATAGATGCATTAAGCATTTCACCTCTTACCTCGCCGAACATCTAACACAGCACTTAGAATAATTCTGTTTGGTAAATATGTTTTAATTTTTGTCGAATGAAATATTCTTATTTCAAATTTTTAGTTGTTAGGAACAGCAAAATAAAAATTTCTAATATAAAATCTTTCCAACGTAAAATATGTATCTGCATTATCGACATTTTTCGGTTGGGGTTTCGATGGGCATGTTCCCGACATTATCCGTCTGTCACTTTCGTCTGATTAGTTTGAATCTGCTTTATCGAGATTTTTCGGCTGGAAATGCTCAATAGGGTGCTTTGTATTCCATTTGATTCTTACAACGTTGTTTGTTTCTGAATCGATAGATAATGGAACTAGAGCAGGCATGCTAAATTCAAAATGATAAAACGTATGGGGTAAATTAATGCTTAGAAGTGTAGACAATGGAAGTAATTAAGTCATTATATAGCCAGTTAATTGTGCCAGCCTCTATAAATTTGTGTATTTTTTTTGGTTTCGTTTGTATTGGATGGAATCTCTAAAATTTGCACCATAAAAATTGTTTGGTATGTATTTGCACTTTCAAAGATACATTATCAGCCCTGGGCCAGCGGTGGTGCTTTTTTATTCATTTTATTTTATTACGGACAATACATACAAACAACTTGCACAAAATATTTTTATTTATCCCAGCTGATCTGTACGTCGCCTAATATTGTATTAAAATTTATTATTACAGTTAAGGTAAAACCGTAACACTGATATTTGTATTAGTCGTCCAACAACATTTTTACCATGTTAACGTAATTTTTATTCGAGTGGATAGTCGAAGCACCGTAACATTTAAATTTATGATTATAATTATAAATTTGTAATTATTGTCAACCGATAATGTGATATCAAATTAATTCGCCTCATTTGTCGATATAAAGTAGAAACTAAAACCGAAATGAAAATTTAAGTTCGTGTCAGTGAAAAAATGATAATGTGTATTACGTAAGCACAAAAATAGTGAAAAAATTTAACGAAAGAAATTTGTGTAGTGTGTGATGATTGAATTTAAAAGAATGAAAATAAAACGTTCAGCAAGAAAGACGAACATTTCTTATGTTGCGAATTCGGTATTTATCAAGCCACCGTCGTCAACATGGCTTTAGTGATCATTGGTGAGTCGTTTATATTATTTCTGATGTACATTTGTATACTGATTTTTTATTTATTGATACAGAAGTAAAAATTGAATGTGTCAATGTTTAGTGTAGACAATGTATGTGAACATTTTAGAAATTGATCGGTTTTTTGATTTCTTTGTGGAAAATGAGTTTGTTTACAAAGGTTATAAAATATAAATAGGTTTTTAACACGATTTTGCCTAAAGAAATATTTATAACTTAAATTAACTTTAAATGGTTATAGAGAAATACACTAAAATGTAAATCCCCGAATCTTACAATACACGTTGCGTCAATTAATTTATTCATAGACGCAACCGTGTATTGTAAGATTCGGGGATTTATAAATATCACTTTTTAATCTCGTTTTCAATTTAAAAATGATATATAGTTGCTGCAACTGTTTTTTTTAAAGAACTTTATATAAAGGTTGAACGCTAATTCACTGCTATGCAAATAAATGACTTGCTAATTCAACCCGTTTTGAAGAGTATGTTGAATTGTGATTGTTATATAGCCGATTTCGGAAGTAATGCACGATGGTTCAATTTAAACGGCAATGAAGGTCAAACTGGGTTTCGTCAAAGAACTTAAAAGATTCTAGATATGCCGACGGTGTTAGTTGTCTCGAGTGTCGATCATCGTTTCCTATCATTGAAAAGATAAAGATTTGCATTCGGTAAATAGGTTGTTAGAAGTTGGGCAGTGTTCAGTTAAATAGTAGCACGCGGGCTTGGCCATACAATTTTATTAATAATTCAAAGATTTTTATCGTAGCAGTTTTGCAGTAATTTTGGTTATTGGAGAATTATTACTGGTTTTGACTTTATATTGGTACTTGCGTATAATCCAGCTTTCAAGCGTATAATTCTTTCAATTGATGAATTTTTTAATTTTTCCCGACTTTTTCGATCGTGAATAGTAAAATAAAAGATTAAGAATAATAATCATGTGGTCGATTTTTCCCAAAATTCGACGGTCGACACGGTCGTTTTCGTATACGTATAAGGAGTATAGTATACAATTTTATATTGTTGAGTGTAATTTTTCTGAGGTTATATTTGTTTGTTTTCTGCGAATGTAAGCATCAAAAATTATGAATCGGTACCAATCGGTTCAGTTTTTTGGAGCTTATGTCGTCTTCGTCATCTCTCTTTTTGACATCTCACCAAGTAATTGAGTGGTGAGTTAACACGTTCGCGGAAATGATTGCTATAGCGGTCATACTTTTAACACGTTTGCGCAAATAAAATTCATTTTTTAAGGAATAACTCGACTTATTTTTCATTTCTTACAATACAATCCTTTTCGCGACGAAATTTCATTGCAATTACAAAAGTTATCAAATGTATTCCTGAGTAGCACTCACATTTAGAAAGTGTGCGTCAATGTGTTAAGAAAAAAAATATTTTAGCTACACATATTTTATTTTTTTTCCAATGCGATGTCCAATAAATGTTTTGTTTTCAAAGAAACACAGAATTAGAAATTACATTAGAACTAAAATTAAATAAATTTAAATTTATTTAAAGCATATTTGATTAAAAATTTAATTTTTTATTTAAAACATATAGAAATGTCATACAAAAAAATTTAATGGCGCACATTCGTACTAACACAAACATACGTAACACTACTATATACTTGCGGTTATTTCGTCAACTTGTCGAATTTTGGCAAAAAAATCGACCCACAGTTTTCAACGAATACTGAACGAATGGATGGTTCCATATTGGATATCAAAAAACAATTATTTTTTTTGGTTTCTTTCCCCGTTTACCTATGATACAGGTTTTAATTGCGACTTAACTAAATTTTCGGTGGAATCACACTAAAAACACAAATGAAATAAAAACAAATTTCAAGGCCATTTTTCACTCATTTTAGTTTTAATTTTATTTTCGATAGAGCAGAACAAAACAAAATAAAACACACATACATATACACTACCGCTCAAAAGTGTTTAGGCACTGTCAAAAACAGCATAAACCATATAAAAACTCAAAATATAAAACGTAAAAATGTGAAAATATTTATTTTTTGGGTACATACCCACATATATTTATAGCAATATACTAAATAAATATCAAAATTATAACGCTTAAATTAAATTTTTCTTTCATCTATGTGACCTCCTCTTGATTGAACAATCGCAGCGCACAGTCGAGACATTCTCGCAATGCCAGAGTTTCTGGTGTTATTGAGTTTCAAGTTGATTGAAGATTGTTCCACATAACAGTAGCTGATGTTGGAGCTGATTGATTGACATTCCGATCCAGTTCTTCCCACATTAACTCAATAATATTTAAGTAGGGCTCTGGGGAGGCCATTCCATAATTTTTATCGTTCCTTCCTCCTCTAAATGGCGAAGATAGCCTTTACATAATTTAGATGAGTGTTTTGGGTCATTATCTTGGTTGGTGAGTGTTTTGGGTCATTCAAATGTTTTTTCATAAACCTAATACTGTATCAAATAACACGAAAAAAGGGGTGCCTCAACACTTTTTGAGCGGTAGTGTACATTATCTATTACGACTAGTTGCCTCAATAATGAAAAATATAAAGAGATCGATGTTTTGAATGGATTAGCATTATATTTTTCTAGTCTGCTCCTTGCTAACGACTAGTTGGCGAATACTTTATAAATTTGTATTTAAGAGTAAAATTTTTTCCATGTGGCAATTGATTTTACTATCCAATTTTTTTTTGTTTGCGAGAACTAAAACAAAATTTTATTCTCTTCTTTTGTTTTACTTTTCATATTTGGTTGTAGGGATAATAGAATATCCCACTACAGTGAGAATAGAGAATACATTTTTTTTTGTTTTCTATTCTATGCAAAATGAAAATCCCTTTTTCAACCAAAAAAAAAGGCTCTATTTAAGTCCAAACCACACAAATGTGTGAGTAAAAAATCATAGTATGTATTGGCGTTTTTGATAAAAAAATTCGCTTGATTTGAAGTACAACCAACATAATTGTGTGTCTAGTTATAGTGTTTTTTTTGGACGAAAATAAGTTTGAAAGGAATGCAGAAATTTGTAAATTGGTTGAAAACTCATACAAAAATAAATTTTTGACATGGTACTTTTGCCGTACCCACACAATTGTGTTGCCGGGCAGGACAAAGTATATAATCAGAAAAATTTTGCTTTCTATTCACTATTTGAGACGATCAGTAGTAAAAACTATTTGTTCGATAAGTAAAGAAAGAATAATATATTTTGTAGAGCTGGTGTCATTTCTGTTCAACTAGAAAAAAAGTCTGTAGTTCTAAGCTTGTTTGTTTATGAAAGATTTTATAATTGGAGCTTCTCTTCGCTGATGCTGTTTGGGTGTCGGTTGCGCGGGTATTGTGCTCGCGGCCACGTTGTGTTTACTTTGACATATTTGCTGTCGGTGATAAATTGTCGTTTATATGTTGTTGTAATAAAAGCTAATTGAATGTTGAGTTTTGTGAATTGCAATTTTCATTTTTCGGGTGAAGTAAAGTTCTTCAGTATCTTGGGCTTCTTCAGTATCGGCCAACCAAATTCGAGTAAATTGAAATGAGGGTTGTAGTAAGCATAGAAGGACTCAACGCCCAAATTACGTTTCAAACCAATGATGTGGACATCGCACTCTTTTTCGATGCCACAAGAATGTTGACAATATTTACGAAACCGAAAACTCTGTTTCAAAACAATAAAGATAAATTGAATTTGGTTACAAAATAGTTAGTTACTAAATGATTAGATCTTACACAGCTACTAAAACGAAATCGTCTGTTCCTTTGAAGTTATGGACTGGGTTAATTGGGTTAATCATATTGTGTAGATTTATGCTGTTCTGACAACCATAATTGAAAGGCATCACCCCTTCGTATGTTGATGTTGTCAGCCAAAGATTTTAAAATATTTTTTATTTTGCGAGGTTTTTCACAATAACGATTCGGAAGATCTTTTATTACTTGTCCTTCCCAAATATTGACATTATGCAATAAGTTTGTAGTGGATACGACACAACGTTTTGCGATACGAATGTTAAACCTAATATGCCGTGCAATAATAAGATTCAAAATTTATTCGACAATTTTAAAAGTAAAATTTTAAATATTTAAATAGAAATAATTTTAACAAAATTAAAAAAAAAATGGTGATTATTTATTTTTTATTTTAACAATTAAATTCTAATTTAAATATTAGGAATTGGAAATTTGATTCCATATCATATCGTATTTATAACGAGGTTATAGAAATTGTTGGTTTAGGACTAACATTTGATTTAATATTCCTGAATAACCAGGTCATTCCAATGATTCAAATTTTGGCCTCATCCAAAATATTATACCTAAGATTGGCAGTGAACGTCACAAAACATTGCGCGGTTTCAAGTTTGAAACGTATTTTTTATTTTCTAAAAATTGTTTTATTGACATAAATAAATATTGTATTTGGTTAAAAGATTTTTAAGCACCACGTTTTACAATGTCTTGAGTTAAGACCTCCATCCATTATTCATTCATTATATAATATCTATTAGACGCGTATTTCCGGAACTTTTAACAATTTATAAAATGAAAGACATCAATCGCTACTCATTAAATGAAAAAGCGACGAACCTGATATTACAAATAAATAGAAGAGTATTTTTTCAAAATGTCGTTAAATACTGCTCTTAGCTAAGGCCGGAACACAACCAAAAAAGTCAACGAAGTTAGCCCAGGTCCGAATTTTTTGGTGGATTTCTTGGTTAAGTGTAGCCATCCTGAAAAGTGTAAATACATTAAAAAATGTAGCATGATCCCAAAAAATTAAACATGTGAAAAACAAACAATATAGATAAATAATATTATTAATATTATTTTACCCGAATAGCGATAATTTATGTGCAGTTACTATGAGTTCACATTAACTTCTATATCGCAATACCTGAAAATAAAGCCACCAAGCGGCATATATGGCCATACAGGCCACTATACTAGCTAACATGCAGAAAATGTCCCAAGTCCATAACAGGTGGAAATAACCTTTTTTTTAAATTTAATTATTTAACCTGAATATAGCGATAACTAATGTAGATATGAGTCCACAGTAAATGCATGGTCTATCTGCTGGTCTATCATACATGCCGCCTGCTGGCTTTAGCTCTAGGTATTGCGGAATACAATTTATTTAATATGGACCAAAAGTAACTACACAAATTATCACCATTCGGGCTATAATAAATAAAAAATAAATTGCCAGTAATTTTTTTACATTAATATTAGTTTTCTATATTGTTGATTTTTCTCATGTAAAAATGTTTTTTTGGGCTGGTGCTACATTTTTTAATGTATTTACACTTTTTCGGGATGGCTACACTTATCCAAAAAATCCATTTAAAAATTCGAGCTCGTTGTAACTTCAACGATTTACCAAAATTACTAAAATCAATGAAAAACTGATGTATCGGAACGATTTCTGGTAACCCTAACTATGCAGTGTTGTACAATGAACGGACGTTAAAATTAAAAATGAAATATTCGTTGCTATAATGTTGACATGTTATTGATGACATGTTATTTGATTTTAACCAGAATGAAAATTATTAATTCCTTTTAAGCAGTTCTGCATGTCGATTCTTGCTTTCATATAGAAAAAAGGAATTATAGGAAAAGATTTACATACCTAGCGTTTTTATCAAAAATATCATTTTCTGGCCTACTGAAAAATCATGTTTGATGCAAATTTTTAAAATTTAGGAAATATCTTTTCTGTATCGAAATTGGGTAGAAAAAATGTTCCTAATTTAATTTTGTTTTGAAAAAATTTACAACAACTATTTACCATAGTATGCCAGGAAAACAATTTTTGCAACAGAAATACTATGAAAATATTTTTCCTACAGGACAACCATGTATCGACCTGCTGGTTGCGGAAAAAAATCCTTTCATGAATGTTACGGAAGCTACCAGTGTTCGATAATTTACCGAGAGCTAAGTAGGGAGGCTAAACCAAGTGCGCGAGAGTTTAAATTTGGTGCAATAAAAAATTTCGAGCAGTATCACGTAATGCCAAATCGAAAGTAAATGATTAATGAAATCGATGCCACACTAACATACTAACCTAATTGAAAGAACGAATAAGAAAAATCCAACAGTTTAGGCAAGTCTAAACTGCCGCAATAATTTATACGTTCAATATATTATTTAACTATTTACATCGAGGAATATATATATAAGAGAACTCATCAAATGTGAATCTTATAAGCCACTTTTTCTTCGATGAACCTCGCACATTTTACTATTGGAAACCTACATTAACCTCACAAGCACTAATACACGTATATCTTATAAAGAATAGAAAAAACAGAAAATAAACAAAGAATTGTAGTATATTACAAACACTAACGAAAACTGTTTACTGTTGGATACAAATTTGTCACTTGAAAAAGAAAAGAAAATACTTTTATGTAAGAGTTAAAGCAGAACGGAAATCGA
This sequence comes from Nephrotoma flavescens, assembly GCA_932526605.1. Lineage (NCBI taxonomy): Eukaryota > Metazoa > Arthropoda > Insecta > Diptera > Tipulidae > Nephrotoma > Nephrotoma flavescens. The sequence goes on along the minus strand of OW052220.1, from coordinate 113,192,662 downwards.
AAATTATTTTATATATTTTATTTATATGTATTGTTATTTTGGAATTTGGTTTAGTTTCGAATAACCTCTGGTTGCGTTAACATGTTACTCTAATTAAATATTATTGTTCACACAAATCCCACTGAAATTGATGTAAAAATAAATCTTTTAGTGATTTTTTAATATTTTTTTCATAAAATTGTTTGAAATAAATCTGTTTTTAGAAATAGTGTTTGTTACTATCAAATATTCAAATAAATATTTCACATTTGAATTAGAATGTAATCAACAAAACCTCGCCATCCGTTTGTTTTGTGTCCACTTACATTTTTATTTTATTAATGATATACCAACACACACGCAGCTATCGTTTTTCTCGTTTGTGTTCTATTTCTACCCTCTCTCTCTCTCTTTAATCAACAGGATCGATAATACGATAATATATTATTCGGGTTTCCTTTTCTATACGATAATTTACTGTAGATAATTTTATTATGTATGTATAAATAATATGATTTTTTCGATCAGGAAATTTTTTGTTTATTCTTTTCTTTGCAATAATGATAATAGGAGACAAAAACGACACACTCGTGCACACTACATTACATATTATTCTCTAAGAAACCATCATATCACACAAAAAATACGAAAACTTAGTAAAGAATCAAATAAATGCTTTCACCTTTTACAAATGTCAAGAATAAAATTTTATGATTTAAATTAATATAATAATGTCTAGATATAAAATTATTAGAAAATTTATCATTTTTATGAATCATAATATGTGCAAAATTTGTAACATCGGTGTAAACAACATTGTAACAACAGCTATAGTATAATTAAATAGTCACTCTTATACAATAATATTGGAAAAGCAAAATATAAAATCCAAAACCTAATTATTTTTTGTTGATTGAATTAACCAGTTAACTGTTTTGACCTTCATGAAAAATGTGTCTTCTACGTGTGTCCTACAAATTAAGCGATGACCAATATATTCGTATATTTTAAAGGAATATTCATATATTTTAACATATTCATATATTTTATAAGAATATGAAAATGTGAGAATATGATAATATAATAAAATATTATTAACTAAAATTCCAACATTAACTGCCAATGATCATTATTGAAGACGCATGACGAATATATTCGTCATAACACAAAATTTTACAATTTTTTCATGACGAATATATTCGTCATAAACAGTTAACTGGTTAAAATCACAATTTTTTAATTTTAAATTCTGCTCTTAGAAGGTAACTCAATTTACAATTAAAAATTCCTTCGCACATTCGTTAATATCCCTTTTTCCTGACACCCCCCATGTGTGCAATGCGCAGATGGTTTTGCGTAAATCAGACATTTCTCCGTACGTCCTCGATTTGGCTACTGCGGAAGGTAGAACGTGAAAAGCGAACTACGAAAGAGTTGGGAATGCCCCAGAATAGATTGCAAAAATTAAAAACAAACAAGTATGAAATATTGCAAAATATTTCAAATTCAGGCTTTTTTAATTCGGTACCCCAATCTTTCCATAATGATATAATAATGAAAAAGAAGATATTATATAAATATTCACTTTATTTTTAATATAAAATTAAAATTTATAGGTAGTGTAAATACATGGTAAACAAATTTTAGCGAATCAAATACAATACGATTTTAATATATGGCGAATATTGTATCAAACCACAACATGAAATTCAAACATGACTTACAAAAATTTGTGATTTCAAGAATTTTTCATCATATATTTATGTTTGTATATTGTATTTGTACACGTATTGTATTTTTTAAAGCTATACGTTAATATCTAAACGTCATTTAGACGTTATCTAAACACCGTTTTTGTATAATGCTAAACAAGTTTATAAACTCAAATTAAATATAAAATATAATAATAATAAATAAATTATTATTGGGCACATTATAATCAGCTTTTAAGATTTTTTTTTATTTTTATTTTACACGAAAACACACACAATTTTGCTAGGATCTTTTAATGATTTTTTGTTTGTTTTACCGTGCAATCGCAAATAAAAATTACAATTTCGAAAACTATGTGTATTAAATTAATATTTTTGTGACAAAAAACGATCGAGCAGTCAGACTTCGTTCGCGAACCGTTAGCATGTCAATTGAGCATCTGCTAATGATACTAAATGTAATTAGAAATTATTCCAAAGTTGTCTTCCATTTACGGTCGTGTGTTTTTGTTTTTCTTGTTTGCTTAATTTTGCATAATTTTTCATTTTCCAATTGCCACTTGGAATATTTTCTAATTAAAATAATTATCATGTGGTTCAATATTGAAACTCGATGTTCATAGCATGGGTGATTATAATACTGCATGGTCCTATTTCAGTTTCTTCTCGAATTACATCGAGTAAATTGCTATCAGCATCGTCCTCACAATTACCTCCATCGGTAAATGCAGTTAGGTATTTAATTGATAGCAGCTTAGAGACCGTGAAGCTAAATTGTTGGACTGATGGATTAACATTATTTCCGTTTGCCGACCTAATCAAGGAAAATGTGTTTTCCAACGCATCCTGATTAATTCGAGATGTTAACACGTAAGTAACACCCGCATTACTCTTGGAAAATAATGTTTCTGTCAAACTTAAAATACCATTAATCGTTTGGATCATTCCTTCAAACGAGTACACCTTTTTATTGTTTACCAATTTTATAGAATATAAAAAAGGTATCACACTTTTGAGGAACGCCGCTACTTTATCATTCGCCGTATTTTGTAACGCCGATTTATAGGGATTTGGGTCGTAACAGCTTTTTGAATTTAGACAGTCAAACAGCTTGTCAAATGTTTCAAAAAGCTTCCACGTAGCTGGAACTTTATCCTTAACACATTCCGAGAATTTATTAAGTTCGTACGCTGTTTTTATGCCAGCAACGACACTACGACTAAATATTTGGCTAGCAAGCTTCACCTTCATTTTTTCAAAATGACCAGGATTAACGTGTTTGTTGCTTAATTTTGGGCACATGCGTGTCATAGATGAAACTTCCATTTTGTAAAGTTCACGAACAACTCTCCAGCTAGCAATGCCATCACTTGTTTTGATGTCAGATGACAATAAACAGTTGCGGAATGACTTTATTAAATGCGGAGGGTCGCATATTCCCACAATTTCCTTCTGGTAATCTAGCTTTGGGTTTGAAACTGTAGCTCCCATATTCTTTAAAGCTCTGCGATTATTAGACCCTTGATCACAAATAACAGCTTGAACTTCCAAGCCTAAAGAAAATGCCAAATCTAAATTAGCTTTTATTAATTTAGTGAGCTCATCAGAAGCAATTGCATTTTCTGAAACATAGTAGCTGATGATGTTTTTCCAGTTTTCGATGAGTCCCCGTATCATGAAAACACATATATAGCTGCCTAATTTACGTTCTCGGTTACCGGCTCCCAAATCAACATAACCGTCGATGCAATCTCGTACTAAGTTATAACTTAAATCCTTGCGAATTTTTATTTCATCAAAAATTAATGAACACTGTTTTCCAATTGTGGTTAGTTTATTGATTTTTGCCACTAGTTTCTCCAGTATGAATATGTTTTCTGTCCCAGGATACAAATTTTTAATCGGCTGCCAACGGATCAACGAAGCTTTTGAAGGTAAATCAAAATGTAATCTTTCCTTCTCTCTAAATTAAATTTTGATGATTTCAGATTTTTATATGTATACTGAGCTGATGATTCGGTTTTCCTTGTTACTCTAGGATTTAAGCGTAGTGAAATTAGTTATTTGAGAGAAAATGATTGAGTTTCTTGTTCCTACAATACAGTATAATAAATAGGCAATTTGTTTATATATTAAGAAAATTCATAATGTTTAAACAGGAAATAAACTCTAATTCGTGTACATAATTTCATCACCTTTCACAGTCAATTTCATCTACATCAAAACATATTTTTAAATAGGCAAACTTCTCTCAAAATTTTTTATTTTGTCTAGTATTCTATTTCTTCCTTTTTTTAAAAAAAACACAAAAAATTCTAAATATAGACACTTATGTATGCAGGAGTTTTTTAGGAGCAGAATACAAAGTTTATTTTCCTTCGTAAACATTTAAGTTTGTTTGGCTTTGCGAAAGGGGTGGGAATGCAAAATGATAAAAATGTAAAATATCGTTGACGAAATATAAATCGTCATAGAAAGAGACAGTAAACAATAAAAACCGGTTTGCATGTATGGGTAGGAGTAAAACTCGACAAAATAAAATAAACCTGGTATATGTATGGGTAATATTGAAGTATATAAAAGACAAAAAAAATAAGTTTTTTACCGTTGCAAATAATGCATTGTACAAACAGCGCCACGATATTTTCATTCCTTTGCATGAGCCTTCTTAATACATATATTCTTCTATGCTATTTATATATAAATATTTGGTCCTTGGTGACAGATTTATATTCAATGTTCAAAAAGAGGGTGCTGGTAGTTTTTTATTTACCATTATTTCAGTTTGTTGTTCGTGAAAATTGGCACTAATAACTTCAAACATAAACTCTTTAACAGTTTAGTATGGTTAGAATAATTATTCAAAATTATCATATTTTTGAAAAGAAATAACCGAATTGTGACTTCTGAGGTAATAATTAAAATGTATCCATTTGTTAAAAATACTAATAACTGTGTTATATATGGATGGTTCACAAGCCAAACCGATTAACCCATTTTTTGAATTTTTTAAATTTTGATATCAAAGCACTTGATTGGCTCCTAACTGTATATATTCAAAACAAATTTCTCTAATAAATTAGTGTTAACAACACTAAATGTGAATTTTTGATTTATAGATGGAAAACGTGTAAGAATCATAACAATCAGTTTCGAACGGATACAATTACTGATTTGAAAAATCAGCCTTCTCATCAGGTCGCGACGACTGAAGTTGTATTATTTACATTGTAATACCCGTATTGTCTATATATTATATAGAGCAATACCATGTAGTTGTACTACTAGCGAATTACTGCGTAGCGTACGAAATTCGGGTGCTCTAAACCTGCACCGACCAAATTGACCCGCCTCAATGAGACCTATACTATAATTTGTTACACATTTATTACAATTTATTAGAACAAATCCCGATTTTATTACAGTTACCGTTTCCGAGGAATGAGTGGTCGGTTCAGCTTATAATTAAACCTACACCGCCAACATTGCAACTTTTGATGTAGCTGTGATATCTGGATGGTTCTTGGACCAAAATTTATAACAAATTAATTACACTGATTAATTAGTTAAGATCAACCCTATATTTTGGCTAAGGGTAAATTTCACCCGAAACGATTATTTATAACAAAACATCCATTTTTATCATATTTAATAATTTATTACACCAGACCACAGCCAGATATTAAGGTAAAAGTTCCTCCACGAACCTTGTGGAAGGCAGATCAACCTTATCAAGGTGTGTAACAAATTATCTTCGTGTCAGGTTACGCGGAATTGGCTTCAAACTGTAAAAGCTTCAAACGTGTAGTTTATAGTTAGGTTTTACCACCTTTAATATTTTATTATACCAGACCGCCACCAGATATTGAGTCAACTATTACGTCAGATATTGAGTTAACTGTTAAATTTTTTTTGTGCATTCGTCCTGGTAAAAAACAGCCTTTCTCTTTCTCTCTGGCACTACATCTCATCAAGGGATTTGGCCGCCTCAAATGAGGTTTCATAATCATGCTTTCATTTCGGATAATGAGTGATTAATTCATTGATCCTAAACCAGCCGTGAAATGTTTTCCTTGTCACCACCGGGAATCGAACCCGGGACCTCCGGTCGCTGGAGCAAGCATGTTGACCACTTTGCCACCGGGGCGGCAAAAACAGCCGATTATTTTAAACCATCAATCGACGATTACTCTAAAACTTTTTTTTTTTTTTATTTAAATTATTACAACTGAATGCAATTCATCTAGTAATTTTCCTTTCTTAACTTAGTCACTTGTGGATGAGAAGAGGCCCATTGGCCAGCTCCATTTATAAGTTATTTACTGAAGCAGTCTTTGCTCTGGTATCCTTAATCCATTATATCAATTGGTTTCGTTCTCTGCAATCGTCTTACTGCATGTGAAGTGTCCAACATACCACGAAGCTCTTCATTTACATGTTGATAAATACGTTGTCCATGAATTACTGCATGTTTTTTTATTTCTTCTTGAAACGTTCGGATATTTAGGTTCCTATGAAGGTCATCATTCCTAATGTACCACGGAGCGTTAACTATACCACGTAGCACTTTGTTTTGAAAAGTTTGTATTATTTTGGTGTTTGATTTCTTTGTACAGCCCCAGAGCTGTATTCCGTAAATCCATACAGGCTTTAGCACCTGTTGATGTAATATCAGTTTATTTTCTGTTGACAATTTCGATTTTTTCCCGAGCTGCCAATACGATATTTAATATATGGCTCATCTTTTTTCTTTTTAACGTGATCTTTCCATCTGAGCCTGGCATCTAAAGTCATTCCCAGATATTTAGCATTATTAGCATACGGAATCTGCTGACAGTTAATGATTACAGGTTTATAACTGACTTTACGATAAGTAAAATTCATTGTGCATTTGTCCTGGTAAAATTTTAAACCTTCAATCGACGATTACACGAAAACTGGACGTTGCTTCGGTCTAATTTAAACGGATTATTATTCAAAATTTAATAACCTTTCATAATTTGTGGTAAAATCTAACTTTAAATTACACGTTTAAAGCCTTTACCGTTTGGAGCCAGTTCCACGTAACCTGACAAGAAGATCATTCATTACACACCTGGATAAGGTTGTTTTGCCTTCCAATAAACCCATGGAGTAACATTTGACGACTCAATATCTGGTAGCGGTCTGGTGTAATAAATTTTTAAATGTGGTAAAATGGAACTTTAAATTACATGTTTTAAGCGTTTACCATTTGGAGCCAATTCCGCATAACCTGACACGAAGATAATTTATCACACAAATGGATCAGGTTAATCTGCCCTCCATGAAGTTCAATGAGTAACGATTTAATTAATATCTGGTGGCGGTCTGTTGTAATAAATTATTTAAAGTGGTAAAATGGAACTATAAATCACACGTTTGAAGCTTTTACAGTTTGAAGCCAATTCCACGTAACTTTACACGAAGATAATCTGTTACAAACCTGGATTAGGGTTATCTGCCCTCCACAAGGTTCGTGCAGGAATTTTTGCCACAATATCTGGCTGCGGTCTGGTGTAATAAATTATTAAATATGGTAAAAATGGATCTTTTGTTATAAATAATCGTTTGGGGTGAAATTTACCCTTAGTCAAGATATAGCGTGGATCTTGAACTAATTAATCAATGGTGTTAGTTTGTTATAAATTTTGGTCTAAGAACCATCCATATATCACAGCTACATCAAAAGTTGCAATGTTGGCGGTGTAGGTTTAATTATAAGCTAAACCGACCACTCGTTCCTCGAAAACGGCAACTGTAATAAAATCGGGATTTGTTGTAATAATTTGAAATAAATGTGTAACAAATTATAGTATAGGTTTCATTGAGGCGGGCTAATTTGGTCGGTGCAGGTTAAGAGCACTCGAAATAACTTATATTTTACTTTTTATATTTTACTATTCCCTGGCAAATTCCACAACCCTATTGTAACCGGGTGTGCAAAATAAATATTTTTGATTCATTATCTACCTTCGGAAGGATGAACATCTGTTCAATTTCTTATTAAAGTTGCGTACAATGAATATCGGATTCGCATGAACCTCGAAATAAGGGAACTTCTCGGAGGTAGCGATTTTATCGGCTTTATCAAATATAATCGAGTTAGATGGCTTGGCCACGTTGCAAGGTCTCCACAACAACGAATGATTTACAAAGTGTTCCATCAACACCCAGCCGGAGTGTGTCGTAGAAGACCGCGACTGCGCTGGCGTGACGACGTCGAACAAGGCCTACTAGTATTAGGATATTGGAGGACGATAGCGATGAACCGAGACGCATAGAGGATCATAGTGCGGTCGGCAAAATCCTTTCATAGAATGTAAAAGCTAGAGAGAGAGATAGAGAGAGAGAGAGAGAGAAAGAGTAGTTTTTGAAAAGATACATATTAAATGCGAATCAGCAGACTGTTGTGAACAACAAGGATAACACAAATAATCACAGATTTAACAAAATGGTTTACCGGGTAAGAAAATACGGACGGTAAACAATTCGAAGCTTCTACAATAGCAAGAGTAATCGGAAAAGGTTTTCTCTCGGTTTCCATTCATAACAAAACTTAAAATGAAATAATTTCACCAAATATATCTATATTTTGTGATGACTCATCCAGATTTTAACCAAATCAAAACATTTAAACAAATTTTCTAGATTTGTAAAAAACAAACATAATTTGGTAAGGGTTCATGTTTGGCAACACTTGTAACATATTATGTAATTAGACTAACAAATTTCGGTAATCGCATTGTATAAAACACAAAAATGTAATTTATATAAAATTCAATTAATTTATTACAGTTTACACATACATACCTTTATTTGACAAGCAAACTGATTCACCGTTGACAAAATTCGTAACACCTTCATTATCTCACCCACACTTGCGAGATACATAACCGTAGCTATTTATATTTTTATAAAACTGTATAATTTCCTTAGAAGGTGTGTCATAAAAGAATTACATTCATTTTGCGTGTTTCAAATAAATTGTGTAAGATAGTGAAAATACATAACGCACAACACCGAAAATAATGTATATATGTATGTGTGGCAGATATATACTTATTTATTGAAGTTCCGAAGATGTATTCCGCATTTTTTGGGGCATAACACGAATGATGTTTTTTCCATTTGCTTTCTGGGTGATAAATCTTTTTGTGTTGCCGTTTTTTATTTTGCTAAACCGAAAATTCTTGTTTTCTCTGTGTTATTTTATCCAATTTGCGCTGTTTCAGATTTATTTTTTTTTCCAAATATTTTTTTTTGTCGTATTAATAAAAAAAAAATTAATTAATTTCAAATGTGATTATGCTAATTTTTTAGTTGTTATATTTGGTTGAATGTTAATTTTGTTTTGCCTGTTTTTTGTATGTATATATATGTTAATGTTTTAAGTATATTTAACTTTTCATTATTAAATAACTTTGGAATATATAAAAAATTCATTAAATGCAAATTTAAAATTATAAAAAAATTACAAGTCACACATATAGGCGTCTCCGCATATTATGTGTGAAATAATTTTCAGATTATAAAACAAAAATTTCACTTCACACTTTTGGAATTAAAAAATTAAATTATAATGAATGTGTGGGTTCTGTGATTAATGATAACAGATTTTAATTTACTTTATTTTGATTATACTCCTTTAGTTGAGGTTAAAAGCTCCCATAATATTTTTTTTTGATCTGCGAACCCACAATTTATGATACCTACATATGCACCATAGCTTTCATAATACTCTAGCCATAAATAAATTTTTTAACCTAAATAACAAACTTCATTTTGCTAATCCTTTTTCATAATTTAACGTTAGCGCATAAATTGTTTGTCGGCCCTCGATGTGTATGTACACGATTCTACATTATGTATGTACTTACTGAACGTATTTGGTCGTGAAGTGTGGGAAAAGTATTTTTTTTTATTTTTAATGAAAAATTTATTGTCTCCGCTAAAATTTAAATTAAAAAAGTTATAAATAAATAAAGTCCAAAGGCAAACTATGTATACCTTAAAATCCTTTAATTTTTATTTTAGAACACGTTTTAATTTTCAACAAATATTTGTTTTTAAAAGTTAAATAAAATTGCGTGGTTTGTTCCGTTTCCCTATATATTTAACTTGGTTCGCGTTTTATTTTTATTTTATTTTTTTTTGGTTGGGAATCAACAGATCCTTGTTTAATTTTGTATACCTATAACAATAATATGAGAAACATATAAATGATAACAGAATACAGGAGTCACGTAAACAAAAATTTAATTTAATTTTTTTTATATTCTGTGGTTTTGTAATATTGCATTTAAAATTAAATTTGTACGGTTTTATTTTTTTTTTTAAGTACAAACAAAAATAATAACTGTAAATAAATTTATTGCTTAATTTATTTGCATAAATCATTTTAAAGTTTAATAAATAAACCATTTTGATGATTAAGGTGTAATTGAAGCTTTAATTGTAGATTACCGAACTACGATTTTCTGAGATTTTGAACTTGCTTATTAAAGGGAACATTTTATTCTTGTTCGTGCTGAAAACATTTGTAAAACGATTTCCAAAAGTATGACATCCAATATTTCAAATTTTTCTAGAATCTAAGTCTAAATTAAACCTCCTTAGAGTAAATGCAGCAAATCATGTTGTGTCTTTAATAAAACTACCAGTAATTTTAACACACCCCATATTTTGAAACTGATAATTCCAGTTTAAGAGTTTATTGCAAAGAGAAAGATTTATTTTTTTGGTTTACCATTCTTGACAAGCTTAAAAATCTAAATTATTATTTATAAACATTTTATAAAGTTTAAAAGGTTCCTCCTTTTAGCAGCCTATTTTGACAACAATGATGGATCCATTTGGCCAGGATTGGTCACTAGTTTATATCGTTTGGTCACTTAAGATTAAACGGTAAATAAGAAAATTATATCGGTTTTATCAAATTTCGTTAGGTTGGTCAACACATTTTGGCGTTAGGTCACCTATCGGCCATTTTTTATTGCGAAAAAAAACAAAATCAAAATTGTATCAATTTAACAAAAGCGGGTTCGTTGCTTATTTGGGAATTTCATTTTACAAAATCAAATAACAAATCCAATTGAAATATACTCGAACAACTATTATAAAACTACATAAATCTTTTGATTGATTGATTGATTGGACTGTAGAACCAAGTGCTAGCCAAGAGTTCTGGATAACGCCGGGCCTATTCCTACAGCCTGTTTACACATAACAATAGGAAGGATAGGAAAGGTTTTTTTTTTTTTTTGGGACGAAACGATCCGGTTGCAGACACCTAGCGATCGTACGGCACAACACAATTCTAATCTACTTCTAATATACTAGAGGAAGGATAAAGGCTTAAAAGGTTAAATGGATAACGATGGTATTGGTCTTCAACAATTGCTTCTCTAAATCACCAACCTAAGAAAAAAAATATTATTATTTCATGTGCATCTGGGAATTTCCTGAAAAATAATTCTTCATTAACACTTTTCAGCTTCCAAAACAAAAATTGATTGATTGGATCAGCCCGTTACAGACACCTGAGTAAAGCCAATAGTTTGTACCACAATAACAACAAAATTCTAAACTACACAATCAGCAATTAAATCAGAAATAGTAAAATACTTTATATTCAAAAACAGATCTGTAAAATAGTTCCAAATTAGTCTATACATTATTAGTTGCACACTTTTGAAATAAACTGTGATGATTAGGACCACCAATAATAATGATCCATATAATCTAACACTTTAATAATTTAATTCACCTTAAATAAGGCACATATAAATAATTAAATAATAATATAATTAAATTAACTAATTATAATTAAATAATAATTCATACAATATGAACATAATTATAAATATTTATACACAATATAACCCATTCATAAAAATCTATATATAATACAAATATATAATTTATCCCACATACAAACATTCATATTTATCCCACGTACAAACATTCGTCAGCGAGAAATGCAGAATGAGCAAGTCCAAAACCACAAACCCCCAACCCTAGACACAGCCAAAACGCTCCCTCTTCCCCTTCTCGGAATCAAACAATCTAACCTCCTAATAGAAACCCTCCCAAAACAGGCAAAGTTTTAAGAAAATTTCTTACAAAAACACAAACCATCCAACCGCAAAGAGAAGAGCAAGAACGCTTCAACCGTGTCCCGGAAATCCACGACTCCGTAACCACCCCCTCCGCACCTCCCGCCTATGACATACAATATTTACTTATTATAGGTCTAATATAATTAATATAAATTAAGCTAATTAGAAGTAGAATCACCTGTTCCCATAGTCCCATATCTGATAATGTTCCTTACATTAATAAATTAAATATTTTATAATTAAATTAATATAAATTATACCTAGAAAATAAATTTTGAAATTACAATAATGAATAAATGAAATTTAAAACGTCAATCCAAAATAAAATGTACTTGTTGAAAAAACGATCATTTAAACTCAATATCCACTTCAAAACTGATTTGTCATTTATTGGAATATTACCCAAGTCTAAACACTATATATGTATCCTCAAAGCATTTTGGAAAATGCAGACCGCAAACACTTAAGTTGAAAGAATTAAAATCAAATAAAATCATTTTAAAACTAGTCAATGGCGAGTTTAAGTAAAGTGAAAGTGAAATTAATCTGAAATAGTGCTATACCTCCATATACTATACCGCTTTATTAAACCAACTACCTGAGGAACTGATATTGGAATACGCCACATCTGATGTGGAATTTTTGGAACAAACTATAGTCGGTCATCGACATGACATGACATGACAGGAAAGATGAAACAAATATATTGTTTTGACATTTAAAAGCAGTGTAGCTCATTTATGTTCCATTCCTAGTGTTCACTCGTGTACAAGAGGATAAAAAATATCCGGGTTTTTGAGCTACAAACCGAGCGCACCCTATAAATCGGTATATTTTTAACGCCACTTTGTTTTGGATTTTTTCGGGGTTTTTTTGACATCTGAGTTTTGTTTAGAAAAAACTCGATTTTTAATAGCCGGCTAAACTGGATTCAATCATAAACATTTTCGTTAATATTTTATTAAAATTTAAACAACACTTTAGGAAATATATCACTATATTAAATTCACTAGTAAAGGAAATTAACGTTTAAAATAATGAACTGTCAAATTTACATGCCAAGCTAAAAATAAACGCGTTCACTCGTGTAATAAAAAAAAATTGGTATATTTTACTGAGGCGAAATTAGCCGGGGTAAAATATGTCAAAAATATACCGATTTTTTATGTCAGAAAACAATCAGTGAACCCGCTGATTGATACAAAATGAGGGTATAAAATGAGGGTGCCATTTTTAGAGTAAGAAAATATTAATCGAAATCAACATAAAATTATTATTGCATAACGAAAAGATTAAAAAAGCGGTTTTAAAATGATTTTCTGCAGATATCCTGCCCATGCCACAGACCTGCTACAATATTTAAAATGCGTTGTGAATAAAACAAGATCAGCCCCTTCCTCACTATGCTTCGAGACCTGGAATGCTCGTGGGCTCAACAGTGAGCACAAACGCAACACTATTGACATCAATCTAAATCAATTCAATATTGACGTTTGTCAATACAACATTCTTGTATACTTGGTATACAAGAAACAAACATGTTGAAAAGCTCCAGCGCCACCGAGCACTACATTTGTCAATGGTAGAACGCTATCCTAAGACACGCTATATTGTTGTATTGGGAGACTTAAATGCACACCTTAGTTCAGAAGAAATCCACTAAAAATTTATTGTTAGTCAACCAACAGGTTGGTATAATGATATCATCAGATATTATGGAGCATTCAATACAGAAAATATATCCGCAAGATCCCCATGCCTATTACTCATTAAAAACCGCCAAAAAGCGATATAACAATGCAGAATCTGGGCAGTTCGGCCCAATTTAAACGGATTATTATTCAAAATTAAATAACCTTTCATAATTGGTACAATATTCCATGATTTGAAACAAAAAATTTTTCGTTTCAAACAAAAGTGCATTTGTCCGGGTAAAAAAATAGCCGATTTCAATCGACGATTGCACGAAAACTGGTCGTTGTTTCGGCCCAATTTAAACGGATTATTATTAAAAATTAAATAATCTTTCATAATTGGTACAATATTCCATGATTTGAAACAAAAAAAATTTTCGTTTCAAACAAAAGTGCATTTGTCCGGGTAAAAAAACAGCCGATTTCAATCGACGATTACACGAAAACTGGTCGTTGTTTCGGCCCAATTTAAACGGATTATTATTCAAAATTAAATAACCTTTCATAATTAGTACAATATTCCATGATTTGAAACAAAAAAAATTTCGTTTCAAACAAAAGTGCATTTGTCCGGGTAAAAAACCGATTACACGAAAACTGGTCGTTGTTTCGGCCCAATTTAAACGGATTATTATTCAAAATTAAATAACCTTTCATAATTGGTGCAATATTCCTTGATTTGAAACAAAAAAAATTTTCGTTTCAAACAAAAGTGCATTTGTCTGGGTAAAAAAACAGCCGATTTCAATCGACGATTACACGAAAACTGGTTGTTGTTTCGGCCCAATTTAAACGGATTATTATTCAAAATTAAATAACCTTTCATAATTGGTACAATATTCCATGATTTGAAACAAAAAAATTTTTCGTTTCAAACAAAAGTGCATTTGTCCGGGTAAAAAAATAGCCGATTTCAATCGACGGTTACATGAAAACTGGTCGTTGTTTTGGCCCAATTTAAACGGATTATTATTCAAAATTAAATAACCTTTCATAATTGGTACAATATTCCATGATTTGAAACAAAAAAATTTTCGTTTCAAACAAACGTGCATTTGTCCGGGTAAAAAAATATCCGATTTCAATCGACGATTACACGAAAACTGGTCGTTGTTTTGGCCCAATTTAAACGGATTATTATTCAAAATTAAATAACCTTTCATAATTGGTACAATATTCTATGATTTGAAACAAAAAAATTTTTCGTTTCAAACAAAAGTGCATTTGTCTGGGTAAAAAAACAGCCGATTTCAATCGACGGTTACTCGAAAACTGGTCGTTGTTTTGGCCCAATTTAAACGGATTATTATTCAAAATTAAATATCCTTTCATAATTGGTATAATATTCCATGATTTGAAACAAAAAAATTTTCGTTTCAAACAAACGTACATTTGTCCGGGTAAAAAAATATCCGATTTCAATCGACGATTACACGAAAACTGGTCGTTGTTTCGGCCCAATTTAAACGGATTATTATTCAAAATTAAATATCCTTTCATAATTGGTATAATATTCCATGATTTGAAACAAAATTTTTTCGTTTCAAACAAACGTGCATTTGTCCGGGTAAAAAAATAGCCGATTTCAATCGACGATTACACGAAAACTGGTTGTTGTTTTGGCCCAATTTAAACGGATTATTATTCAAAATTAAATAACCTTTCATAATTGGTACAATATTCCATGATTTGAAACAAAAAAATTTTTCGTTTCAAACAAAAGTGCATTTGACCGGGTAAAAAAATAGCCGATTTCAATCGACGATTGCACGAAAACTGGTCGTTGTTTCGGCCCAATTTAAACGGATTATTATTCAAAATTAAATAACCTTTCATAATTGGTACAATATTCCATGATTTGAAACAAAAAAAATTTTCGTTTCAAACAAAAGTGCATTTGTCCGGGTAAAAAAACAGCCGATTTCAATCGACGATTACACGAAAACTGGTCGTTGTTTCGGCCCAATTTAAACGGATTATTATTCAAAATTAAATAACCTTTCATAATTAGTACAATATTCCATGATTTGAAACAAAAAAATTTTCGTTTCAAACAAAAGTGCATTTGTCCGGGTAAAAAACCGATTACACGAAAACTGGTCGATGTTTCGGCCCAATTTAAATGGATTATTATTCAAAATTAAATAACCTTTCATAATTGGTGCATTATTCCTTGATTTGAAACAAAAAAAATTTTCGTTTCAAACAAAAGTGCATTTGTCTGGGTAAAAAAACAGCCGATTTCAATCGACGATTACACGAAAACTGGTTCTTGTTTCGGCCCAATTTAAACGGATTATTATTCAAAATTAAATAACCTTTCATAATTGGTACAATATTCCATGATTTGAAACAAAAAAATTTTTCGTTTCAAACAAAAGTGCATTTGTCCGGGTAAAAAAATAGCCGATTTCAATCGACGGTTACACGAAAACTGGTCGTTGTTTTGGCCCAATTTAAACGGATTATTATTCAAAATTAAATAACCTTTCATAATTCGTACAATATTCCATGATTTGAAACAAAAAAATTTTCGTTTCAAACAAACGTGCATTTGTCCGGGTAAAAAAATATCCGATTTCAATCGACGATTACACGAAAACTGGTCGTTGTTTCGGCCCAATTTAAACGGATTATTATTCAAAATTAAATATCCTTTCATAATTGGTACAATATTCCATGATTTGAAACAAAAAAATTTTTCGTTTCAAACAAAAGTGCATTTGTCCGGGTAAAAAAATAGCCGATTTCAATCGACGGTTACACGAAAACTGGTCGTTGTTTTGGCCCAAGTTAAACGGATTATTATTCAAAATTAAATAACCTTTCATAATTGGTATAATATTCCATGATTTGAAACAAAAAAATTTTCGTTTCAAACAAACGTGCATTTGTCCGGGTAAAAAAATATCCGATTTCAATCGACGATTACACGAAAACTGGTCGTTGTTTCGGCCCAATTTAAACGGATTATTATTCAAAATTAAATATCCTTTCATAATTGGTACAATATTCCATGATTTGAACCAAAAAAATTTTTCGTTTCAAACAAAAGTGCATTTGTCCGGGTAAAAAAATAGCCGATTTCAATCGACGGTTACACGAAAACTGGTCGTTGTTTTGGCCCAATTTAAACGGATTATTATTCAAAATTAAATATCCTTTCATAATTGGTACAATATTCCATGATTTGAAACAAAAAATTTTTCGTTTCAAACAAAAGTGCATTTGTCCGGGTAAAAAAACAGCCGATTTCAATCGACGATTACACGAAAACTGGTTGTTGTTTTGGCCCAATTTAAACGGATTATTATTCAAAATTAAATAACCTTTCATAATTGGTACAATATTCCATGATTTGAAACAAAAAAAATTTTCGTTTCAAACAAAAGTGCATTTGTCCGGGTAAAAAAACAGCCGATTTCAATCGACGATTACACGAAAACTGGTCGTTGTTTCGGCCCAATTTAAACGGATTATTATTCAAAATTAAATAACCTTTCATAATTGGTACAATATTCCATGATTTGAAACAAAAAAATTTTCGTTTCAAACAAAAGTGCATTTGTCCGGGTAAAAAACCGATTACACGAAAACTGGTCGTTGTTTTGGCCCAATTTAAATGGATTATTATTCAAAATTAAATAACCTTTCATAATTGGTGCAATATTCCTTGATTTAAAACAAAAAAATTTTTCGTTTCAAACAAAAGTGCATTTGTCCGGGTAAAAAAACAGCCGATTTCAATCGACGATTACACGAAAACTGGTTCTTGTTTCGGCCCAATTTAAACGGATTATTATTCAAAATTAAATAATCTTTCATAATTGGTACAATATTTCATGATTTGAAACAAAAAAGTTTTTCGTTTCAAACAAAAGTGCATTTGTCCGGGTAAAAAAATAGCCGATTTCAATCGACGATTACACGAAAACTGGTTGTTGTTTCGGCCCAATTTAAACGGATTATTATTCAAAATTAAATAACCTTTCATAATTGGTACAATATTCTATGATTTGAAACAAAAAAAATTTTCGTTTCAAACAAAAGTGCATTTGTCCGGGTAAAAAAATAGCCGATTTCAATCGACGATTACACGAAAACTGGTCGTTGTTTCGGCCCAATTTAAACGGATTATTATTCAAAATTAAATAACCTTTCATAATTGGTACAATATTCCATGATTTGAAACAAAAAAATTTTTCGTTTCAAACAAAAGTGCATTTGTCCGGGTAAAAAAACAGCCGATTTCAATCGACGATTACGCGAAAACTGGTCGTTGTTTCGGCCCAATTTAAACGGATTATTATTCAAAATTAAATAACCTTTCAAAATTAGTATAATATTCCATGATTTGAAACAAAAAAAAATTTCGTTTCAAACAAAAGTGCATTTGTTCGGGTAAAAAAATATCCGATTTCAATTGACGATTACACGAAAACTGGTTGTTGTTTCGGCCCAATTTAAACGGATTATTATTCAAAATTAAATAACCTTTCATAATTGGTACAATATTCCATGATTTGAAACAAAAAAATTTTTCGTTTCAAACAAAAGTGCATTTGTCCGGGTAAAAAAATAGCCGATTTCAATCGACGGTTACACGAAAACTGGTCGTTGTTTTGGCCCAATTTAAACGGATTATTATTCAAAATTAAATAACCTTTCATAATTGGTACAATATTCCATGATTTGAAACAAAAAAATTTTCGTTTCAAACAAAACGTGCATTTGTCCGGGTAAAAAAATATCCGATTTCAATCGACGATTACACGAAAACTGGTCGTTGTTTCGGCCCAATTTAAACGGATTATTATTCAAAATTGAATATCCTTTCATAATTAGTACAATATTCCATGATTTGAAACAAAAAAATTTTTCGTTTCAAACAAACGTGCATTTGTCCGGTTAAAAAAATAGCCGATTTCAATCGACGATTACACGAAAACTGGTTGTTGTTTCGGCCCAATTTAAACGGATTATTATTCAAAATTAAATATCCTTTCATAATTGGTACAATATTCTATGATTTGAAACAAAAAAATTTTTCGTTTCAAACAAAAGTGCATTTGTCCGGGTAAAAAAATATCCGATTTCAATCGACGATTACACGAAAACTGGTCGTTGTTTCGGCCCAATTTAAACGGATTATTATTCAAAATTAAATATCCTTTCATAATTGGTGCAATATTCCATGATTTGAAACAAAAAAAATTTTCGTTTCAATCAAAAGTGCATTTGTCCGGGTAAAAAAATAGCCGATTTCAATCGACGGTTACACGAAAACTGGTCGTTGTTTTGGCCCAATTTAAACGGATTATTATTCAAAATTAAATATCCTTTCATAATTGGTACAATATTCCATGATTTGAAACAAAAAAATTTTCGTTTCAAACAAACGTGCATTTGTCCGGGTAAAAAAATATCCGATTTCAATCGACGATTACACGAAAACTGGTCGTTGTTTCGGCCCTATTTAAACGGATTATTATTCAAAATTAAATAACCTTTCATAATTGGTACAATATTCTATGATTTGAAACAAAAAATTTTTTCGTTTCAAACAAAAGTGCATTTGTCCGGGTAAAAAAACAGCCGATTTCAATCGACGGTTACACGAAAACTGGTCGTTGTTTTAGCCCAATTTAAACGGATTATTATTCAAAATTAAATAACCTTTCATAATTGGTACAATATTCCATGATTTGAAACAAAAAAATTTTCGTTTCAAACAAACGTGCATTTGTCCGGGTAAAAAAATATCCGATTTCAATCGACGATTACACGAAAACTGGTCGTTGTTTTGGCCCAATTTAAACGGATTATTATTCAAAATTAAATAACCTTTCATAATTGGTACAATATTCCATGATTTGAAACAAAAAAAAAATGTGTGAGTCCATTAGTACTCTCAAGGAGATGTGTAAACATGGCGTGTGTATAGTACGTGGGTACAGTTTACTTTGAAGGAAGAAGGAATGCAATTTTATTAACCAGAGTTTTTCATTTGTTTATTATCGTTAAATTGGTCTATTACTCTTACGGTATAATCGACGCAATTGGATTTTGGTAGCTAAAATAAGATATATTATATACTGTCGACTCTAACTTTAAAAATTTTCATTGAAAAACTGCACAATATGGTCGTCCCATATCTAGTAGTAAATATATTTCGATCTGAGTTCATGTGCAAATCGAATTCGTCTCGCAGGAAGTTTATAAGTGGTTTAGCTTGAGGAATAGCAACATTAATATTGAAATCCCCGCTCATAATCACCGGCAAAAGATGATAGTCTCCTTGGAGAATTTTTGAAATTTTTTAGGATATGAGGCAAGGACGAAATGTATGAACTTCATTATGTCTTCGAAAGTTTTATTCGGCGAGGTTAATACAACTACAGAAAGCATCTTATTCCCATTGAGAAGCTGAAGTTCAGCCGTATATATATCATCAATGAGTTGTGTTGTTACGCTCATACCAGTTGTTTGTCCAACGATGATTTCTTTATGCGAGGTGACTGTATGGTATGAGTATTCTATTTGAATTTTTATATATTGTTACTCCGGCAGCTCACTCACCGTCTCTCTTGAACTGAACGCAGATCTGGAAAAGCAAGAAAATTGAGCATCCTTGCGTGACTGTGTCTGTTAGGTCGAGGTGATGTGTATGACCTAAGACTCTGACAGTTCAATGCTAAAAACCAGACGTCATTATTATCTCGTACAAAATTTGCCATTACAGCGGATAAAGCGGATTTGTGGTGCGGCGCGATAGCTCATTTTGAAGAAGACCCATTGAGGTCCCATTTTTACGTCCATGGTAGAAACAATTTGTTAACTGTGTCTTTTATCGTAAGAGTATATACTGACTATCTCGTTGTAGGTACCACCGTGTGATGCATGAATTGTGGTGGCACATGAAGGTACGACGCTTTACATTAATTGTTGTTTATGCTTAACATTAATTGTTGTGTCGATTAATAGTTGAGCTTTTTCTAGAAATGGGCACCAAACATCGGTCGATATTCGTTTTCTGCGCCCATCCAGCTTCAAGCCACCTGACCTTCTTGCCAACTTGTGAATTTGAACCGAAATCCATCCAGAGTCGTTTGACATTTTTTACTGTCGACGTTTTCATCGTTTTCGTTGTCCTGGTTAGGATGCCTATGCAATCGATATACTTTAGACAGCCCATAGTTCCATTCGCCAGCCCATTGGTTACGTCAATATTGGTTTTGAAAAAGTATGGTAAATTATTTGTGTCCACTATGCTCATTTTATGGATCTTTTGACGGAATTGCTACACTGGCAGCCCACTGACCATCTCTATTGAACTGAAAACACCATTCAAACGTAGGAATATTAACAAGTTCGTCATTGCGCAGCCAGGTCTCGAAAACCAAATGAATTGAGCATACCTGCGTATGGTCGTGACTGTTACCTGAGACTCTGGCAGTTCAATGTTAAAAACGAGATGTCATTATAACCCCATTCAGTAGAAGACATGATCATTGATAGCCGACGTGATGAACAGCGCCTATAGAGACTCGTCATTCGTGATAAAGCAATATACAGCAGTTGTTGACTGTGTTTTTAATCGTATGAGTATGCAATTTCGTAATCGTAATTCGTATCGTAATTTTTTTTTGATTTTTCTGATCGATGGAAATGTCGATGGTTTCTATTTCATTCATTAAATTAATTTTTTATTTTCCCTACTATTATACATATACATAAAAGCATGCCATGTATAGTAAAAATTGTTTTTGTTGAGTTTCTTGCTTTTTTTTCAAACGAAGTAGGTATACGTCATTTCCGTTCGTTTCATTTACAAGTTTACTCTAATACAAAAAAAATTGGTAGGCGCGCGTAAAGATGTTTACACATCAAAAATCGGATTCTCTGTATTATATTGTGACTTGGTACATGAAAAACTTCGCAATATTACCACTCTCTCTCTCTCTCTGGCTCTATATCCCATCAAGGGATTTGGCCGCCTCAAATGGGGTTTCATAATCAGATTTTCATTTCTGATAATGAGTGATTAATTCATTGATCCTAAACCAGCCGTGAAATTGTTTCCTTGTTACCACCGGGAAACAAACCCGGGACCTCTGGTCGCTGGAGCAAGTATGCTGACCACTTTGCCGCTGGGGCGGCGTACCACGCATATATTTAAAAACAATTAAGTTGACGATTTTTGAAACTGCACTAAAAATTATTACCAGTATGGCACTATTCTGACTTACCCGAAGAACAGGGAAAGGCCACTATTCTGGTTTACCCTAAGAACAAAGAACAGTGAAAGCAAATATTTTCAAAGTTGAAGTGAGTTTCAATCGACGATTACACGAAAACTGGTCGTTGTTTCGGCCCAATTTAAACGGATTATTATTCAAAATTAAATAACCTTTCATAATTAGTACAATATTCCATGATTTGAAACAAAAAAAATTTCGTTTCAAACAAAAGTGCATTTGTCCGGGTAAAAAACCGATTACACGAAAACTGGTCGTTGTTTCGGCCCAATTTAAACGGATTATTATTCAAAATTAAATAACCTTTCATAATTGGTGCAATATTCCTTGATTTGAAACAAAAAAAATTTTCGTTTCAAACAAAAGTGCATTTGTCTGGGTAAAAAAACAGCCGATTTCAATCGACGATTACACGAAAACTGATTGTTGTTTCGGCCCAATTTAAACGGATTATTATTCAAAATTAAATAACCTTTCATAATTGGTACAATATTCCATGATTTGAAACAAAAAAATTTTTCGTTTCAAACAAAAGTGCATTTGTCCGGGTAAAAAAATATCCGATTTCAATCGACGATTACACGAAAACTGGTCGTTGTTTCGGCCCAATTTAAACGGATTATTATTCAAAATTAAATATCCTTTCATAATTGGTACAATATTCCATGATTTGAAACAAAAAAATTTTTCGTTTCAAACAAAAGTGCATTTGTCCGGGTAAAAAAACAGCCGATTTCAATCGACGGTTACACGAAAACTGGTCGTTGTTTCGGCCCAATTTAAACGGATTATTATTCAAAATTAAATAACCTTTCATAATTGGTACAATATTCTATGATTTGAAACAAAAAAATTTTTCGTTTCAAACAAACGTACATTTGTCCGGGTAAAAAAATATCCGATTTCAATCGACGATTACACGAAAACTGGTCGTTCTTTCGGCCCAATTTAAACGGATTATTATTCAAAATTAAATAACCTTTCATAATTGGTACAATATTCTATGATTTGAAACAAAAAAATTTTTCGTTTCAAACAAAACTGCATTTGTCCGGGTAAAAAAACAGCCGATTTCAATCGACGGTTACACGAAAACTGGTCGTTGTTTTGGCCCAATTTAAACGGATTATTATTCAAAATTAAATAACCTTTCATAATTGGTACAATATTCCATGATTTGAAACAAAAAAATTTTCGTTTCAAACAAACGTGCATTTGTCCGGGTAAAAAAATATCCGATTTCAATCGACGATTACACGAAAACTGGTCGTTGTTTCGGCCCAATTTAAACGGATTATTATTCAAAATTAAATAACCTTTCATAATTGGTACAATATTCCATGATTTGAAACAAAAAAATTTTCGTTTCAAACAAACGTGCATTTGTCCGGGTAAAAAAATAGCCGATTTCAATCGACGATTACACGAAAACTGGTTGTTGTTTCGGCCCAATTTAAACGGATTATTATTCAGAATTAAATAACCTTTCATAATTGGTACAACATTCCATGGTTTGAAACAAAAAAAATTTTCGTTTCAAACAAAAGTGCATTTGTCCGGGTAAAAAAACAGCCGATTTCAATCGACGATTACACGAAAACTGGTCGTTGTTTCGGCCCAATTTAAACGGATTATTATTCAAAATTAAATAATCTTTCATAATTGGTACAATATTCCATGATTTGAAGCAAAAAAGTTTTTCGTTTCAAACAAAAGTGCATTTGTCCGGGTAAAAAAACAGCCGATTTCAATCGACGATTACACGAAAACTGGTCGTTGTTTCGGCCCAATTTAAACGGATTATTATTCAAAATTAAATAACCTTTCATAATTGGTACAATATTCCATGATTTGAAACAAAAAAATTTTTCGTTTCAAACAAAAGTGCATTTGTCCGGGTAAAAAAATAGCCGATTTCAATCGACGATTACACGAAAACTGGTTGTTGTTTCGGCCCAATTTAAACGGATTATTATTCAAAATTAAATAACCTTTCAAAATTAGTATAATATTCCATGATTTGAAACAAAAAAAAATTTCGTTTCAAACAAAAGTGCATTTGTTCGGGTAAAAAAACAGCCGATTTCAATCGACGATTACACGAAAACTGGTCGTTGTTTTGGCCCAATTTAAACGGATTATTATTCAAAATTAAATAACCTTTCATAATTGGTACAATATTCCATGATTTGAAACAAAAAAATTTTCGTTTCAAACAAACGTGCATTTGTCCGGGTAAAAAAATATCCGATTTCAATCGACGATTACACGAAAACTGGTCGTTGTTTCGGCCCAATTTAAACGGATTATTATTCAAAATTAAATATCCTTTCATAATTGGTACAATATTTATTCCATGATTTGAAACAAAAAAAATTTTCGTTTCAAACAAACGTGCATTTGTCCGGGTAAAAAAATAGCCGATTTCAATCGACGATTACACGAAAACTGGTTGTTGTTTCGGCCCAATTTAAACGGATTATTATTCAAAATTAAATAACCTTTCATAATTGGTACAATATTCTATGATTTGAAACAAAAAAATTTTTCGTTTCAAACAAAAGTGCATTTGTCCGGGTAAAAAAACAGCCGATTTCAATCGACGATTACACAAAAACTGGTTGTTGTTTCGGCATAATTTAACCGGATTATTATTCAGAATTAAATAACCTTTCATAATTGGTACAATATTCCATGGTTTGAAACAAAAAAAATTTTCGTTTCAAACAAAAGTGCATTTGTCCGGGTAAAAAAACAGCCGAATTCAATCGACGATTACACGAAAACTGATTGTTGTTTCGGCCCAATTTAAACGGATTATTATTCAAAATTAAATAACCTTTCATAATTGGTACAATATTCCATGATTTGAAACAAAAAAAAATTTCGTTTCAAACAAAAGTGCATTTGTCCGGGTAAAAAAACAGCCGATTTCAATCGACGATTACACGAAAACTGGTCGTTGTTTTGGCCCAATTTAAACGGATTATTATTCAAAATTAAATAACCTTTCATAATTGGTACAATATTCCATGATTTGAAACAAAAAAATTTTTCGTTTCAAACAAACGTGCATTTGTCCGGGTAAAAAAATATCCGATTTCAATCGACGATTACACGAAAACTGGTCGTTGTTTCGGCCCAATTTAAACGGATTATTATTCAAAATTAAATAACCTTTCATAATTGGTACAATATTCTATGATTTGAAACAAAAAAATTTTTCGTTTCAAACAAAAGTGCATTTGTCCGGGTAAAAAAACAGCCGATTTCAATCGACGATTACACGAAAACTGGTTCTTGTTTTGGCCCAATTTAAACGGATTATTATTCAAAATTAAATAATCTTTCATAATTGGTACAATATTCCATGATTTGAAACAAAAAAATTTTTCGTTTCAAACAAAAGTGCATTTGTCCGGGTAAAAAAACAGCCGATTTCAATCGACGGTTACACGAAAACTGGTCGTTGTTTTGGTCCAATTTAAACGGATTATTATTCAAAATTAAATAACCTTTCATAATTGGTACAATATTCCATGATTTGAAACAAAAAAAATTTCGTTTCAAACAAACGTGCATTTGTCCGGGTAAAAAAATAACCGATTTCAATCGACGATTACACGAAAACTGGTCGTTGTTTCGGCCCAATTTAAACGGATTATTATTCAAAATTAAATATCCTTTCATAATTGGTACAATATTCCATGATTTGAAACAAAAAAATTTTTCGTTTCAAACAAAAGTGCATTTGTCCGGGTAAAAAAATAGCCGATTTCAATCGACGGTTACACGAAAACTGGTCGTTGTTTGGGCCCAATTTAAACGGACTATTATTCAATATTAAATAACCTTTCATAATTGGTACAATATTCCATGATTTGAAACAAAAAAATTTTCGTTTCAAACAAACGTGCATTTGTCCGGGTAAAAAAACAGCCGATTTCAATCGACGGTTACACGAAAACTGGTCGTTGTTTTGGCCCAATTTAAACGGATTATTATTCAAAATTAAATAACCTTTCATAATTGGTACAATATTCCATGATTTGAAACAAAAAAAATTTTCGTTTCAAACAAACGTGCATTTGTCCGGGTAAAAAAATATCCGATTTCAATCGACGATTACACGAAAACTGGTCGTTGTTTCGGCCCAATTTAAACGGATTATTATTCAAAATTAAATATCCTTTCATAATTGGTACAATATTCTATGATTTGAAACAAAAAAATTTTTCGTTTCAAACAAACGTGCATTTGTCCGGGTAAAAAAATAGCCGATTTCAATCGACGATTACACGAAAACTGGTTGTTGTTTCGGCCCAATTTAAACGGACTATTATTCAAAATTAAATAACCTTTCATAATTGGTACAATATTCTATGATTTGAAACAAAAAAATTTTCGTTTCAAACAAAAGTGCATTTGTCCGGGTAAAAAAACAGCCGATTTCAATCGACGATTACACAAAAACTGGTTGTTGTTTCGGCATAATTTAACCGGATTATTATTCAGAATTAAATAACCTTTCATAATTGGTACAATATTTCATGGTTTGAAACAAAAAAAATTTTCGTTTCAAACAAAAGTGCATTTGTCCTGGTAAAAAAACAGCCGAATTCAATCGACGATTACACGAAAACTGATTGTTGTTTCGGCCCAATTTAAACAGATTATTATTCAAAATTAAATAACCTTTCATAATTGGTACAATATTCCATGATTTGAAACAAAAAAATTTTTCGTTTCAAACAAAAGTGCATTTGTCCGGGTAAAAAAATAGCCGATTTCAATCGACGGTTACACGAAAACTGGTCGTTGTTTTGGCCCAATTTAAACGGATTATTATTCAAAATTAAATAACCTTTCATAATTGGTACAATATTCCATGATTTGAAACAAAAAAATTTTCGTTTCAAACAAACGTGCATTTGTCCGGGTAAAAAAATATCCGATTTCAATCGACGATTACACGAAAACTGGTTGTTGTTTCGGCCCAATTTAAACGGATTATTATTCAAAATTAAATAACCTTTCATAATTGGTACAATATTCCATGATTTGAAACAAAAAAATTTTTCGTTTCAAACAAAAGTGCATTTGTTCGGGTAAAAAAACAGCCGATTTCAATCGACGATTACACGAAAACTGGTTGTTGTTTCGGCCCAATTTAAACGGATTATTATTCAAAATTAAATAACCTTTCATAATTGGTACAATATTCCATGATTTGAAACAAAAAAAATTTTCGTTTCAAACAAAAGTGCATTTGTCCGGGTAAAAAAACAGTGGATTTCAATCGACGATTACACGAAAACTGGTCGTTGTTTCGGCCCAATTTAAACGGATTATTATTCAAAATTAAATAACCTTTCATAATTGGTACAATATTCCATGATTTGAAACAAAAAAATTTTTCGTTTCAAACAAAAGTGCATTTGTCCGGGTAAAAAAACAGCCGATTTCAATCGACGATTACACGAAAACTGGTCGTTGTTTCGGCCCAATTTAAACGGATTATTATTCAAAATTAAATAACCTTTCATAATTAGTACAATATTCCATGATTTGAAACAAAAAAAATTTTCGTTTCAAACAAAAGTGCATTTGTCCGGGTAAAAAAACAGCCGATTTCAATCGACGATTACACGAAAACTGGTTCTTGTTTTGGCCCAATTTAAACGGATTATTATTCAAAATTAAATAATCTTTCATAATTGGTACAATATTCTATGATTTGAAGCAAAAAAGTTTTTCGTTTCAAACAAAAGTGCATTTGTCCGGGTAAAAAAACAGCCGATTTCAATCGACGATTACACAAAAACTGGTTGTTGTTTCGGCATAATTTAACCGGATTATTATTCAGAATTAAATAACCTTTCATAATTGGTACAATATTCCATGGTTTGAAACAAAAAAAATTTTCGTTTCAAACAAAAGTGCATTTGTCCGGGTAAAAAAACAGCCGAATTCAATCGACGATTACACGAAAACTGATTGTTGTTTCGGCCCAATTTAAACGGATTATTATTCAAAATTAAATAACCTTTCATAATTGGTACAATATTCCATGGTTTGCAACAAAAAAATTTTCGTTTCAAACAAAAGTGCATTTGTCCGGGTAAAAAAACAGTGGATTTCAATCGACGATTACACGAAAACTGGTCGTTGTTTCAGCCCAATTTAAACGGATTATTATTCAAAATTAAATAACCTTTCATAATTGGTACAATATTCCATGATTTGAAACAAAAAAATTTTTCGTTTCAAACAAAAGTGCATTTGTCCGGGTAAAAAAACAGCCGATTTCAATCGACGATTACACGAAAACTGGTCGTTGTTTCGGCCCAATTTAAACGGATTATTATTCAAAATTAAATAACCTTTCATAATTGGTACAATATTCTATGATTTGAAGCAAAAAAGTTTTTCGTTTCAAACAAAAGTGCATTTGTCCGGGTAAAAAAATAGCCGATTTCAATCGACGATTACACGAAAACTGGTCGTTGTTTCGGCCCAATTTAAACGGATTATTATTCAAAATTAAATAACCTTTCAAAATTAGTACAATATTCCATGATTTGAAACAAAAAAAAATTTCGTTTCAAACAAAAGTGCATTTGTTCGGGTAAAAAAACAGCCGATTTCAATCGACGATTACACGAAAACTGGTCATTGTTTCGGCCCAATTTAAACGGATTATTATTCAAAATTAAATAACCTTTCATAATTGGTACAATATTCCATGATTTGAAACAAAAAAATTTTTCGTTTCAAACAAAAGTGCATTTGTCCGGGTAAAAAAATAGCCGATTTCAATCGACGGTTACACGAAAACTGGTCGTTGTTTTGGCCCAATTTGAACGGATTATTATTCAAAATTAAATAACCTTTCATAATTGGTACAATATTCCATGATTTGAAACAAAAACATTTTCGTTTCAAACAAACGTGCATTTGTCCGGGTAAAAAAATATCCGATTTCAATCGACGATTACACGAAAACTGGTTGTTTCGGCCCAATTTAAACGGATTATTATTCAAAATTAAATAACCTTTCATAATTGGTACAATATTCTATGATTTGAAACAAAAAAATTTTTTCGTTTCAAACAAAAGTGCATTTGTCCGGGTAAAAAAACAGCCGATTTCAATCGACGATTACACAAAAACTGGTTGTTGTTTCGGCATAATTTAAACGGATTATTATTCAGAATTAAATAACCTTTCATAATTGGTACAATATTCCATGGTTTGAAACAAATAAAATTTTCGTTTCAAACAAAAGTGCATTTGTCCGGGTAAAAAAACAGCCGAATTCAATCGACGATTACACGAAAACTGATTGTTGTTTCGGCCCAATTTAAACGGATTATTATTCAAAATTAAATAAACTTTCATAATTGGTACAATATTCTATGATTTGAAACAAAAAAAATTTCGTTTCAAACAAACGTGCATTTGTCCGGGTAAAAAAATATCCGATTTCAATCGACGATTACACGAAAACTGGTCGTTGTTTCGGCCCAATTTAAACGGATTATTATTCAAAATTAAATATCCTTTCATAATTGGTACAATATTCCATGATTTGAAACAAAAAAATTTTTCGTTTCAAACAAAAGTGCATTTGTCCGGGTAAAAAAATAGCCGATTTCAATCGACGATTACACGAAAACTGGTTGTTGTTTTGGCCCAATTTAAACGGATTATTATTCAAAATTAAATAACCTTTCATAATTGGTACAATATTCCATGATTTGAAACAAAAAAATTTTTCGTTTCAAACAAAAGTGCATTTGTCCGGGTAAAAAAACAGCCGATTTCAATCGACGATTACACGAAAACTGGTTGTTGTTTCGGCCCAATTTAAACGGATTATTATTCAAAATTAAATAACCTTTCATAATTTTTACAATATTCCATGATTTGAAACAAAAAAAATTTTCGTTTCAAACAAAAGTGCATTTGTCCGGGTAAAAAAACAGCCGATTTCAATCGACGATTACACGAAAACTGATTGTTGTTTCGGCCCAATTTAAACGGATTATTATTCAAAATTAAATAACCTTTCATAATTGGTACAATATTCCATGATTTGAAACAAAAAAATTTCGTTTCAAACAAAAGTGCATTTGTCCGGGTAAAAAACCGATTACACGAAAACTGGTCGTTGTTTCGGCCCAATTTAAATGGATTATTATTCAAAATTAAATAACCTTTCATAATTGGTGCAATATTCCTTGATTTGAAACAAAAAAATTTTTCGTTTCAAACAAAAGTGCATTTGTCCGGGTAAAAAAACAGCCGATTTCAATCGACGATTACACGAAAACTGGTTCTTGTTTCGGCCCAATTTAAACGGATTATTATTCAAAATTAAATAATCTTTCATAATTGGTACAATATTCCATGATTTGAAACAAAAAAGTTTTTCGTTTCAAACAAAAGTGCATTTGTCCGGGTAAAAAAATAGCCGATTTCAATCGACGATTACACGAAAACTGGTCGTTGTTTCGGCCCAATTTAAACGGATTATTATTCAAAATTAAGTAACCTTTCATAATTGGTACAATATTCCATGATTTGAAACAAAAAAATTTTTCGTTTCAAACAAAAGTGCATTTGTCCGGGTAAAAAAATAGCCGATTTCAATCGACGATTACACGAAAACTGGTTGTTGTTTTGGCCCAATTTAAACGGATTATTATTCAAAATTAAATAACTTTTCAAAATTAGTATAATGTTCCATGATTTGAAACAAAAAAAAAATTCGTTTCAAACAAAAGTGCATTTGTTCGGGTAAAAAAACAGCCGATTTCAATCGACGATTACACGAAAACTGGTTGTTGTTTCGGCCCAATTTAAACGGATTATTATTCAAAATTAAATAACCTTTCATAATTGGTACAATATTCTATGATTTGAAACAAAAAAATTTTTCGTTTCAAACAAAAGTGCATTTGTCCGGGTAAAAAAACAGCCGATTTCAATCGACGATTACACAAAAACTGGTTGTTGTTTCAGAATAATTTAAACGGATTATTATTCAGAATTAAATAACCTTTCATAATTGGTACAATATTCCATGGTTTGAAGCAAAAAAAATTTTCGTTTCAAACAAACGTGCATTTGTCCGGGTAAAAAAACAGCCGAATTCAATCGACGATTACACGAAAACTGGTCGTTGTTTCGGCAAGTGGACGACAAAGACAATCAATTCATATTTTAAGGTCTTCATAACTCCTTGATGATTGGTCACTAGTTGATTTCGTTAGGCCCTACATAAATGATTTATTTCCAAAATTCGTTAAAAACTCATCATTTCCGCACGATTCGAAATGTTCGGGTCTGAAAATATTACTGATACTAATAGTTTTCTAAATCCAACGATCAATATCATTTAGTCGCTTTTCGCTGAGGATTGGCGTTTCTAACGAATTTTCTTAACAAATCACTAAGTAGTGCCCAAACGACCACAACTAACTAAAGCCGATATAATTTTCTTATTTACCGTTTATTCGTAAGTGATCAAATGATAAAAACTAGTAACCAATCCTGACCAAACGAATTCAATTTCAAATTAATAAATTCTAAATTTAATACTTTTTACACTATTTGCCGTAGGCACTTGGCGAAACACACTTATACTTAATCCAAATATACTTAATTCTTTTCCAAATCTGGCGTTTATAGGATTAATTGCAATGATTGTAGTTTCTCCTATATTGGTCAGACTGGGCGCAATTTTGGAGTTAGAGCTAAAGAACATTTATCTGGTTGCAATCAATCAACTTTCCATAACCATTTAACTTCAGAAAATCATACAGCTAGCTTGAACAATTTAGACATATTACATATACAACTCAAAGGCAGACGTTTAGATACCTTAGAATCTTACGAAATTCGAAAATCAATATTTCTTAACCAAAATATCCTTAACGAACAGAGAGAAATCCGGTTCTCACCAATTACAGACCCCGCCCTTTTCTATTCTCACGTACGCAATAATATACCTTGAATTTTGTTACTCAACCTATGACTCATCGCCTACCTGCGCGATCCGTAGATTAATTTTTATTTCTTATTTTTTTCCCCTCCTTCTTTTATTTTTATTTATATTTTGCTTTTTTCTACTATATAACAAAAATTTTTACTAATACAATTCAGTAGATACTCCTGATGATGACCTAATAAGTCGAAATCGATCGAGTGATTTTTTAAACTTTTTGAAAAATATTCTGCGAAACAAAAACCAGTGATTAATAAAAATGTGTTTATTAAGTTCTAAATTTAAATTAAATATAATATAAATTTGTACTAGAAAACGAACACTAAATATTATAATCTATTACATTTCTCTCGCTCTCTCTCTATCTCTCTTTCTCTCTCTTTCTCTTTCTTTCTCTCTAGCTTTCACATCGCATGAAGGGATTCTGCCGCTTGCACTATGGTCCTCCATCCATCTCGATCCATTGCTATCGTCCTTCAGTGTCGACTTCCTAATATACGAAGGTTTTATAGGTCATCCTCTATGACGCACTCCGGTTGGTTGTTGGTGGAAATTTTTGTTGATCATACATTATTATGAAAACGTACAATGTCGCCGACCCATCTTCTCCAAGAAGTTGCTTTATTTCGTGATTTATACGAATCCGATATTCGTTGTTCGCAACCATGATTAGACCAAAGATTGAACGGAGCTCGGGGTCTAGCTCTAGCTTCCGAATGCCGACACAGTTTTTCTGAGTACTTTATATAAAGTGCGAGCTATCACGACTGCGATATATGTTTAGATCGCAATAGTTTTTACTAAGCGTAGAAAACTCGTTGTCCGGCAGCGACTCGGGCTTTTTTTCTGCCTGCCTTTATTCCAGTTTATAAATTTACAATTGTCTTTAATTGTCTCCTTCATTTACATGCAGCGTTTGTTTGTTAATGTAATTATAAAATTAAATTTAGTTTTCTAAGTAAACTTATATTCTTCTTCTGTTGAATTAATTAATGGTATAAGTAATCTTAATATAATATTTATATAATTGGAACTATTTTTTATTCTAGATTATACGCTGGTAATAATGGAGTTTAGTGATCTGGATGTTGAATTTTGGTGATTATAAATAACGGGTATCAAAATAAATTTTTTTGTTGTTCATTCATTTACAGAAATCTTAAAACATACTACCGCACGTTAAGAAATTCATTTCTTACCAATTTTTCCTTTTGATTGGTTGCTGTTTGATGATGCGACGAACTGGATTGTCTGGTGATTCTAACTATTGATAAGTTCAGCTTCAGTGATAATTTAAATTGAGAAGATGTTTGGCTTACTATGCTAATACGAACACATAAATAGGCTTTTGAACCTGGATTTAATTATTGGAATGGAATATAAATTGCTATCCTGGTGTACCTTCCGGTAGTGAAGAGTCCAGTTTGATGCTATCTCCTATGTTTATTGAAATAGAATATGTTCGACATGAATGGTATGGTCGGCTGGTTTAAGAACTACCAGTCAACCGTTGTGAGTTTTAACACCATTTATCCTGCGCGTAATGTAGTAGTATTGAAGATACCAAAATTAGCTAAGTGTATTGAACCGGAATAAAAAATTTATCTGTAATAGAAATTTCTAGAGTGACTTTTATTTTATACATATATAATTTGTGGCTGACAGTAGCATTTTTGTTCCACCAGGATCGTTTAGATATTTTAATAAATAAAAACCTATAAATTATAATTTTCCTCGATTTTGTGGTGAGCTGGGAAATTTTTAAATTGTCGATCCAAGGTTTTGATGTAACAATCATACACATTCGTTCTTTGAACTTTAGTGAAATTATTTTGCACTATCGTTGGACTTTTATTAGGAGGGCTTCGTTTGCTGGAACTGATGTAGTAGGTTTGCAAAAACATTTATCCGCTTATATGAGTTTCGTGGAAACACTGCTCGATTTTAGTGCTGACCCAAGATGAGGCATACAGATACCGTATTAGGAATTATCGTAATTTATATTTTCAAACCATGAAATAAAGCTACCGAAGTTTCGTAACCATGGACGAAACAGGGATCCAAGACAACATACCAAAAACCAAAGATTATTCTGTTCAGGCCAGTTGGTTTCTCCGGGTGACGCACGTGCACCAAAAAAGGCCAAGATGGGTCTGTCGGCTAACAAGGTCATGGCCACAGAGGGGACTATGTTGAAAAATAAAACGCCTGTTTGCCGATAAAAATATATTATATTCACAAAAGTCACAGATTTACAAACTGCCCTCGTATCAGCAACTGCTAAGATGGCCATATCATCCGCAAACATTTCTATGTTAGTCTCCTCTACCGTTGTCAGATCTGAGGTATATAGAATATATAAAGTTTGTCCCAGAACGCTGGTTGTGGTACACCTACTGATATTTTCTTTATTTCTGAGTATTCGCCATCAAATTTAACAGGGAAGTGCCGGTTAGATATGTAAGATTTTAGAATTTCATAAAACTGCTTTGGTAAGTCTCTTTGTACTTTATATTCCGAGCCTTTATGCCATACTGTGTTAAAGGCTTACGTGTTACATCATTCATTAATTATGATTTAAGATAATACCACTGCGAATTACAACAGCAATTTTTATTTTTTGTTTCTTCTTTCACTTTGTAAAAGAAGAGCACAACTCACTTCATGTAGGTGGGGTATCGAATTAAAAAAGTTCTTTAAAAAAGAATTAAAAAAGTTTATTTTTGTATGAACATCTACGACTTATTTTAGTTCATATTTTTAACTTAAAGTTATGAATTAAAAAAAGCGATTTAGAAAAATCAGAAAACTCAAAAATGAATTAACAAAGGCTTGTACTATTTCATTATTAAAACACGTACCTTAATTCATTTTCAAAGTGAATTAAAAAAGGCACATTTTATTTCATTTTATAAATTAAAAAATCTTAATTCGATTTTTAACAAATATTCAGAAATGTGCATTATTTTCATGTGTACTAAAAAATGTACTAAATTCTCTTGCAAGGTTTGTTTTCGCCTAAAATAGAAAAAAATTACATTGCAAATATATACATTTTTCATTAATGTAAATACAAATCCAAAATTATTCAAATGTTTACTTGCCAAATTTACATTTAAATTCCAAAAAAAATTCAATTATAAAAATAATAGTTGCATGGATTTGCATTGTCTAAGATTATTAATGATTCAAAAAATTTAAATGTAAGGATCGGAAGGATTCAGAATAGAAAATGATATCGTATTTCGAAATTCCTGAACAGTTTAAATTTATAAGTTAGTCATTGTTTCATTTCTCACGAGGTTTCTGGTATTTTGGTTATTTTTCCAAGGCCAACTAGTCGTAATAGATAATGTATATGTGTGTAACAAAATTGAAAAAAAAAAAAAATTTTTGAAATGTCTTCGCATAGTTCGCATCGTATGCTATATAATTTGTTGAAAATAATTAACACAAATTTGATTTCTACACCATATTATAAATAAAAATAATTAATTATTAATTTATACATTATTTACATTATAAATAAAAATAATTAATTATTTAAATATAATATTTCTCTCTCTCTAGCTTCACATCCCATGAAGGGATTTTGCCGCCCGCACTATGGTCCTCCAGCCATCTCGGTCCATCGCTCTCGACCTCCAGTTTCGACATCCTAGTGCCTGTAGATCTTGTTCGACGTCGTCACGCCAGCGCAGTCCGGGTCTTCCTCTACGACGCACACCGGCTGGTTGTTGATGGAACACTTTATTGGTCATGCGTTGTTGTGGGGACCTTGCAACGTGGCCGAGCCATCTTACTCGATTGGATTTGATGAATCCGATAATATCGCAACCTCCAAGAATTTGCTTTATCTCGTGGTTCATGCGAATCCGATATTCATTGTTCGCGACTTTAATTGGACCAAAGATGGAGCGAATGACCTTCCTTTCGAAAGTTGATGACAATCTACAATCATTAGTGGTCATGGTCCAGCTCTCGCTTCCGAAAGCCAGCACAGGTCTTATGAGTGCTTTGTAAAGTGCGAGCTTGCACGACTGCGATAGATGTCTAGATCGCAATAATTTTGATTGGGCGTAGAAAACTCGATGTGCGGCAGCTATTCGGGCTTTTATTTCTGCCTGCATGTCATTCAGTGATGTTATAACTGACCCGAGGTATTTGAAATTTTCAACGCGATCAAAGTTGTGGTCGCCAATTCCGAGATTTGCCATGGGGATGTTCCTAGGTGTTGATAAAAATTTGGTTTTGCTACTGTTCAACTTCAAACCAAGTCTTCTTGCGCAGCGATCGAGCGGCACGAAACTGTCTTTGATATCGCTAGGTCTTCGGCCAAGAAGCACGATATCATCTGCATATCCAAGAATTTGGCCTGATTTATTAAATATACAGCGCGAAGTTTCGATGTTGCTTTTCCTCACTACGTACTCAAGCGCCAAATTGAACAGCACAGGCGCGAGTGCATCTCCCTGTCGAACACCAGATGTTATTTCAAAGGAATCTGACCCAGACGTTGTTAATTTGCACAGAGAAACGAGTTTCTCTGGAATTCCTAGGCATATGAGCGCGGCCCAAAGGTTATCGCGGTTTATACTGTCATATGCCTGACGGAAGTCTATATATAATTGATGTATGGTTATGTTGTACTCCCAACATTTTTCCAAGATCATCCTCATGGTGAAACATTGGTCAGTGGTCGATCGGTTGGGACGAAAACCACACTGATAATCGCCAATGATGTTTTCGGCGAAAGGGATGAGTCTGGCAAGTACAACATTAGCCAACACTTTGTAAGCAGTGTTCAATAGAGCTATACCACGATAGTTTTCACATTTAAGTAGGTCGCCTTTTTTATGCAACGGACATATGAGCGCGGTCTTCCAATTCTCCGGCAGCTCTTCTTGGTCCCAAATACATACGATGAGATCGTGTAGACTTGTTGCAAGAGTAGCGCCTCCGAGTTTTATTAATTCTGCGGGGATTCCATCGAGACCGGGTGCCTTGCCGTTTTTCAATCGACTAATAGATGCGTCTACTTCCTCCACTGTGGGATATTCGACGAAGACCTCATCACCTGGAGGAGCTATTGCTCTAATGGGGGTCACGTCGTCATTCCGATTTAGTAGATTTTGAAAGTAGGTTTGCCATACTGAGAGAACATCAGCCACGTTTGTTCTCAATTCTCCATTCCCGTCTTTGATGGCTGTACTTCTTGGGTGGAAGTCTTTAGTGAGATTCCTGGCATTAGTAAAACAGTCCCATGAATTTCCTACTTCCGCTTGGAAGCTGATGTTTTCGATGCATAATCTCATATGATCGCGTTTCTTTTGACGAAGGTATTTAGTCGTGGCTTTCCTGGCGCGGAGATATTCTGCATGTGTGCTTCTAGTGTTGCGAGCCAACCATTTTTCACGAAGTTTTTGTTTATTTGCGACGATCAGGCGACATTGATCATCGAACCAATCATTGCGGGGTCTCGGAGGTCTTCTTCCGATAGTGTTTTGCGCCGCGGTGGTAATGGCTGACTGTATTGTGTGCCACTGCTCCTGGATGTTAGAAGGAGCTTCTTCGTTGTTGCTAGACCGCTCTAGATAGTTAGTGACAGCTGATTGGTAACACTGCAGTGACGTTTGGTCTTTTAGAGCATCCACATTCCATCGAACGGTCTTTTGTGCTTGTCTGTTGAACGTTGATGACAGTTTGCACTTATATTTAAATACGACAAGCATATGATCGCTGTCCATATCGGCACCCCTGTAAGATCTAACGTCAGATATACTGGTCGAGTGTCTCTTAGACACCATGACGTGATCAATTTGGTTCTCCGTTCTTCCATCATTCGATCTCCACGTTACTTTGTGGATTCTCTTATGTGGGAAAAACGTACTTGATACAACTAAGTTGTACATTAATGCCAGGTCGGTGACGCGTTGGCCGTTGTTGTTACTAGTTAGATGCAGACTGTTAGGACCGATGTGCGATGTATTTTCTGCACTCCTACCGATTTTTGCATTAAAGTCGCCCACGATGATTTTAATGTCGTGGTGCGGTATGTTATTGATGACTTCCTCCAGCTCGACAAAGAATAAATCTTTGATGTCATCCGATTTATCTTCGGTGGGTGCATGCACATTAACGATCGTGATGTTAAATTTCTTAGTGCGAAGTCTGACCGTGCACATCCGCATGTTGATCGGGCGGAAATCGATGATAAGGTGCTTCACGCGCCGATGGATGAGGAAGCCAACTCCAAATTCTCCTCCGTTCTGATGGCCGCTGTAATGAAGAGTGTAACCATTGGTGGTGTCATGGATCCCACTCCCAGACCATCTAAGCTCTTGTAGTGCAAGTACGTCTATTGTGTAACTCTTTGCTTGGTTCGAAAGGTTCTGGAGATCTCCAGGTCTTAAGAGGCTAAGCACGTTCCATGTTCCCATTTTTAAAGCGTTGTCCGTGTACAATTTCCGAGGTCGAGTTTGTAATGGATCCGATATGGTAATCCGAGGCCTTTGTTTAGGGTTCATAACTTAAATGGTTTTTATGAGGGAAGGTTGTTGGCCTGCCGCTCAACCCGCTTGTTACGTGTGTGGGTCACGTACTGGTGAAAATCTTAAGGCATCCAGTCCTACCGTGAACACATTTATATAGCGAGCCGCTTGATCCAAGACAGACGCCCGCTTCAGCCGCTCCTAACATGGAGAACAGACGCTGGTTTGGTACTGGTTTTAGGGCGCCAATAACCCGCCCTGACATGTAGTGTCCATGACTATAAACAGGATTTAGTCTGCTCGTCTCCACTACACCGCCTGATTCATTTAGCGTTACCCAGGGAGCACCGGCGAGGAGGTATGAATCTCGGACTTCGCCCCCCAAATATAATATAGATAAACCAAAAATGTACAACAGATTTTTTTTCTACTTTCATTTCCCTAGAATGAAAATCGCAACTGCTTAGTGTTCCTTCTGTAAACATCTCTCTTCCTTTTTAGAGGTTCCTCTTGATCCAAATGATTTAAAAATCAATTATGATCTTAAAGTTAGACATAACTACACATAAAATAAAGGGTGAATTTTTTTTATAAATGTAAGGTTTTTATCTCAAAAAAAAGCTGCGCATGATAGGAAAAAATTATATTTAATGAACATTTT
This sequence comes from Nephrotoma flavescens, assembly GCA_932526605.1. Lineage (NCBI taxonomy): Eukaryota > Metazoa > Arthropoda > Insecta > Diptera > Tipulidae > Nephrotoma > Nephrotoma flavescens. Next base: position 113,153,716 of record OW052220.1, on the reverse strand, counting down.
TCAGTGTCGGTGAATTAAATTAAATTTTAAATTAAATATTGTTTGTAAAACCTAGGGTTGCAATATGAGCGAAAATTATTCTGCATTACAGCAAAACCATTTTCACTAAGTTTTGACACTGTTTCGGTTCAACCACAAATCAAACTAAATCAAATCAATTCATGTTTGACTTATTAACCGAATTAAACCAAAAAGAATTGTTTTAACATTACAGCCATCTCATTAATTTAATTTATTTCAGTTTTTAGTTATAAATTTCTAAAAAAATTATTCTGAACATTTTGTACACTAATAAAGAAGCGTTCGAAATAATGATGGTATATGGCGAGTGACAGCAAAATAAACGTCAGACTGTTGGATTATACGCTGAAGGAATCAGGTCACCACCACTTTGAAAGAGATGCGTATTCATTCGTTTAGCAAATAGGCTCCACACTACTACGAGTTTATTATAGACGAGCTGCCTGCAGTTTCATACACCCACACACATAACAGAGAAATACGCATTTTCAGAGAAAAATGTTCCATGCGTACCACATATCATTGCTTCAGGAATCTTAAGAGAATAATTTTTGGAACAGAATTCTATTTTGTCATTAGACCAGGCAACAAATTGAGGAAAATTCAATTGGAAACATTTAATTTTTAAAGTGATGATAATGTGAACAGGAGATGCGAGCATTATTGAAACTATTTCTTTTCCTGCACTCATCTAGGCATGGAGTTTTATTAATGGGGAAAATTGAAAGATCTTGAAAGAAATGTGAAACGAAGATTTAAAGAAATTCTAAATATTTCGAATACTGGTTTAGGGACAGTTCACATTAATTTAAAAAGTTAAGTTAAGTTAAAAACGATTAAAAATTTTTTTAGATTTGAATGGCAGAGATTTTTAACATTTCCTAAAATAGCAAATATTTTTTATGAATCTGCTTATGATTTATCTTTTTAATTAAATTAATTTTAGCGGTATTTAGTTTAAAAATTTGCATTATAAATTGTTTTCCGATTTAACAATTGAATTTGCTAAGTTTTATTTGGTAGTATAATGAAACTTTGGTAGTACAATGAAAATTAGAAAAAATTGCTCAAATCCAGATCAATTTTTCACATATCTCTCAAACTATTGGGTTTCAAGGCCATTCAAGATCATCACTAAAAATCCTGCTGCTTGACACTGAAAACTCTTCATTACATAGATAACAGAATGGCGCAAATTAAAAAACTCACTCTGTGACCATTTTCTTGTACTTCTCAAAAATCTGGATTAATGTGTTCCCGATGTATGTATATCCTAAATATGTGTACCTAATACAATTTGTTGAAAATTTGTATTTTATTTAAAATACTAAATTATTCATCGTTATTATTGAATCATTTTGTTTTATGACCGTTTGAGTTCCACATTTTTTTGTGTAGCTGGCGAGACATCAAAGTATTATATCATCCGATGCGGAAATTTCAAATACATAATCTCTTTTCTTCATATATAAATAAAAGATACAAAATACAGTTTGGTACGTAAGAATGGAGATAGAATCTTGTGGGATATATAGACTAAATGTTAAATACACAAACTGTATACTAAGTTCATGTTTTCGTAACTGTATATATAGACAATTTTGAGAGTTGAATGTATTTATTTTTTGTTGATCCATTCAATTTGTTCTCATTCTTGTTTTGTAAGTTAAGACGAATAAAATATGGAAAAACGAAAATAAAATCATGTTTCCTCCTACAATTTTTAGTTTTTCTTAAACATTAATAATTTTTTTGTTGCTGCTCTGTTTTGATTTTATTTTTAATAAATTTGATAAAAAGGAAAGAACAAAAATAAAAATTCAATAAAAAATCCGAAATTCAATGAATTTATTTTCAATAAATAAAATCACAAAAGAATACAACACAAGAAACTTGTTTGTTTGGAACATTTTTTTTTAAATATTTTTTCTCGAAATGAAGATGTCAGACTGTTTGGAGGAAAATACAACGAAAAAGGAACGAATATTTTAAAATATTTTTTTGTATGAGCCAGCACTTTTATTTTAGATAATTTTTAAGACATAATCATTTTTTTTTGTATGCGGTTTCAATTGGGTTGTGCTTTTTTACTCCAGAAATTTGATACAACAGCTGCTGCTGTATATTCAAATTTCCGTATAGTGATTTGATGTTTTACAAATAGGAATGTTTTATGTTAAATAGAAAGGGTGCAGAGTTGTATAATTTCTTTCATGATTTATTTAAATTATCTATAGGAAATCTGACGTTTATAATTCGTAAAATGTAATTGTTTCTAAAAGGAGATTTGTAGATGAAAAAGGTTTTGTTCGATAATATACGAATAAATTTCATGAAAATCTGCGAGGAAATTAATATGCCGTGCGCTTACGTTTTCGAATTGTAAATATTAATCATCCATTACCATTCTCCACTCCATGAGGTCCTAAAAAAAATGACACAATAATGGTTGATGTTAGTATTGGCTGGGAATCTGGGAGAGGTTGGATAAGATTCGGCATTACCAATAAATGTTTAGTCTCGGGAAAGGTCATTGCGATTTTATCATACTTAAAATGAAGATTAAATGATTGACTATAGCGTGAAATATTAAAATTGTGTACTCAGTTTATTGTTAAACGAATCCTTAACCATCGATATATAGTTAATTTATGTATAGGCGTCTTTATTTGGATTAAAATGTAAATCGTAAAGCTCGGGAGAACTCACTGTTATGTTTAAGGTGAAATTACGAGTAAACAAGTTGGAAAAATGTTATGAGTATTTTATATAAAGATTGAGTTGACTACCTATTAGGCAGTACGCATTTAATTTAATCGTTAATATGAGTTACAATAAGCTGCAATTTGTCCTTTTCCGGGAAGACATTTTTTTTAAAACGCATTGGAAGTTGTTACTTAATTATACTAGATTATAATGGATCAATGTATGTCATAGTTGGTCTGAAATGTTTTAACCATAGTGTTAAAGACATTTCAATCTTATAAAAATAGACATACTTAAAGTTTAAAAGCAGCTTGTTTAATCACCAACAAATGAATTTTGATAAGAACAATAATCAATTCAGACAATGAGCCGTACTTGATAATTTTGTAATGTTTTGTTTTCTCAGCAGACCATACTGCCTCACTGTTGAATGAATTTTTTTGAATTTGAACCAAATGTTCCTTTATTAAGCCTATATTTAGCGTATAATCAGTGTTTCGCTCATGCGGAAACAGAAACGTCACAATGCCGATCATTTGCTTTTCGTCAATGGATTATAAGCAATAGTTTACTGACAATGCCTTGTAAGTAGGTTTCAGGGGTTCCTATCGCACACATTTGGAATTTCGGAATAGTAAGATAAGTTATTCGAACAATCATTGAAATAAACACTTAATTGTATAGATTTTTCCCGGAAATTTTCCCGGGATTTTTCCACGGGATTTTTCCGGGTAATATCTATGAAATTTTCCCCGGGGATTTTCCACGGATGGTTTACCCAGGATTTTCCCTGGGATTTTTCACGGGATTTAACCGCACTGTTGATTCTGATAGGATAATTTTTCTCACTAATTAAAAATCATTTTAAATAATTTCACGAGCGAATGTTAGGATATGTCCTTAATGATTTACCAGCTGACCCGACCCGTACGTTTCTTGCTACATACTAGAGCCCTGCATCGGATAGTATTATCCGCGGATATCCGCATTTATCCGCTATCCGCGAATAGAAGCGGATATATCCTCCATAAAATTGTGCGGATGCGGATCGGATGCGGATCAGTAATCTTTATCCGCAGTATGCGGAATTTTATTTTTCATCCACATATCAACTAAAGCTCTATTTTCTATCTATGTGTTTTATGTGTTATGAAATGTTTATGTATAGTATGTTAATTTTAAATCGACGAGTGTAAAAAAATAATTGTTTATGTACCTAACCTACTACTAATATACATGGCTACGCTAAAATTGAAAGTGGAGCATTATGCTGCAGTTTTCTTGCATCCGCTCCTTAAACATCTTATGATCGACGATATAAATAAACATGCTACATATAGTTGGATTTGTGATAAGCTAGCATCTTACATCAACGAAAACGAAGAGGTTATCCCTAGTGCTGCTAGTGGTAACGTATTTCTAAATACCTGTCCGTCAATGAGCTCCTCAATCTTATCTGATTTCAAAATTTATTATGAAGAACCTGTGCTGCTCAATGAATAAGAAATATATAAGCAACAGAAGATTAATAACGACGAGGGTTTCAACCTACCTATTAAATTGGTGATCTTGTGGTACAAATGTTCTGAAATTGTTTTTGATAGCGCAACGCATTCATACGATTCCAGCGAGCAGCGCACCATTTTTTTTACATCGGGGAATATTATTTGCGATAGGAGAAGCTCAATTGATCCCGATCTTGTACATGATATTTTAGTAGCTAAAAGCAATCGGGATTTGCTATAGTTTTATATCAAATAAATAACCGCAACATATACATAATTTTTGAATTATTCTTACACTGTATAATTTTATTGTATGTTATGTATGACATATAAATTGAATTTTTATAATAAATTTGAAATAAATGATAAAAATACTTTGTTTCCTCTGTTTCACGACCGAGAATTTTGAAGGTAATTTTTTCAGTTCATACACTTATTTTGATTTTGCGGATGCGGATGAGTGCGGATGCGGATTTGATAATTTTTAACGAGTAACGGATGCGGATAAAAAAAATTGTTTTTTTTCGGATACGAAAAAACGTATCCGCACAGGGCTCTACTACATACTACCAGAGTTTGTATTGCATCGAAGTCGTGCGGAGTTTTAAATCTCTGCAATCTGCATTTCTATTCTATAGTGGTTTGTTCCAGAAGAACTGGAAAACGTTTTTTTTTTAAATATACGTCTTAGCTGTTCACGGCCGTTATTTTTCAAGCTTGATTTACTTCATCAACACGACTGGACTACTATGTGAAAATTTCTATTTTCTGAACAGTGATTCACAACTCGACCTTATTAAATTTAACCGAAAGCTTTCACCCCAACCGTACACCGTTTTCCAAATAGACCTCTAATCGCATGTTCGGATATAATTTCTGGAAAATTCGTTAAAAAAAAGTAATCTGTGTATGGAAATCGCGCTCATAAATGACGCTTGAAAGATGTTCAGATTTCACTACAACCGTCTAATAAGTGACACAGTTTTTTATTTCTTGACAATTTTGAAGGAGTTTTCCAAAACTAATTTTTCAAATTTATAATTTTCCAACAATTTTACCAAATTTTATCATGATCGAATTTAGTTCCGTCCCAGTTGACCATATTCCAGATTTTTTTCCTAGATTCATTTTAAAAACCTACGTCCACCCAGCATAGCAAATTTCATTATAACAATGAAACGATCCATTAAGATTCCATATAAAAATCGGTTTGAGATTAACTGTCGATTACATGTTCATACGATTTACTAGTCTTGCGATTGAGTCATTATAGGCTTAACTCTGTGGCAATTCAGAAAAACCATTTATCTTTTTTTAAACAAATTTTCAGGAGATTTGGAGCAAGATCGTACAATAAGAACAAAATATTTAAACGGATTCAAAAATATTTACAAACTTACACTATTAAGTATGTTTTAACTCACCTGGATCACCTGGAAATTTGCTTAAAAGAATAAGTGGTTTTTCTGAATTGTCACAGAAATATTCACGATGTTGTGAACTTCGATTAAATGTTTAAGATGATATGGTCATAAATCAATTTTAATATGATGCCATTAGTATGAATGTTACTTGGCGTTCTGTGCGCCGAAAAAAAGTTCAGATAAATCAAGTAGAGCTTTGTATTCGTCGTGTTAAAATTTGTTTACGGAATGTATCAAACGCAAGAGAAGTTAAAGTTTTTACATTTTCGTCACAAGAAATTATGGTTTTATATCAGATAATACTTAAACATTATGGTTAGTCAATGGTATCTGTTACACAGCAAAGGTCGGTGGTCGGTTTGCTAAATAGAACTAACTCTAACAAATTTGACCTGTTAGAAACCTTAGGGAAGGGATAACGCCCCGTAATTCATCTGTAACTAAAACTTGTTTTGATTAGTTTTAACCCGTTGCCGCACAATTTTAAATTGACGACCGTGCTCAGAAACATAGTTTTTTGTTTTCAATTGTTAATGACTGCCATATGAAATTAAGCGTTATTTATATGTTTGGAAGTGAAAACTATCACATTTTCCTCACAGTTTTTCAATGAAAACTCTCTACGGTTCTAGCCGTCATTTGCTCATCACAACATTTTTTCTATTTCTAGAACAAATGACGGATATAGCGGTCATTTGCGTAAACGTGGTAGGACGGTTATAGCCGTCATTTGTCTCTGAAGGCGGAAATATATCGAATTGTTCAATATGAAAAATCAAAACAATAAAAAAAAATTGATATGTTATCTGGAATGTTACATCTTTTTAATTTTCGACGTATTACTGAATAATTAAGAAATACATGCATTAGTACACTTCACTTGCATTAAAATATGCAAGATGGCTATTTGCCTACATATCACCAAAAATACGACGGCTATAGCCGCCGTTTGCGGGAACGGGTTAATATTGTTGTTAATATTGTATATTTGATCTATTTTGTTACAAAATATGAAATATAATTCAGTAAAATCAAAATAAGTTATTTTGATTTATCAACTAGGTTCAAAAATTCAACGGAACCAGATTTAATGAAATAACTTATTCACTTCATTTTATTGTGAAATGGTTCCGAGCAGTTGTAGTGAAGTGCGGATGATGCTTAAACAAGTATATGTGACCCTTTGAATATAAACTCTGCTACTATAAATATGTTGCCTGTTCATGCCAAGGTACTCGTTCCGAGATAATAATGACGTATCCAGTTATCTTCGAAAATGCAGTTGTTCCATTTGGCAGTTATATTTTCTATCTAATGTCGATGAGTTAGTATAACAGCAAAATCCAACAATCATAATACAGTTGGCATATACGTTTTTTTTCGAGTATTGTACCTTGCAGTTGGATACATGACGAACCAATAGATATATGCCCTCCATATTTTGGTTACACAATTTGACAACATTCGGTTGAGGAATAACAATTTTTTTTGGATGAGTAAACATAACTACGTACTTATCGGGTATTTTCCAAAAACGTTTGACAATAGCGAAACTTTGCGATTATGCTTCCATCTCGTTAGGATTATTCCCTACTCTTATCCAGATAGTTCTCATATAATCCTGTCGGTTGCTTGTTCAAAATTGACTTTCTCATCATTTTAAATTTTTAGTCAGTTTTTTACGAAAAGTGCCAGTGCGCAAATAGTGCATTTGGCTTAGTGAACGCATTAAATTTGGTCCAATAAAATAATTGTCAAAATAGAACGATAATATAATTAGTCTGAATGAATTCTCCCAACCATGTCGTGAGGTCGCTATTTGATGATTTTTTAAATATTACGACTGATTAAGAGGTCTTCTAGTAATTTATCTATGTGTTAAATTCATTTCTCGGTTTATGATGAGTAACCTATTGGTTAATCATATTACAATCATTTCTTATTCTCATTAGTACTGCTGGCTGAGCTAAAACGGTTTCTGCCTTTGGATTCTTCTTACTTCGATATTTGTGGTGTCCAACTTACGATGAATATCAATAAACGGACAGTCTTATATTAAAATTAAATTTACGAGTTGATCTAAAAATCTTATCCAAATGGAAGGGATAAAGTTTCATTTTCACTTTCCAAAATTGAAGTCAAGTCAGTTGCAATATATATAAATAGTATCGCAGTATACTAAATGAGGAATGACTACAGAACTAATTAACTTTTATTTTGCATGATGAATGAAAAATGGCATTGTGTTATTTTGCTTTTCTCTTGATAACTTTTATTTGAGATACTTGATTGTTCCGGTTCTTTATGTATACTCAGTATGATTAAGTACTTACGCAATCTAAATATTTAACCGGCGTGTTTTAATTAAATGAAGAACTATTATTTTCCAATCAAGTTGTTATTATTGACAATTATTAAAATTAAATAGCCCACAGGCATAAAAGCAAAATGATAATTTTTCAAATTACAGGCCAATCTACAATTAAATATTATGTATAAATAACACAATTTCTGCGCCTTAAACAATTCGTTCATCTAATCCAAGATTCCTTTTCAACCAATTACTTATATATGGACCAAATTTTTATTTATTACTTCGATCATAAATTTTCATTTATCAATGATTAAAATTAATTAAGTTCTCAGATCGTTGTGGCATATACGGCAGTATTATACTTACACACATACACGCACAATCATTCAAAAATCGATGATTTTGCTTTATTTGCATACACGATGAGCATGTACGAGTATATAAATATTTCGAATATATAAATTATAATAAATTTCTTGTGATTAATTTTTTATTTTTATATTCAGTTATTAATATTCACAAACAAGATTTTGTATATCGCTTTAGTTAAGTTTTTTTTTTGTACTTCAGCTTCCTATCTCATTTTGTTGTGTGTGCATTTTGATATTTTTTGCTCTTGGCTGCTTTAAAACATCTTTTATGAATTCTATGTCCATAAATCATATTAATTATACTTAAGACACTTTCGGCCATCTTTATGATGCATTAAAAAAATTTACTTCTAAAATATATACACTGTAATATTTTTGTTTGTCGTTACTCATTTTTAATTTTAATTATTTATATTTAATTAAAATAGTTTTTAAATTTTTGTCTAAGCTATTTTTAAATCGAAATTACGATTTATTTAAGAAATATTTTGTACAAATTTCGAGACGGTTTTTCCCCTTTCGGAATTTTACAGTTAAAGTAAATTTGACTTGTGCGGTTTTGTACTTAGAACAAAATGCTCCTTTGAGGATATGATGAGTTGAAAACGATGTTTCTTAGATTTACAGAATTACTAGTTACAGAAATATCATTGCAAATGCAATAAAAAAATAAAATATTACAGAAATATCTTTGCAAATGCCTTAACTATACTTCTGATTTTAAATTTTTAGCAAGAAATAATTGGTTCGACTTTAAACTTCTAAAAAAAAATTGTTTATTGTTGATCCGATAAAATTATTAAATAGCCAACTTATCTTTAATATAATATTGGTAAAAATATATGAATTTTTGATGATTAAATAGTTTTCTAACAAATTAAGAATTTCTTTGTGCAATGCTTTTCGAAAGGTCTAGAGGTCACTGAACAGATTTTCTTAGAAGTGTCACTGAACAGATTTTCTTACCGATGTACTTGTTGTTTTGCTAACTTAAAGATTTCTGATTAACTTCTTCCTCTAAATGTTTAAATTCGATTGGCTTTCACTAAAATAAGCTAATTTTAAAGTCCGTAAAATGAACATGAGTCATATCACATTGGCCTGTTAGGCAGTGTTATGTTTCATGATCATTTTTGACGTCTGCAATTATGGGGTGTACTATAGCCATCTTTGGTAATCTTTAAGGATTTTTGATGTGTAAACATCTTTACGCGCGCCTACCAAAATTTTTTGTATTAGAGTAAACTTGTAAATGAAACGAACGGAAATGACGTATACCTACTTCGTTTGAAAAAAAAGCAAGAAACTCAACAAAAACAATTTTTACTATACATGGCATGCTTTTATGTATATGTATAATAGTAGGGAAAATGAAAAAAATAATTTAGTGAATGAAATAGAAACCATCGACATTTCCATCGATCAGAAAAATCAAAAAAAAAATTACGATACGTAATACGAATTACGATTACGAAATTGCATACTCATACGATTAAAAACACAGTCAACAACTGCTGTATATTGCTTTATCACGAGTGATGAGTCTCTAGGCGCTGTTCATCACGTCGGCTATCAATGATCATGTCTTCTACTGAATGGGGTTATAATGACATCTCGTTTTTAACATTGAACTGTCAGAGTCTCAGGCCACAGTCACGCAGGTATGCTCAATTCATTTGGTTTTCGAGACCTGGCTGCGCAATGACGAACTTGTTAATATTCCTATGTTTGAATGCTGTTTTCAGTTCAATAGAGATGGTCAGTGGGCTGCCGGAGTAGCAATTCCGTCAAAAGATCCATAAAATGAGCATAGTGGACACAAATAATTTGCTGTACTTTTACAAAACCAATATTGACGTAACAAATGGACTGGCGAATGGAACTATGGGCTGTCTAAAGTATATCGAATGCATAGGCATCCTAACCAGGACAACGAGAACGATGAAAGCGTCGACAGTAAAAAATGTCAAACGACTCTGGATGCATTTCGGTTCAAATTCATAAGTTGGCAAGAAGGTCAGGTGGCTTGAAGCTGGATGGGCGCAGAAAACGAATATCGACCGAGGTTTGGTGCCCATTTCTAGAAAAAGCTCAACTATTAATTGAAACAACAATTAATGTTAAGCATAAACAACAATTAATGTAAAGCGTCGTACCTTCATGTGCCACCACAATTCATGCATCACACGGTGGTACCTACAACGAGATAGTCAGTATATACTCTTACGATAAAAGACACAGTTAACAAATTGTGTATATTGCTTTAGCACGAGTAACGAGTCTCGAAGGACTGTTCATCACGTCGGCTATCGATGATCATGTCGTCTACCATGGACGTAAAAATGGGACCTCAATCGGTCTTCTTCAAAATTAGCCATCGCGCCTCACCACAAATCCGCTTTATCCGTTGTAATGGCGAATTTTGTACGAGATAATAATGACGTCTGGTTTTTAACATTGAACTGTCAGAGTCTTAGGTCATACACCTCGATCTAACTGACACAATCACGCAAGGATGCTCAATTTTCTTGCTTTTCCAGATCTGCGTTCAGTTCAAGAGAGACGGTGAGTGGGCTACCGGAGTAACAATATATAAAAATTCAAATAGAATACTCATATCATACAGTCACCTCGCATAAAGAAATCATCGTTGGACAAACAACTGGTATGAGCGTAACAACACAACTCATTGATGATATATATACGGCTGAACTTCAGCTTCTCAATGTGAATAAGATGCATTCTGTAGTTGTATTAACCTCGCCGAATAAATCTTTCGAAGACATAATGAAGTTCATACATTTCGTCCTTGCCCCATATCCTAAAGAATTTCAAAAATTCTCCAAGGAGACTATCATCTTTTGCCGGTGATTATGAGCGGAGATTTCAATATTAATGTTGCTGTTCCTCAAGCTGAACCACTTATAAACTTCCTGCGAGACGAATTCGATTTGCACATGAACTCAGATCGAAATATATTTACTACTAGATATGGGACGACCATATTGTGCAGTTTTTCAATGAAAATTTTTAAAGTTAGAGTCGACAGTATATAATATATCTTATTTTAGCTACGAAAATCCAATTGCGTCGATTATACCGAAAGAGTAATAGACCAATTTGACGATAATAAACAAATGAAAAACTCTGGTTAGTAAAATTGCATTCCTTCTTCCTTCAAAGTAAACTGTACCCACGTACTATACACACGCCATGTTTACACATCTCCTTGAGAGTACTAATGGACTCACTCATTTTTTTTTAGTTAGGTTTAGTCTCAAACATTACTTTTTTGTGTTTAGTTAAAATCTACAAACACTAGCAATGAGATTATTTGATTCGATAACATACAGGGATATATTTTAAAAACGATTTGCTCAATTTTTTCCCGTTTTTCGCCCCTTCCGATTTTAACAAAGATCTTCGAAGTTTTCCAAAAGAATAATCATGAAATTCCATCCATCAATCCTTTTGAACAGTCTTGTTAAAAATCGTAATTTCTGTTTAAATTTAGAAAAACAGATCTGGGCCGGTATTGTTGCAAAATTAATTTAGAATGTTTTAGATCATAGTCATTTTGTTCTTAAATGATATACTTTTCGAAATGTTAAAAAAAATAAATATTAAGTTGCCAGATTCAACTTAAATAAAACAGTTCAATTTTTTGTCAGGCCTCATTACTGATGGATGACGCATACTGGCATGCAGATGGGCGCGGATGTTCTCCAACCCAAATAATGAATGTTGTGGCATAACGTTGATAGTAACGTTATTGTCACATAATCTCTCTCTTCCACGCGCCCTGTTCTGATCAGATGAATTGATTAAATAAATGAAGAAATCAATTAAGTTTTGTATTTGGAAATCGAACAAGATTGCTGTTCAGCAAAGTACGTTTTATTTTTACTCTTGTAATTTTACCATTTTGTCGCTAAAATCCGAGTAATGTACGAAAAAAATCCTAAAAAAATTCAGTAAAACCGCCCGAATTGCTCAATGCATTTTGTCAATGGACAAAGCAATGCAGATACGTAATAAATATCACAGTGGTGGGGGTATGGTAATTAGAATATGAAAGATCAGTTTTGAAAGCCACTTGAGGTCAGCTTAAAGTATGACTGAAAATAAATAAATTTATAATAGGACGAGTTTTCCATAATTTGTTAAAGCTCCCCCAAACTTCGCGTAACGCATCAATGTATTATTTAAATAATAATTAATTAAGATATTATATGAAGAATATTTAACATTCTTGTGTTGAATTCCCAGACTCGTTTAGCTATTGTTATTGTAAAAAGCCAATTTTATACAAGCCTATGCTGATCTCTCTTGATGTACAAATTTTATTTTTTTCATTGGCTAGCATCTTACCTCTGTTCCTTCAAAGCTTCGTTCGTATCGCTTTGTTGACTGTTTAGATATTTGGCTAAACATATTTTATTATTCAAAGTGGGCAGAAGAATCAACAGAAATCTTCGGGCTTGCGAGATTTTAACTACTATTTGTAAAGTAATAATTTTACGTTAATGCCAAATTTTCCAAAATACATCAGCTGATATTATCGATTCGCCCCAAAAATCTTGTTGCCCTCGGATCACGATCCGTATAAAATGACAAAGAAAAAGGGGTGGGAGATAAGTGACCTATGAAAGAGGTATCCGTTGGGTTCCCTTGCAATCCGTTAAGTCTAAAAAAAATCTTTAACTTTTCAAACAACCCCGATTCTCTGATCGTACCAGAAGATTAAGTTATTAACAGGAATTTAAGGTCAATAACTTGTTACAAGAAAGCGACGTTTTGTAAAACTACATACCTTGAAACCTCATACTCCGAAATTAATAACTAAGTTAATCGTAACAAGAAATAATGGAAAATTAAAATACATGACCAAGTTTAAGTCACAATTAATTTTTTTCTAATATCTGCAAGAAATGTTAAATAAAAAAGATTTATTCCGAATAAGATAATGTACTTGGTGCATTATTTTAGTAAGGTTAAACTATGAAAATTTCATTATTTTCTGAATTTCCCACTGCCACCACTAATCAACGGGTACTACGTTTTCTTGGCATGGGTTGCTTTCTCTAAAGAGACTTGTTAAAGCCATTTCGATGCATCGGAAACTAGTGTTGGAAGTTTTCCATATACCATGTTCATGACGGCGAGAACTTTGCTTTGCAAGTACAGCATAATTGAACTGAAATGCTATGTGACTGCTAATGATTATAATGTAATAAATGTGCAAATGTAGTAACATCTACAAAATACAATATTTTTTCAGAATGCAAAAGAAGATTGTAATTATAATGAATAAAATTTAATAAATGAAGAAATTTACTAAATGTAATTTACTTGCACATTCTGAATAACACGCGTGCAAGGTATGTCAAGTTCCTGTAACGGAAATATATGTGGGTCGACTTGGACTGACTTGCTTTCTATGATCCAAAATATTTATTGATGGAGATTACTAACTGATGCATTTTTTGAGACTCGTTACATCGATACTAGTCTGATATTCTTGAAAGTCAAATTTTATTCCATCTCTTATTCAGTTTGTAAAAAACCCGTCTTTTTCTAAGAACATGTGGATTATGAACACTCTGGATAGACTAGAAGGCCATTTCTATTTGTTTAACATGCTTAGGGATGTTCGTTCTGATACGTTACTAATTGTTCGACACGTATGGTTAATGATATGAATTTCCCCTTAAGGCCATACATAAAAGTTGCATTTGAACCACAGGTTTCATTATTCCAAATTCAATTTTTGTAGTCATTTTTGTTTCAATTTCCAGCAGAAACAAATGTGTTTTTTCTATTCACCACTAGAGATAGTACTATGACAGAAAATACTTTTTTGCTGATATCTTTAGAAACCAGCAAAAAATTTATGGAATTTTGAAGCAAATTAATAACTCACGAAACAGAAAGTTTTATGAAAAATTTGAATATTGATGAAGCACCAGAGAATGTATGTTTAAACGTTTTAAATCAAAATTTTTTTTTTTATTGAAAAAAAAATGACTCGTGCATATGTTATATTAAGGTTCACAAAATATACTAAATTTACCTTAATCATCGTCGGTACCACCCCCTGAATTTTAAAATTAATTATAATGTGAAATGTTTTCTGTTTTTAACAAAATGGTTAAAAAAAACCTGCCTTGTATCAAGGTTTATTTTTTCTGTTATAGCTGACTTAAGAATCTGTACACACGAGCAACATAAGATTCATAACCCGCGCCGGTAGTACTCTATGAATATATTGTGCCATTTTAAAAATTGACAACGTTTCACATTAAAAGGACTTTAAACATTCATGGAGTGCCACCGACCAAGGTAATGATTGAGAAAAGAACTTTATAGAACTTATAGAATTAATTTTTTTTTTTTTTAAATTAATTTACCGTATCTCAAGATGTATCATGCATATTTCCATGAACGAGATAAACTGATTTTTAAAGAGACGTGGTGAGATGTACATACCTAAAAATATTATTAATGGCCTTCATGTTGATCTTCGAAACAAATGAAAAATATTAAACAGAATTAAAAATAATCCCACCAATTAAAATATCATAAATATATTTATTTGCTTTATACATTTTAATTGCATATATTTTTCCCTAATAAATTTTCTTCTGTTTCACACACACACGAAAATTAAAAAAATATTTTTTTTTTTTTTGGAAAAATAAAATATAAAAAATTATTAGCATTTTCATTTTTCATGATTAAAATAATCGTAATAAGAAAAATACATACCAAACATGCATATACCGTTTTCTTTATGTGCTTCTTTTGTATTAAGCAGTGCAATAGAACAAGTACCTAAACACAAAAAAAATATTGTTTTATGTGTTGTTATAATTTATTGATAAATAAATGTTTAATGAAAATGATAAATATACTTAAGAAATATATTGGAAAGATTAAGTAAATAAAGACAAACAGAAGAAAATGATTTTTTTTTTGTGTTTTGTGTTGTGTACAGTTGTTGTTCGTTGGAAAATAAATTTATTGATTCTTTTAATGTTAAATAAAGCAAAAATGATAAATTAATACGAAAAAATTAAATTTTTATTATTTTTTATGAGAAATGTTTTGTTTTTGTTAAAAACTTCTGTTTTATTATTTATTATATTTGAAAAAGAAAAAATTCTTTTTAAATTCAATTCAAATACTATTTTATTTTTATTTAATGCATAAATGATTAATTTATTTGCAGTACTGTGGAAGTCTGCATTGTGAATTCTGTGTACAGTTTAATAAAGCGATAAAGTAATTAAATTGCACATACAAATATAAATTAATAATTTATATGTTCAATTTTAAGACGTTTGATTTATGTACGTACAATTTTTTGATTGATCAAACAAAATTGAGAAGCAGAGCAACTAACTTTCGCCAATCAGCGATTAAATTTTATTAATTTAATAAACTTGTACTTAAGAAATGAAATTTTGAATACAAATACATTAAGCACTTTTTATTACCTCCAACTAATTAATAATCCTTCGGTGCTCTATACAGTTCAAGGAACAAACAAATTAAGAATTAGTTGAATTCAGATAAGATCAATCAAAACTAAAATAAGAATTTTCGGGTACAAGTTCAGAAATATAAAAATATAATAAAGACTTTCAGCTGGCTTTTATCCAGTCAAAATTTCAATGCACATGGAAAACTAAAAAGCTTGTCGTTAAAATATAACACGAAATCAAAATTTGTTATTGTAAAATATAAGTATTTGCGCAAATAACGTACTCAAAATTTTGTAGATTATTAAAGAAGCAAATTTCAGCATGCACGTAGTAAATAGTAATGCCAAAGGTACGAGTACATTAATATTTACTTCGCGCATGTTGTGTCAAATTGATAAAAAATAATCGCTTAGAAAGAGACTATAGCTAATATTCTTTCTTTTTCGAATATTCTTTTTTATACCTATTTAAAATAGATCAATGAACTTAAGCTCTTAATATTTGTTGGCTTAAACAAAAAAAATATTACATGCACGAAGTGAATATTATTATTATTATTTAAAGTGAAGGTATTAATTATCTAATGTATTTAATGTTTCTTTAAGGTCAATTAATACTCTTCTTTTTATTCACGCATACACTACCAGTTGTATGGGTTGGTGCTGAATTCTGTGTACCAACAAAGGTGTCATAGTTGTATTTACTAGTATCACCGGTCGTAATCAATAAGGACTATTTTCGTTAGCATCCTTCTTCTGCTGGCATTCGAACTCAGTACCCCCGGTTCAAGTGTCGAAATGTTAATCACTGCACCACTTGCCCGGTAAACATTAAAACAAGATTTTAATATTTATTCAGTTGACCGAATAGCCGCATTATTTCGAAAAAATATTCCGTCAACATCGAGCGATCGCAGTCGTTGCCGCATGGTGTTCGTAAAACCACCGAGATAGATTATCGGCTAATTATAAAAAAGCACTTTAAAATAGAGAAAGTTCTTCTGCTGAACTCAGATATCGCAGACCCGCCAAGAAGCCCAGTTTGACACCAAAAATGAAGAAAACACGCCTGCAATTGGCAAAAATGTACAGAAATTTTACGGTTGAAGATTGGAAAAAGGTAAATGAGTACAAATTTTTGTCATTAATAAATCATTTCTTCAAAGTATAAATTTGTATAATAAATTTCATTTTTACAACTCGCATCCATATTGCAACAGATCTTTAACAATGAATCCCGACTTGAAGCAATGACGGAAAGTGTAATTTCGTTAGACGAAGACTCAAGGAACGTTATAGTGATGAAGCTGCACAGAAAAAATTTAAATACCCATTATCTGATCGCATGCATAATCGCGCGAATAGCACACGACCTTTGTATTATGTGGAGAGCACCATGAATCAAGTGCAATATAAAAAGTTTGTTGAGACTGTATTTTTGCATTTTTTTTAACTCACTAAATGAGGAAGAAAGGACACACACCTTCATGCAGGATGGAGCACCGTGTCATACAGCCAAAAAAGATAAAACCATGTTTCAAGAGCATAGCATACCTCTTTTGCCATGGCCCGAAAACTCACCCGCTCTAAATCGGTTCGAAAATGTATGAAGCATATTAAAAAAGGTTTGTACTGATCTCCGCACCCAACAATAGCTATTTTGAAAGATAATATCCACAGACATTGTCAAGAGAACCCAAGCTTGAAGAAGTGGTAAAAACTTATATTTCCATTACGCCAGGTAGTATTAGTGCAGTCATAAAAGCCAAGCGAAGGTTAACTTAATATTTCTGTAATATCTACTATAAAACATAATAAACATTTTGAACTAGCAATATGTGTGTTTCCATTTTGTTTCCTATAGATTTGAAAAAATACCAAAATCAGAAGGTGGCTTTAGTTCAATTGCCAGGTGTACTGTTAAAAGTAGTAAATGTTCCAATTAAATAAAAAAATACCGAAACAAATATCAATTAATTGTCGTACCCTTAGTGATTTTGAAAACAATTTTTTTTTTCTAATAATAATCAAATATGGTTTAATAGTAGTTGTACAAAATTAAAATTGCTTCCTAACTATACTAACATTAAATGCAATAGTAAATCTTTGGAGGGAAGAAGAGCTATCAATCTAGCCCGTTGTAGTTGGAGGAATAACGAGCTGCGTAAAGGGTATGCTACCAGGAACAACTTATATCTCCATCTTAAAGTTGTTGACACTAAGTGGGCGATTCGTTTGCACTCTGCTGAGTTCGATTGGCTGGACAAAAAAGTTCGTGCAGAGGTAGCCGAAATTTCACATATTCAATATGTGAAACAAAAAGTTAAACTAATGTTTTGCGGAATAAGGCTTATCCATTTAACCGTAGAGGTAATAGTGGTTCGCCTCGAATTTCATCAACGTTTTAAGAACTTGCCTTCAATCGCTTTCTGTGATACAGAGATTCAAATGTTGAGCAACGGTGTGAATTTTGCTCCTACGCCAAACAAAATCAGCCTTCAATCATTCGAGAATCTTGCTGTAGATGCTGAAACTGCCTTATTTGGCCAGACAACCCAATTAAAATCAGTGTGTGCGCTACAAATAATGAAAGGTATTGATAACTCTTCTACTCCACCATTCTCTTCTTCTGCTGCTTCTAATAATACTAGCTGCAAAGTAATTAGTGCGATAAAGAAAAAACTACGTGACCATGACCTGATAGCGTGTAAAGCGGATAAAGGCAATACAATTACCGTGCTCACAAAAGCCGATTACGGTAATAAAATTTCGGTTTTTATTACAGTAAGCAAAGCAATAGTGCTTGGCATGGATACAACTAGGTCTTTTAAGACTTCGGTTAGTAAGTGTATCAACCAATGCCCGAAGTTGTTTGATGGAACTGGTTGGAAATACTCTGTCATGAATCTATCCGCTCCGATCCTTTATGGTTTACCAAAAATCCATAAGGAGGGCATTCCGATTAGACCAATAGTCGCGTATTGCAATGCTCCTGCCTACAAGCTATGTAAGGGTTTCATAATTTTTTTCAATTGTCATACTAATTTCTTTTCGGCTTACTCGGTTAAAAACTCGGTAGAATTGATTAACAAAATTCAAGACGTCGACATTCCATTAAATTCAAAACTTGTTTCGTTTGACGTTGCCAGTCTTTTCACTTCTATTCCAATTAACACTTTGTCCCAAATAGTTTGTAATTACTTAGATAGGGATGTTGTAGATGAGAGCTTACGTCGTGAACTGAAGTTAGTGTTTGGGACTTGTATTAAACAAAATTATTTCTGTGTTGATAATACATATTTCAAATTCGCTGATGGTCTACCCATGGGCTCCCCTCTGTCACCTTTGTTGGCTGAAATTTTCATGAATTTCTTCGAACAAATGATCATATCAAATAACAATCCTTATTTTCGTCATATAATATTTTGGTATAGATATGTTGATGACATACTATGTCTATGGAGTGGAACTGATAGACTATTAGACTCTTTCCTTACTTGGTTAAATTCTCAATATCCCACCATTGATTTTACGCTAGAAAAAGAAGAAAATAAATGTATTAACTTTCTAGATATAACAATAACCAGGATTAATTCTTCTTTAGATTTCAAAATTTATCGGAAACCCACGTATACAGATGCTGTTATCCCTAGTTATTCAAACAATCCCCTTAATATTAAAATGTCAGCTTTCCACTCACTCATAGATAGGCTAATAAACATCCCATTGACAAATTCAAATTATAACACAGAGCTTAATATAATTCTAGGACTATATTAAAGTTATTGAATAAAAAGCTAAAGCGTAAAACTCTAACGGGTATTTATCCACCGGATAGTCCAACGCGGGAAAATTGGCGTCGCTTAGAGTATATAGGAAAAACGAGCCAACGGATAAGCAACATCGTGTCCAATTATAACAATATTAGTTTTGCTTTTTATAATAATAACACAATAAAGAAAATGATTTTTAACAATAAACCTAGAGTTGATCGCCTTTCCAAATCTGACGTTTATAGGATTAATTGCAATGATTGTAGTTTCTTCTATATTGGCCAGACTGGACGCAATTTTGGAGTTAGAGCTAAAGAACATTTATCTGGTTGCAATCAATCAACTTTCCATAATCATTTAACTTTAGAAAATCATACAGCTAGCTTGAACAATTTAGACATATTACATATACAACCTATAAAGGCAGACGTTTAGATACCTTAGAGTCTTACGAAATTTGAAACTCAATATTTCTTAACAAAAATATCCTTAACGAACAGAAATTCGTTTCTCACCAATTACAGACCCCGCCCTTTTTTATAATTTGACTAATACGTCAGGTAATTAAATGTACTTCAATATACCTTGAATTTTGTTACTCAGCCGATGACTAATCGCACATCTGGCGCGATCAATAGATTAATTTTTATTGCTTTTATTGCTTATTTTTTCTTCCTCCTTTTGCTTATTTTTTGCTTTTTTTCTTCTATATATAAAATTTTTACTTTTACAAATCAGTAGATACTCCTGACAATGACCTAACAAGTCGAAATCGATCGAGTGATTTTTTAAACTTTTTGAACAAATTTTTTAATTAAAATATTCAAAAATATAATTCTGCGAAATAAAAAACAAGTGGTTAGTAAAAAATGTGTTTATTAAGTATTAGTGTCTTTCGCCAAGTGCTTACGGCAAATACTGTAAAAAGTAACCTCCAATAAATACAAAAAAATTTAATTCTTCAATTACGGCTGTTAAAAATTTCATTACAGGTAAATGTGGCATCATCCGTCCGCAAAACGTTCTTCACAAAATTCGAATTGTCTGAATTAATTTATACTAGCCACTCACAAACTTGTTTGCGTATTGGTAGATCTCCATGCAATAAATTTTGCACCGGTGCCACATGATAGGGATAAGGTCCATCCTTCTTCAAAACAGTCCATTCTTTAGTTTTGGATACATGTGGTGGGTTTGTTGCAGGGCTATTTATACTACATAAAATCTACTTATCATCAAGAACATTTTGTTCCAAGTGGTCTATACGATGATGTTTGGTAGTTTGATTCGCTGATCCAATATCACGCAGTCTATTGGATGGAAATGTAGATGCCAAACAGCCGCATGTCTTACATTTCCATTGGCAAAACAATAACAGCATACCATATTAGAACAAATGAAATATTTGGCCACATATTTCATTTGTTACCAAACCTGCAGTAAAAACACAAATTTTAAAATTAGTATAATATAAATGAAGCTAAACACACTTGTTGATACTTTTCTATTATTATAAGTTTGACTGCAAAAAATCATAATTTTCGGTTAAATCAAATGCCAACTAAACAGTTTGCATAAAGTCAATTATTTGTATCGTCTATATGGAATATAATTAAAATAAGATTAATTGCACCAGATAATCTTATCAGTAAAAAAGGAAAACGAGTTTCTTTAACTCAAATGGTTTACAGTGACATATAAGAATCCGTAGTAGTATTTTTTATTTAGATTTCGATGACATTTTATCCCCGACCATGGAATACCGCGACCCACCGATACTCTGTATAAAGTTTCACTTTTCCATTGGTTACAATATTTGCAAAAAATATGAGATTCGAATTATTACATGTACGAAGTAGATCTTAAAATCCTTAATACCAACTTCGTAAAATTCTTAATACCAACTGCGTATTAAACAAACAAAATATTACATGCGCGAAGTGAATGTTCATTTAGTGAAATTACGAAAAATAAGAAGAACCACATTCAGGAACAGTTGTACTTAATCATCAAGTACAATATTAATACAAATAAAATTGTATCACAATTATTACATCCAGGAAGTAAATCGCATTGATACAAATATCTATGTATTGGAGATTAACTTAAAATGCCACATGAATTTATATAGTATTTAAATTCAAATTAATCAGTACTGTACTATAATAAGCTGCACTTTTTATGAAATCTAAATATCTATTGGTTTATATAAACGTGCATGAGATAGCACGACATTAACAAAATTTTGTCAAAAAAAAATACAAGAATAGTATTAGTTCCTAATAAATATTTTAGTAAAGCGTTATTTACAATATACATATACAATTATAAATGCATTATTTTGATATAAGAAACCAATTAGATAAATAATCTTCTTTAATTTGCTGCACGTCATATTTTAATATGTATTTCCCTATTAAACAAACAAATAATTACATACCCGAAGTGAGTAGTATGAAACATTTACCATAATTAAGTTAAAAAGGTGCATACATGATGATTTTACCCAATAAAATAACAACCAAACATTTATTAAAATAGTTTCACAACAAATATTTTATAAGATTAAAATTATTACATGCAGGAAGTGAATCGTTTCTGTGCAGCAATATATAGTAGAGACTAACTCAAAATATTTAATGCATTATTTGATATCTAAATTTAAATGGATTAATAGTGTGCTTTAATATGCTGAACATCGCGTGGAATTTTAATAATTACTGGTTTATTAATGTAACAAATTTTTACATGCGAGAAGTGAATGCTATTGTTGTTTTTGATTTTGTTTGAAAAAACAACCATATTGAAGAAGATATACATAATAAAGTTGCAATCTTGTTAATTTAATGTTGTGAAATGCTGGTCAAGTTTAGGCTTGAATTTTTTTTGTTTTTGTAATAAAACACAGCATCCAGCTTCTGTTTTAATTATTGCGCATGTTCATTTATTTTATATTTCGCCACATTGGCATCTTTAGAAAATTTGTCAAATTGATATTTACATACAAACTACACAGAATATAGTTCACACTAGTATTTTGTATGTAAATATCAATTTGAAAAATTTTCTGAAGATGCCAATGTTGCGAAATATGAAATAAATAAACATGTACAATAATTAAAACAGAAGCTGGATGCAGATGCAGTGTTTTATTACAAAAATAAAAAAGAAATCAAGAATGAAGTTGCAAATAATCATTATTAATATTTTTCCAAATACAATTAGGTAACAATTATACATGCAGGAAGTAAATATGTTTCAGTAATACATGTAACAAAGTTATATTTGAACACAAAATGCAATATTTTGAAATAAAAAATCATATGAAATTTAAACACTTATCCATTTAGCAAAATATAGTAAAATAACCACATACAAGAAGGGTTTATCTAATGTAATTAACTCAAACAACCTTACAATATTTTACAAATAAAATTATATTGCAATTATTGCATGCAGGAAATGAATCATTTCCTGCTTGCTCTATTATTTGTTTAATAATTTTAATTAAAATCTAAAATGTATTTATTTATTATCTAAGTTGATAACTGCAAGATGCCATACATTGCGTTTAATCTTGATTTTTTTTTTTGCTTTTATATTCAAAAAAGTATTACATGCAAGAAGTGAATATTTTATTAAACATCCACCTACAAGAAGATTTTTCCTTATACCTTTAGTATAATATCAGATTTTACAATTATTATGATAGTGTTATATAAATATCCATATATAATTTATTCATTTATTTTTTTATTTATTTATTTAGTACAAAATCTATAATACTTATGATTTTACTCAAATACATACATTACAAATTTACATAAAATGTTTAATATATAATAAACATATAAAATTACTAATAATATACAATAAAAATAAAAATGATTTAACAAAAAAAGGTTAATTATAAAATAATTTTAAAATCCGTTTTAACGTAATTTTGGATAACCCAAAGTCAAACTCGGTGCTAATTTGGTTTAATTGATTGGCCATTCAGTTAACTGGTTCATTTTCACCATAGATCGTACGGTGCTTGTCTAATTTAATCAAAATACTCTGCCGAGTAGTTCTTGTCGGGACATGCAAACCGATGTCAGCCAAAATGTTTGGCGAGTCAATGTGTCCAAGAAGAATATTTCCTAACATTAAGACACCAAGTTGATTTCTTCTGTTATCCAAGGTGGTGATTTGATAATTATTACATCTTTCAATATAAGATGGTAAGCAAAGAATATTTTGGTAG
Organism: Nephrotoma flavescens; assembly: GCA_932526605.1. Taxonomy (NCBI): domain Eukaryota; kingdom Metazoa; phylum Arthropoda; class Insecta; order Diptera; family Tipulidae; genus Nephrotoma; species Nephrotoma flavescens. The sequence continues at coordinate 113,129,870 of OW052220.1, read as the reverse complement.
TATGGCAGATTATGGTCATAACACCAACCGTCTTTCTTAGCAACGTACAACAAAAATTTTCTTTGTACACCTTCAATACGATTGATGTGTATTTGATGGTCAGGTGACCAAACTGGAACCGCAAATTCCAAATGAGCTCGGACATGTGCAAAATATAAGTTGAACAAGCACCTTATGTCTGTGAACTCATATGTCTATCTTTTGATAAATCCCAACATAGAGTTTGCCCTCGCGATCATTATGTCTATGTGTTTGTTGAATGATACATTTTCGACAAATGTAACACCAGGGATGGGCGATTACGCGTCGACTTCTAGTTTTTACATGATTTCGTCGACAACTCGTCGAAAACGTCGACAACTCGTCGACAACGTCGACAACGTCGACTACGTCGACAACGTCGAGAACTACTTGAAAAATTAATTTACGCCATCTATCGAAATTTATAATAACTGCGTTTTTTTACTCGATGTAGAGTTCGCGATAGCTATTTTCAAATTTGTTCAATTTAAAATTAAAAATTTAATTTTTTTTTAATTAAATAATTTAGATTTAATAGAAATCTATGTATAACCAAAAAAATCCATCATAAAAATTGTATGGTTTTCTTGTAATATCGTTGTTTTGTGTAGTTCTCAACTACTCCGTTATTATACAGAACTACAGAACTACAGAACAACGATATTACAAGAAAACCATACAACTTTTATAATGGATTTTTTTGGTTATACATAGATTTCTATTAAATCTAAATTATTTAATTAAAAAAAAAATTAAATTTTTAATTTTAAATTAGACAAATTTGAAAATAGCTATCGTGAACCCTACTCGATTATTTTCAAAAAAAACGCAGCTAATAAAACTCAGCATAAATTGCCTTTACTACTGATTGATATCTGGCACTGTATTTATGAATCATTAAAACACACTGTACCTAACATTTGCATAAATTAATAATTATCCATTATCGAAATAAATTCTTTGACAATCGAAAAAAGTCATATTATATTTGCGGATTTGAATAAAATTTGAGTGTATCGTGATTTCGTTCCGGTGGCAAAGTGGTCAGCATGCTTGCTCCAGCGACCGGAGGTCTCGGGTTCGATTCCCGGTGGTGACAATGAAAAAATGTCACGGCTGGTTTAGGATCAATGAATTAATCACTCATTATCCGAAATGAAGATATGATTATGAAACCTTATTTGAGGCGGCCAAATCCCTTGATGGGATATAGTGCCAGAGAGAGAGAGAGTGATTTCGCTCGAATGAAATTTTGAAGCTTCAACTATTCATAACTACGCGGCGAATAATTAGTTAATTTATGATTTATGCTGACTTTTTATTTAATTTTGCTTTATTGTAGTATCTTCGAATAAGATAAACTATTCGTTTACATATATCTCCTTTTCAGCCAAAAAAAATGGCTCTATTAAAGTCCAAACCACATAATTGTGCGAGTAAAAAATCATAATAATTTTTAGACATGGTACTTTTGTCGTACCCGCACAATTGTGTTAGTAAAACACAAAAGGAATATATCTTTTTGATAAAAGATGGCGCGCAAAGCATATAATCTATTGAAATATTCAATAGTTTTATATAGATAGATAGATGCCTCTAGTTCAGAGATTTTAAGTTTATTTTTAATTTATAAAATGGTTGTAAAAATGTTAGAATTAAATTTAAGTAATTATTCATCAATTTTAATAGCGCGGTTAATGTAAAATAATTAAAAATTTTGTTTTTAATATCATTTTCTAAGTTGTCGACGTTGTCTACGTTGTCGACGTCTGAAAAGCAAAAAATCGGTATGTAATCTACGTGCTAGATTACGTGTCGACAACTACGTAGATTACCTAACGTAATCTACCCGCCCATCCCTGTGTAACACCTAAATCGCGAATTTCACTTATTCTAGCTAGAGGTGACCCATTGATTTGGTACTAGTGATGTAAAGGCTCCTTCTTCCGGTGAAATATTATAACCTTGCACTTATTTATGTTTAATCAGGTTCATGAAGTGTGCACCAGCTACTTACTCTGCTTAAATCGTCCTGTAATAATTTCACATCTTCCATGGTCTTAATCGGCTTAAATATTTTCATATCGTCAGCATATATTAATACATCGGAATTATGGATCACATCGGTAATGCCGTTAATAAAGATTATAAAAATCCAAGGTCCTAGATGGGAGCCTTGCGGTACTCCAGAGTGTGCTATTATTGGTCTTGATTTAACACCGCCTATTTCGATATATTACTCTCTGTTATTTAAATACGACCATATTGCTTTCAGGTGACAGGCTGAATCAAAAGCTTTGCTAAAGTCAGTGTATATTGTATCCATTTGAGTTGATTGCTCTAGGGTTTTCAGAGTTTTGCTTGTAAACTCTACCAAATTTGTTGTAGTCGATCTGCCAGGGAGAAAACCGTGCTGTGATACTGAAATGCATTTTGGTACTATTGATTTAGGAGATTTGCAGATGATCATTTCAAAGAGCTTAGGTATTGAAGACAATGATGATATTCCACGGTAACAAGAAATGTCGGCACTTTTACCTGCTTTAAATATAGGTGTTATTTTAGTTATTTTCCATTGTGTTGGGAATACGCCACTTTGTAAAGACTGATTGAAAAGTAGGCACAGTGGTTCAACCAGTTCGTTTCCGAACATCTTTAGAACAGCGGATGGAATTTTATCAGGCCCTAAACCATCACTAAATGACTGAAGTGCTTGTAATATATCATTGCTGGATATGTTTGGAATGTTTATGTCTAGATTTGATTCACAACCAGCTAGATTAGGTGATGCTGAAACATTTTCTTGATAGACACTTTGAAAAAACTCAGCAAACATGTTTGCAATGCATTGGTTGTCAGTTGACTGCTTTTCTTGGTAGTACATGGATACTGGATAACCTTTAGTGTTTCGTTTGGTGTTAAAAAATTCCAGAAGTATGTAGGGTCACTTTTAATGCTATTTTGTATGTTCGTTAAGTAATTTGAATATTTTGCTTGAAAGTACTCCTCATATATACCATTAATGTCAAGAAACAGTCTTCTATCGTTCTCCGAATTGTTAATTGTAACTACATATAGTGATACAGGACATGAAGAATTCAACACGGCTAAGATGAGCAACATATTTAACAATTTTGCACAGATTAAATTAATAAATGCTTGAGTAGTTGTTTATGATAAATTGAAAAGTAGAAATTGCAACCGGAAGAATCCAACATGTATTAGCCTCAGGCGCTAGAAGATGGTAGAAATTTTTAATCGAACCTTGAAGCTCATTGAACAGTGGGTGTCGAATAGTTACTACAAGTAAAAGCTGTTTAATCAACCATCATTTACTCCTAAGTAATAATACTTTCCAGACAACAAAAACACTTCTAATTATCTCCGGTGAGCAAAAATTGCAGGATTTTTTAAGAGAATAAATTCTGCATTTTTCATTCGCGCACTTGTTCGCAGTTGCAACCTCCATTCAAAGGATCATACGTGTGTTTATTACGATCACTATTTGAAACAGATAAAGGAAATTTCCTTTTGTGTCCTGTTTTTAGTGGAATTCGAACCAATTACCTACCACCTGGATGAAGTAAGCACAGAACGACGCGAGATCATAGCATCGCGTCAAAAAAAAATTAAACTTACTATGTTTAAGAATTTTTTCGGCTTTTCGGACAAAATATTATTTTAATGGACGCCCATACAATGTTTACGACTATTTTAGTCGCAGAAAACAAAGAGGCCATTTATTAACAATTTTCTACCACAAAAGTAGAAAAAATGCACTCCCCTCCCCCAAACCTTTAACCCCAGGGCGTACTTGTGTACACAAAGAACACAAACCCTTTCAAAAATGAGAACTCCCTTAGGTAGCTTCTTGGCAGCTTGGTTTCGTACTGATAAAAAGTTGGTCTACTCATCAGGTTGCAACGACCAAACTGCAAAAATCCAACCCGAGTTCTCATTTTTGAAAGGGTTTGTGTTCTTTGTGTACACAAGTACGCCCTGGGGTTAAAGATTTGGGAGAGGGGAGTGCATTTTTTCTACTTTTGTAGTAGAAATATTGTTAATAAATGGCCTCTTTGTTTTCTGCGACTAAAATAGTCGTAAACATTGTATGGGTGTCCATTAAAATAATATTTTGTCCGAAAAGCCGAAAAAATTTTTAAACAAATTAAATTCACGGACGATTATAAAATTCTTCTTAAACTTACTACTTCATTCTTTTCAGTTTTTCACTTAATTTAAGCGATAAGAAGGTAACTTTAGTTCACATTCAAATATGAACTCTATTGCTGCCTTTTCCACAAAAGACAAACACACACCACATCACACCAAACATAAATCTTCAATTAAACAATCAATTTATGATTTCATGCGTCTTTATATGTATAACTGAGAGCTATCGCATAATTTCATTAGCATAGCCTTTACAAAACTAAACATAATAAATACTCCTTTGCAATGACAAGAAACCAATTTAGCGAATAGGGTATCAGAGAATTATTTCCATTAGCAATATAATAACTTGATTATAACCTGGCTCGGTAAATAACACAGGTCTGTATTGAAAAGTAAACCCGTAAATAACATTTTTAAGCTACGTACAGGCAGTTGATGGTAACGGTACCCAAATCAAAAGAAAGATTTATCAATATTTAAAAAGTAGTTTGTTTTCTGTGTTGCATAGATAGATCAACCAGTATCTTCCTGCCACATTTCAAAAACTCATTTTTGACTTAACCTGCAAATTCTGCAGTTCGAACAGAATCCGATTAAGCATAAAACGCAATATTTTCCTGCAAATCTCATAGCTCGTCACTTCTCTTGAACTATCTAATATAGCATGTTGGCCTTATACGAAAAATCCCAAGGACAGTATATTCTTATATCCATAAAATAGAAGGGCAGGGGTTTGTCCTTGCAAACTGTAGTTCAGTTATGAAATGTCCTTATTAGCGTCTATCAACGTAGATCTGTGAATTTTGATTTGAAATGTATTTTATAATAATACTATATTGTTAAGCAAAAATAATACTTTAACAAACTACTTTGTACCAACTTACAGATGAGAAATATCTGTAAACATATTAATTTTAAAAATAAAATTAAACGACACCTTATACTATATTTTTTTTTATTTTGCAGTGAACGTTTTTATTACACAGTATAATAATAGTATACCTAAACTTCCTACACGGAAATTACATTTATGAATAAATATTATTTTGCGTCTAACCTAAATAAAATTTTTTCAAAAAATTTGTATAATTTTTATATGGGAACATGCTAACTGCGCATCTCCTAAAACATTTCAAAAATATAAAACAATCAGTTTTTGTGGGGGCCTACAGTTCTTATCAAACTGTTTTGTAATAAATCATAAATAATGTAAAATAAAAATTTCGTGAAATTCGTGAATATATCGTCACCTCATTATTATAAGCCGCACTCATATGCAGATGCAACTAACGTTTTAAAAATATAACGTTTAATGTTACAAATATTAAATAAGTTTTAAATTGTTCTTAAAATGCTTTCGATAATCAGATAATTTTATCGTGTTTGGCATTAACGACTATATTATTGTGAGGCAAAGATATAGGTACATAAGTGTGTGTATTTCTATTCAACAACCGAAACCAAATTCACACAGCCACTCATAAAATAAAATGTAAAACTTCATTAAAAATTAACATGAAAATGAGGATTAGTCAAAATGATTTATTTGAATATGACAACAACAAAAATATTTTCTTTAATAACGAAAAATTTATATTCGTATTTTCATTTTGTTTTAATTTTTGTTTTTTATCAAAAATAAAATAAAAAACTGTAAAATGAAATATTTTTGTAAGAATGTTATCAGCAGCCAACGAAAATTAAAAATACTATGAAACACAGGCAAAAAAAAACTCCAAAAAATAATTCTTCTTCAACATTGACACCGGTACAACGAAAAGTAAGATAAGAAATAAGAAATTTAAGAGAGGCGCCTCTTTGGCCGCATCATGGTATTCTAGGTATTATTATTATTATTAGAATTTTTATGTTGGTCGTTCTTAAATTTTTTTTCTGTATTTCGACTTTGATTTGTAACAAACAAGGCAACATGGAATCAAATCACATTGGGTGATTGAAGGCTTTTTAATTAAACTGTTGAAAGAAGAATGTTCCTAAAAAATTTTGGTTTCCAACTCTTGGAAGATTTTGTCTCTGTACTCTGTAAATATTATTTCTTTACAAAAACCTTCTAATCGCTTCTTGATGATGGACTGGAAAGTTATTTGCGGTACTAAAAATTTAATCTTTCAAAGATTACATCATACATTATTTTCATTTGACCTTGTGCGACAGATACCTTAGACCTTTATTTATAAATATCCCGTAAGTTAAGGTGTAATACAACTAAAAACAAAGAAATGCAAAACATATACAAAAAACCTATTTAATGTAAACTATAATATTTATTTTCCTTGCCATTTTACATCCACCGAGTAAAATGGTAACGAAAATAAAATAAGTCCTTGAAAAATGTTCAACCTGTTGTTGCAAAACAATTTTCTTATGAATTTATGCAATATTCGCAATTTTGTGAATGGAGAGATATAATTTTGTTTTCTTCCATTCTAAAATTACTTGTGCAATCACCCAAATTTGTACTTACCCTAGTCACGTTTGTTTGACATTGATGGTGAAGTTGTTATTACTGTCTTCCATGCGGCACGATATATCTGCGATATACTATTTATTAGCAAAATAGTGGTCTCATTTTATTGTTCCGTGAAAGCAATAACAATTTTCAGAAGTGCTCACCACTAATTTGTTAATGTTCCTCCAACTCTGTAATACTGTCGAGCAGTAAAATTTTAAATATTACATGGAATTTTAACTTATGCAAAGTCCACATTTATATTTCCCACGCATACTTTACCTGTACATTTGGAAGGTAATATTCTCATGACCAATATTTTGAATAATACTCCCATTTATGGATATAAAAAAACAATTGGAACGTGAACATAAAAATAACGTACAAGACAATTTTCACAGACCATTCCTAATGCCATTAACTCGATATGCATTTTTAATTCTAAATTCGAATCATGTTTTGTGCTGAAACTAAAATAATAATTAAATCGATTTAAAAAAATATTCTCATAAATTGTTCAGACTTACTGGTAGCTTACCGTATACCTCCACTTCTAAAGGTGATTACTCTATCAAAAATCTAATGACTTATTAATAATATTTCGAAATGTTATTTTTCCAGCATGACAATATAGAATATCCATAATGTTTAAAAATTATAAACTAACAACAATATCGTACCGAAAAATATTAAAATCCAAATGTATCATCAACATTTTCAGCATAATGCTATACACCATAAAACAACAACACTGTAATATCCTTTTTCTGTATTTTCATTTGGCATGAATTATGCATTTTTCATGTGATATGAAAAATAATCTTTCGACCCAAAAAATTATGAATTATGATGGCAGATTTTGGATTTTTTTTTTGTGTCTTGTGTATTTGAAACAATATTCTAGTCTGACTGCGTGTCTTATTTTTCAACAAAATATTTATCTGAGAATAAACAACAACAAATCAAAAATTGTATATTCAAGCTTAAAAAACAACACAAGAATATTATTTCGTCTTTTTGGTTATATTCTTCATAATTTTTATGATTTTATTTGTTTTGTGTTACAAAAAAAAATAAAATTTTATAACAAAAAAAAATGTTTTAAAAGAATTTCATTTATGTATAAAAAAAGATTGGTAGACAAACAAACCAAAACACAATATTAAATGGAAATTGCAAATATTTATTTTTATTGCCAGGATTACTCTCTTCAAGGATGTTGTAAATCATTTTCTAGGACCTAACATTACAGAAGCGCAATTTTCAATGTTGTACTAACTGTGAGCAGGACGGTTGGCACAAAACAAAAACCAAAAATACTCAAGTCAGACAAAACACATAAATTCTTTTATTTTGTCAATAAATACTTATGCTAATTTCAAAAAATGTATGAGAAATAAATTATTAATTATAAATTCATAAACTAAATTAATAATTTGAAATTTTGATTTTTATTATTATGATTTTTGAAAATGGAATTTAAAAATTTATTATCTTAAATTGTACATACTCGTATATACGTAATATGATATTACGAAATTCGTGATTCAAATTTTAATTAAGTTTAGATTTGTATAAGGTACTAAGATTTTAAAATTTTAATTATTTTTGATATGTGTATAATACACTCCAAAAATGTGTTTTGATTGGGTCTTCACAATCATGTTATGCGTATGTAAGAATAACATATATTTTAACCAGATGCTTTATCACAGAGAAACATGTTTAATTTCATTTAGTCTTTAATTTTTGTATTTCAAGTATTTATAACAGTATAATGCTACAGAGTATTTTTAAATACTTTAAATTTATGAGGTTACTAATAAGATTGATGACATCTTAAAAATGGATTAAATTATCAATGTTTGTTGCTTTATGAATTACTTACAAAATTGATTTATTTTTGTATTATATAAGCCAAACCTCTTCAAATTTGCATCTGCTCTTTTAAAGATATCTGAAGAGTATAAAAACCAGTGTGTTATCAGTCTATGTATGTGACCAAAATATGTTGCTTTTTATGTGAATGATATATACATAAATCATACATACTAAGTAATATATTTATAATTTTCTTACAAAAAACGATTTGTTTATTCGAATGTTGATGGCTACGAGTGAGCTAATAAATTTAAAAATATTGTTTTGGAAACACGCAATTCTGAACAACGTGTGTGACTATCTACAGCTGGTTTGAAATTATAATTTTGTAAAAATTCTGAAGTTAGAAAATTAGCATTAGATTTCGTTGGTATGTCTGAATCGCCCGGCAACCTGAAAATTATGCACAACACAATCACAAAAGTCTGACAAACATTTGTTAGAAAAGAATTCAGAGAAGAATAATTGAAATACAAACAATTTTACTCGGAAACAATTCTACACTGAACAACTCATCGAAAAATCTAATAAGCAAAACAAAGAAACAATTTATCGAAAAAATTGTGATACATGTTAAAAAATATTAATCAATTTTCTTTTATTGGTTCAATTTTGTGATACGGAAAGCACATAGGGCAGAAATAGATGCAGATTATTGTGATGAGGTGCATAATTTATTTGAATCAAACTGTATTGGTAATATAATTCTAACATTTCGGGAACTTATGGTGCAAATGGTTGACCCCAAGTACTAAAATATAAGAAAACACAAATATTATTTTAGAAAATTAGATGATTAAATACAAATAGGTTTGGATCGGCAATATACCATTTCTTCAGAAGCAAAATTATTTTTAAATATTGTATTATGACGGTTGTTACTATTGCACACTATATATCGCAAAAATTGTAAACCTATTTTAAATTTCTATAAATTCAACGTTTCTGTCACAAGTTGGTTCGATCGCTCATATTTAAAAAAAAATGTGTAAATTCCAGGTATTTCGAACAAATATGTTATTGAACAAAGGAATAATATGGTTCCTCCTATATTTGTACGTTGGGTGATTTCTTATCTATGAGCTGCAATGTAAACTTTCACGTTAAATCGGGTCAATTTCGTTTAAGTCGGGCCTGCATTCGCAGCAAGTACAAAGCTGGGGGTAGTAGCAAGAATGATATTCCAATTATATCAACGACACGAATTTGCATTTCAACCCAGCCGAATTTAGATAAAGTCCAGGGCGTTATTTATCCAAGCAATCCTAGTATTCCGACCAATAATTAGAAACTGCGTCATACAGGTGGAGATGAAAATCGACTGTTCGATCTGCACTATGATTATATAAATATATAAATAACCAACAATCACACTCTGAAATTAAATGGAAATGATGGAGCCGAAAATGATACAAGAGGCCACACTGAAGAAATTGAAAACCATCCAAATTCCGGGAAGATGGTATCGACAGACGACGGTGCTATTAGCCTGCGGTAGCGAGTAGTATGCAAAACTAATTTAGGTCATCCTTTAGATCATCCCGCATCACACCAATTTGGTATAGTTCTCCATCTCAGACTAACAAAATCGAGAAAAAACCTAGTTCTTATACAAGAACCGATTCATACTCTCAGGTAAGCAGGGGAATATTTGATCCAGCATTCATCTGAAAAGAAATTTAAAAAAATTTTACTTCTACTTTATACTCGATATTACGGCAACATACCCGCGACTTGCGTTACTATACGATTCCTCTTATTTGGAATTCCTACAAGAAGAACCTTAAAATTCTTATAAAATAAATAAATTTTAATGTTGATTCCTCCAAAAAAAAAAAAAAATATTAATCCTTATTAATCATTAATTACTAAGTAAATCTGCACTTTATAAGGAAATGAAACATCAAGGAGATCATTTCTTAAGATCAAACATATCCCTATAAGAATTCAATTAAAATTGGTAGTATTGAATCAGTTTATCCCGCGGCGTAAGCCAACGTGTTATTTATGCCAATATATACATAAATTGCATTCTGTATAAAAAATTCACATTTGTTTTTGTGTGTAAGCTGTTGGTTTAATGCGAATATTCAAAATGTAATAAATCTTAACATTTGCGTTTAGGAACTTTAAAAAAATTGATGATTTGCAAAAGTATTGTTGGCTACCGATTTTCCTTGATATTTATAGAGTCAAATTTTTCTCAATATTGAATGCCCATTATCAGCCACACACTGATGGTATTTTAGGTTTGCCTAGTTCATTAAATCGGTCATTACCTTTAAGGGATTCCAAAATAATTATTAAATTCATATTTATAGAGAAAACTTTTACTCAATGTTAAATGGCCATTATCGACCATTCACAGAGGTGATGATTAAGGTTTGATTAATGCATGATATACATAGGCCATTACATTACCGGAATGTTTTATTCATTTTGTACCTATTTTTCACACAATAAAATATTCCACCGGAATACAATCTTAACTATAGGTGCGACAATTTTCATGTTTTCCAGATTTTAACCCTACAATACAGAATACAATTTTAAAATATTGCCAGCAAAATTATAAGAACTATAAAACAAACCAGCCCACTTAATAAGTTTCACTTTTAAAAATATTTATAAAATTCTGGGATTTAATCCGTTTAAAAAATTTTTAATGATTGATTGATTCTGAATGTAAGACTAAGTTCTTGCACAGGAGCTCCTAAGTTCTTACACTGTACACTCTTTTAAACATATAACAAAACCGAAGGATTGGATAGGTTATTTAAGTGGGGCAGAATCGGTCCGGTTACAGACAGCTAGGTAATAGCCGATAGTTAGTAACACAAAGCCAACACAATTCTTATCTACCAGAGGAAGGTACTCAGGTTTAATAGGTTTAATGGATAACGATAGTATTGGTCTTCAACAACTGCTTCTTTAAATCAGCAACCTAAGAAAAAATGATATTATTTCACATGTACCGGAAAATTCTTGAAATTTAATTCTAAATTAATACTTTCCGCCTTCCTAAACAAAGCTGATTAATTGAATCGCCCCGGTTACAGGAACTTAGGTAAAGTCGATAGTTAATAATACAATGACAACACAATTCTAAACTACACAATTAATATTTCAAATAAATATCATTTGACAGGTATCTGTAGATTTCCTGAAATTCAATTCTAAACTAATATTTTCCGGCTTCCTAAATAATATAAACAATAATTAATTTAATCCTCCTGCACCTCCGCAACTTACAAGAGATTTTCCTGAAACCATAGTTATTTGAGTTATATTAAAAATTACTCTAAAATCCATTAGTATTTAACCGTTGAATTCGGCAACTACGAAAAATTCAAAAAGTTGCAAAAAATATGTGGAGCAAGGCAATGGGTCGTTTCAAATTTAGTTTATTTCTCAAAAATTTCAAATAAATAATTAATTTAGTTCACCAAAAAATATTCGATTAATTACCAAGTATAATTATAATGCACAAGACATTGATACCATGCTCAATGGAACTTTACCGTGCCTCAAATATTCGGCTATAATGAATGGAACCAGGCCGTTTCCCAGGCCCCGTGTATTCGGATTGTATCGTGCCTTCTTGATGAAGTTCTAAAATTCGACCATTTTGAATAGAACTTGGCCATATCCCAACCAATTAATGTCAAATCAGGTAAGCAGAATTGGAAGTGAATTTAAAAATGGAGTTTAGAGGAGTTCTGGAATTTGGCCGTGCGTCTTCCACATTATACTGTCTAGAAATGGATTACGCGACAATTCCGCACATCTCAATCAAGTAAAAAGATCATGATTCACTTGAGGTGACGGCACGAACGGAAGATAGGACCACGCGGAAGGCTTTTCACATAATTGGTGCATGAGCAAGTCGTTAAATATGATTTAGAATTCAAACCAATCGATATTCGAGATAAGATAGATTCTTTATTGGTGAAAATAGTGCCAGCAGTAAGCAATGTAAAAAATAGTCAACATTAAAAGCTTAAGGCACACCAAAGATTTGAATGTCGTTACAAACGAAAAGAAAAATTATAAACCATTTTCCCTTTGCCACGCGTCTCATCCCTTTAAATCAGTCGAACAATTAAAAAAGGAGATGGCTTTTCGTAATTCTGTGTCAGATGATACCAGCTCATATACTAGAGATGCGACCAATAAAAAATTGAAAAAGGGATTGTTTACATTTATTGAAGATCATAGCCAAAAACCTATATATTTGGACTGTATTACTATTAAGGAGAAGGCCTTAAGCATTTATAAGAATCTGAAACAACTGAAACCATCAACCAATCTACTTTGAATGCTTGCTGGAAGAACGTCTGTGGCCCGATTGTGTTAAAATTGTAGACACTGCTTCATCAAACGTGGCCGATGAAATGTACACCTAAATAATCAACTTAGCACAATCAAGGTATTACAATTCATCAATATCAAATAAAAATATTTTATAAACTTCTACTTGCGAAGAAATCACATATTATAAAAATAATAAAAATGTTGGTTCACCATAATATTTTCCCAAACATAAAACGATCTTCGCGTGCGAGAAATATTCTCGTCATACACTTCTTTATGTAAATGTATTAGAATGTTGCTATACAAATTGATCTTGTTAGTGTTTTTTCTATTTTATTATGGCAACAAACCACCACGTATAAAACGATTTTGTCAGTAAAATTTTACTGAATTTTTTTTGTTTCGTTTTGGGATGTGGAGAAATGATATTTTTGATTTCACTCTTTTTTTAGTGCAAAAATAAGCTTCATTGTGTTTATGCCTTAAAATTTCTGTAAATTTTTGATTTTATTTTGTAAATGCAAAATTTACAAAGCAAAAAGTTGTATGCCCGACTACTTTTGATTGCAAATCAGGTTCTAAATTTTGTAAGTGTGCGTAAATATGTTGTATACCGATATGTACATTTTTTTTATTGTATCCTGTACGTGTAATCTCATTTAAAATATAATGCGAATAATTGCAAAGCCATTTAGGTGGGAGCCTACAGTTGAAGTGTTTTTTAAATTGACAAATTGATTGACCTCTAATGAAATTCGGTATATTAAATTTTAAGTTTTATAATGTTCCATCTTTTGCCGTCATTTCTTAATAAATTATAATAAAATTTGGTTTGTAGTATTGGTTAGTGATTCAAAGTGAGTTTGGGATAAAACTTTATGATCAGTTCCAGTTCAGGTTCTGGCCAATATCTCAAAAATTCATACAAGTAACTAATAGCATTCTCGGATGAATCAGAGGACTACAGCAAAGATGACGTATGTACATCGCCGAAATCGGATAAGTTGAACATTTCTAGGAGATTTTTCATTGTAGGATTGTGTTCTATTGCTATGATTTTTTATTCGCTATCCAAGGTGGGTGGGCTTTTGAGTGTTGCATGGGAAGTTATCTATTTGAAGTTCCACTACTACCCGTATTGTCGCTGTACATTCAAATTCAAAATTAATTCATGCATTGTTTTATGGTTTACTTTGAATGACCTGAAATATACCAATTGACATTTATTTTGACATGACGTTATATTTATAAACCAGAATTCAATGACATTTTCAAATTTCGGCTTTAAAATCGACTTAACAATATTTTGTTATACGTATTTATCTGGCACCGCTGAAAATGCGGTTTATAACGTCATGCCAAAATAAATGTCAATTGGTATATTTCAGGTCATTGAAAGTAAACCATAAGCCAATGGATGAATTAATTTTGAATTTGACTGTACAGCGACAATACTACCAACAAATTTTTTTTAAATAATTACCATTTGCTATTGATTTTAAGTCCGTGTCAAAATAATTCGAAAACTGCTCTATCTTTAATGCATTATTTTACTAACGGATCGGTACCCGGTATCCCAATAAACATTTCTTTTTAAATCGGAGGGTCCCGATGTCAATTGCTGTGTTTTTATTCGCTATCCGAGGCGGGCTATTGAGTGCTAAAAGGAAAGTTATCTATTGGAAATTCCGCTACTACCCGTATTATCGCTCGTATCACCATTCAAATTAAAAATAAATTCATCCATAAAACAAACTTGTAACGACCTAAAATATACCAATCTACATTTGTTTTGACATAACGTCATAAATAAGAATTCATCTTGCTGCATTTACATTTTTATTGTAAGATTAAGTTTCTAATGGTTTAAAGAGCTTACAAAATAATGGCGCTTTCAAATTTTCCATTGAAATGGAAAGCGGCTCCCGTTAGCGGCGCACATTAAATAGGTAGAGCAAAAAAAATTTATATTGATTTTAAACTAAAAAGTTGAATACAAAATTTTAGTCTGGAGTTAAATAAACTATTTATGTATTTGCGATCTAAATATAAATTTTGATATAGAAAATTGGGTGTTCCGGATACATCTATCGGGCGCTAATAAAAAAACACAGCTAATATATCAAAATGTATTCCAAATCCGTACCGTTCAACAAAATGTGCTAATTATTATTTTAATTCCGAGTCGAAATATTTCCAGTAATGTCTAATTTTGAGATACTATTTTATTAATGGGTACTTGCGAGCATCAGAACCAATAAACAATTTTTTGGACAATCGTCTACTTCAATAAACGAAACATCTGAAAAAAATCGTTTTCCGATTTATTATATACTAGCAAAGTCGTAGGAAGATAATATATTTTATCAATGGTTGTTAGTGGATTCAATTTTTTCTAATCTTTGTTGCTATTCTACTTGGTGGTTTTCGAAATTCTGTAAACCCTTTCATTCGTATCATTTCTCCTTATATTCCCTGAATGCTTGATAAAACCAATTTTTTATATCAAGATTATTTTTGTTTGATTTTTTCAGTTTGAATTTTATTAAAGGTAGTGTCGAATTTATTGATTACAGTAAATCAAAAGGAACCACTATAGAAACTAACATTCAAGAATCCTTTGATTTTAAAGTACTTAAAATCTAATTTCCAAACTGCTGCTAATTTTTTTTTTTCATAAATTTGTAAATGTCAGCCCCTATAGCCAAACCGATTTTCCCCCGTATTAATTACCAGATACTGACCGGTAAGCCTTGCTATTTTAAGTTATTTGAAATTAATTATAAATTCATCATATAATTTCGCACTTCATTAATTTTACTCAAACTGCAACTGTTTACCAATTTGCGCGATACTCTCAATGTGTAATAAACTTCACATGCGATTAAAACTTTACTAGTCATAAATTTATAAAAACTCACAAATTATCCCACTGAGTTAAGGTACATGCAGGAATATTGTGCACTTCAAGTTCTAGATCTTTCTAATTTTAGCATTATTGCCCACCTCTAAAAAATGCCACAAGTGTAAAAAATATTAAGACGGCAATCACTTACAAACCAATAACATAACTAACATTTTCTCCACTTCTTGAATTTTTTCATAACTTCTTAAACAGTTTTTATATTTTATTATTATTAAAATTATTATTTTATGCTCTCTTTAAATTTGTTGCTGTTAGTGGTATTTCTATTTTATGTTCGAGCACAAAAAATCGTTCTTCGATGTTTTTTACTTACCCGTGTAATGCCAAAGGGAATGAAGAAATTTACACTCCATAAGATTTTTTTTTTATTTTTCATATCCAATGGTGCTGCTTTTCTTACTTTTATTTTTATTATTTATCCCGTTGAATTGGTTCATTTTATTAAAGCGGGATTTTTTTTTTGCTCTATTGTAAAATTTTGATAGCGATGGTGATGATGATGATGATAAAGACAATTGAACACAATTGAGTATTTTCTCTTGGTCGATTTTTGTATTTTTCGGGTAAAGGAAATAAAATTAAATTAAGGTAAAATGGTTTTTGGGGTTTTGATTTCAATTTTTGAAAGATTCTCGAAATCTTATAAAAATTTATTCAGATTAGATAAAAATGATTTGATTATGGTTATATAGACAATTTATGATTTAGATTGAATGATGAGATTTCATCTGTATGTGTTATACGATTACGTGATTTGAGAGTAAACATAATATTTTCATCTTCATACCCAAGAGGAATTTCGTTGTGTAATGTGTACCAAAAAAAAAGGGTTGACAAAACGTGTTATTTATGTTTTTCATTTTGTATGCAATCAATCAAAATGGATTAGAAGTACATGCATACAATCAAGGAAAGTAGGTGTTACCCTCGTCATTACATACATACGTGTACGTAAAACTAACATGAAATTTAAGATTTATTTTTCGAGCTTGTGGCTTTAAATTGTAGATTATTTAAAATTACTCGAAAACATGCTAAATTTAGAATTAATTTTTACTAGTTTATGACTTGTTGTTGTTTTAACTAAATCGATTTTCCGTTCAGTAATGTTTTCGGAAAGTAAAATAAATATTCACTTTCAGCATGTAAAGTATGTAATTCTTAATATGTAATGAATGTGTGAAATATAATTAGAATCACGATGGATATTTTTTTGGTATGATGGCGGATGCAATGAGTAATTTTACAGTTTCTGTTTCTCTGTATAAAAAATTAGACAACATTTATTTTTTATACATTTTTTCTATAAATGAGAAACAAACACAAAAATGGTAGGAATTAAAAGAAATGCTTGACAGATTTTAAGATTTATTAATTTCTTGTCTATAAAAGATTTAAATTAAGAACTTGTTTTGGAAATAACCAAAAATGTATATAAATATTTTTAATTTAAGTGTTAGTATTTATTTCTTAGTAACACTGTCTACGTTCGTAAAGAAATTTAGGATTAAATTAATATTTCGGTTGTGGCATGTTATGTAAAATAGAAGAAAAATTAGTATAAAAAATTATAGCAAATATTATGACTTCATCCCATAATGTTACCATGTTACCACTAGACAAATTTTAAAAATTATGCCATAAATGCTCTGCTCACACATTTTTTGCTCGACTGGTTGATGGTCATTTACTAATATTTAGAAAAAATAAATTTTGTGAAATAATCCCCCCACTCTGAGCATAAGATCATTATAAGAAGTGTTTATCAGCAGATTTCGAATATTAAAATTTAGTTCTCTTATATGATATATGTCTGAATAGTCAAATCATTTATTGAACCCTTTACGGATTTAAATTAATGGTTCCTTGAAATCCTAAATAACTGCTATCTATAAAAAAAATCATAAAACCAATCGTATGTTGAAATGTGGGTGGTTTGAATTAATGATACCGCAAGGTCCGTGTTAGCGAAACTCTAAAATAAAACAAACAAATAACAGCTGGTTTACTCAAAGATTTATTAAATGTTTGTAAACAAACCAACACACAGTTATTTGCAACTCCAAGTGCTACGGGATCATCCTCAGCTGTACCTAAAATTAAACCAAAACAAGAAAATTACTTATATTCACATACTTACCAACTTTGTAAAATTAAACCAAATAATATGTATATCTAAAATTAAGAAACTAATTAATAATTTTATATTGTTAAACATTTATTTTATATAATTTATACTTATCTTTTGACATTCTTGTAAAATTCACTGTGTAAACACAAATTGTCGACTTAACTGTCATTATTTCCATTATGTCATGTTGTAGTACTAGAATAGTAGCACGATGGGTGCGTTCTATAATATAATTAGTTACGTAGTATATCGTACTAGTACTTTATTTAATATTAGTACATTTTTATATTCAAAGTTACATTCTACATTAATTATACAATTCAAACGTGACAGTTATATATTAACGTATAATATGTAAAATATTTATTGTAAAATTAAAACACAGTCATTCGATTAGAAACCAGCGATAAATTAAGATTAAAAATATAAAATTAAACAGTGTGTTAACTTAGTTCGTTTATTAAAATAAATTTGGCTTTTATAATTCAAGTAGTTCAATAGTGTGGCTTTTATTTCCTGAATCATCTTTAATTAAATTTACAACATCATCATCTCATTTCGAGTAATTGGAGCAATAGTTTTTTTTTCAATACAATTTTTTGGAACATCACCATCATCAATCATCATCATCTTTACAAACAGTCCGCAGGCCGATCTTTTCTAATTTCAACACAGCTTGATGTCCATTTTCCAAAATAAAATTTAAATGAATATATGTAGGAACTAAAAGAAACTATTCGTATTCCGTTCCATTCCACCATCCCTTTAATTATTTCCCTATATATAATTTAAATAAAATGGGCCACTCTAGGATGCTACAGGCAATATCAACAAACGGCTAGTCGTGAAAATTTTATTTTGTATAATGGGCTCGATGCCTTGTGGGAATTAGAAGAAATCGGTCATGTCACTCGTGGTTCCTGAGAAATATGAATTTAAATCAATAATTCCGATCTACCCTTGTCTTCATCTTTTTATCATATACATTTCCGAAATAGACAAGTTAGATAAATTATTGTCATACTTACTTCGGGTCATTTCAAAAGTTTGGTGATTTTTGAATCGTGGGATGGGATAAGCGAGGTAATCTAATGAACATTTTCATTTTATCTGAGATGAAATGCTGGGATGATCTCATGGTTGAGGGAGATAATTTGTAAACAACAGGTAGAATCTGTATATCGATTTTGTCTCGTGAGTTACTCATTTAACATGAGTGAAGCAAAAAAAAAAAAACGAATACGTACACAGTGTATAATACACAATTATGTCTTCGTATTTGTATTTTTCTTTTGTTCGTATTTGTGTCATTTGTATGATGAACAGTATCAAAATAACGCGATCCGGGCGAATCGGTTTATTTTTTATGGTGCTTATTTCCTTCTCTCAGCACATTACGTCTGATGCTTAGTTCACGGAACGGGATTATTTTTGATCCAACTCTTTAGCCAGTCAAATCTTAATATTCAACTAAGTCCCGCCCAATTTGATCTCGGTTTAGTTGAAATTTTTCCATCTTATGAGCAAATAATCTAATTCGTGCCAACATAGTAACAAAAATAACCGGAAGTATGAGCAATAATTTTGCTCAAATATTCGTTGTTGTTGTTTATTTTTGACATTTTTCGAATGAACTTGTTAGGTTATCGCCTTAAATAATTTACTTTAAAGTTATTATATAAAATATATGAAGTAAATATGCGAGATGCATTTAAGTAAAACAATTAGGATGAGAACCAAAAATTTTATTTTGTTGCAACAGTTGGGCTATAAATTATTTGATAATTTATAAATTGTGATGTGTGTATAAAACCGCATATTGTGTATTTGTAATCCCCAGACATACGTTTATTCGATTAAATTAAAATAAAGCCCCATCTAATCGTAAACAAAGCAGAAATTGTAAACAAAAAATACAAAACAACAGAAAACATATCGCACATCCTCTTAAAAACTGTCAACACAAAAAAACAGTTTTGAGATAATTGCATTTTATTTTATTTTTTTTGTTTTGAGTTGCTAACGCTACTGTGATGATGCTGAGATTATTCATTATTAGCTTTATAAAATAAATAATCAAGTATAGCAATTTAAAATGCATTTATCACAAAACTGTTTTTTGTGTTATGACACTTTTTTAAAGGATGTGCGATAGACAACCGTAGTCAAATTTTTTGAGCAAAATAGGTAAAAAAAAGCCAGCTTTTTGTTATCTCATTCCGTGAACACACAGTGAACGCGTATTTTGATCCAAAAATAATAAAAGGAGAGAAGAATTACCAGAACGCAATAGTGTAGAATATATGTGTTTTTGTATTAGTAACAAACAAATTTGTTCGGACGTAACGCCACACCATTCGCAATGTTTTTATTTTAGGTTAGTAATTTTCTGTTTTGTAAATTAACAAATTTTATATCCCTTTTGTGTTTTACTAACACAATTGTGTAGGTACGGCAAAAATACCATGTCATAAATTTATTTTTGGTTGTGTTTTGAACCAACTTACATATTTTTGTATTCCTTTCAAACTTATTTTTGTTCGAAAAAAACACTATACACACAATTGTGTTGGTTGTACTTCGAATCAAGTGCAATTTTTTATCAAAGACGTCATTACATACTATGGTTTTTTACTCACACATTTGTGTGGTTTGGACTTTAATAGAGCCATTTTTTGGTTGAAAAGGGATATTTTATAAAAAAAAAACATTTGTAAAACATTTCGTGTTCAATTAAACGACACGTAAAAAATAAATTCACTTTCCTAAAAATTTAACATAATTTTGCTTTTGTCCAACTATGCTAAATTTTGAGGAAAGTGAATTTATTTTTTACGTGTCCTTTTTTTTATAAAATATAAAATTTGTTAATTTACAAAATATAAAATTATTAACCTAAAATGAAAACATTGCGAATGGTGTGGCGTTACGTCCGAACAAATTTGTTCCCCATCTAGATACCCTGGGAAAATGTCACAAAACAGGAGTGGAAGCAACAAAAATTTGAACCGGTTCCACCCGGTTCGATAAATTTTGATGACTATGGTCACAAAAATAACACACATACATGCGTAACAAACTTATTCAAAATTGTGTATTTTACATCGTATACGTTTACACAAATTTGTGGTTTCATCTCCCAATTCTGGATCAAAATACGCGTTCTGCTCTCGAGCTGTGGAGTGTGATTATTTAACATGCTAATATATTTTATATTTAATTTTTTTGTATCCTAAATTAATTTTATATGTTTTAATAAAATTTTATAAACAAATTTATTTTAAATTTTATAAATTTTAAAAACAAAATGTTAACTATACAAAAAATCGAAAATACGTAAACAACACAAAAATATGGCGTTTACAATGGTTAACTCTTTGAGTGCCAAAAAGCGCGATCGTGATCCTCAATACACTAGTCGAAATCACGTTGGCACTCAAAGGTTTAATATGAATAAACAAAACAAGAATGACACGTGGTTTGCATATGCATTAAAACAATCATACGCATGAAACCATAACACAAACACAAATGCTACTGCTATATCTTTCCGGTTACACTCATTTCGTTTCACACATTTGAGACAAAACCCGTATACTAGGGCGGTATGTTGTACCATCACTTCGAATCGAAAAGTCGAATGGCGGTATGTTGTATCATTTTCGAAAAGCAAAAATGATACTACTTTCACTTTTTCGATTCGACTTTTTTCGATTTCGATTCGAAGTGATGGTACAACATACCGCCCCTGGTGTATTTTGTATTACTTCTTAATCGATTGTTATCATTGAGGGTACCATAAGACTAGGTTGTGCATTATAATCAAATATTTCGTCTGCTGTGTTAGTACCTACTATTCAAATTATGTAGTACGGTCGTTTCTTAATTTGAATTGGATGGTCTACCGTTTCGATTTTTTAAAATTATTTGTTTGATGTATTATGTTTGTCTGCAATTATTTGTTTATTGTCTCGTTACGAGGTTATGTAAATTTATCTTACGACAAATTACTGAAGAAGAATTGAGCTACATATACGACTAAAATTTGTTTAAAAGCTGTTTTTAAAATGGTCGAAGATTCATTATTACTAAAAGGGAAGGAACCATCTACATTTGATTAAATTTTGCACAACGGCTTCCTTATTGTCGATTGCAAGCTGAATTTCGGGATTTGCACATCGGTGCTGGGTT
This sequence comes from Nephrotoma flavescens, assembly GCA_932526605.1. Lineage (NCBI taxonomy): Eukaryota > Metazoa > Arthropoda > Insecta > Diptera > Tipulidae > Nephrotoma > Nephrotoma flavescens. Next base: position 113,107,760 of record OW052220.1, on the reverse strand, counting down.
CAAGATTTCCGAAACTAAATTAAAGAAGTCGATTATAATTATTTGCGTTACCTGGTTTACAAAAAAAAATAAGTACATAAGCAAGCGAACTACCTTGTTGCCCTTCACCATTCGAAAAAGACGGAAGGATTACATGGGGTAAAACTTTTAGTGTACAATTTTTTAGAACAAAGCTGTAAACTATTGTCAACCGATCGTTTATCGATAATATCCTCGGTCGATGATTTCATGTCTCTAAGAAGTTTTTACGATTCCATCGGTTTTGATATTATAACCGAACATCAGGAAGTAAGGCGAATATTGAATATATTGGTGAACTGCCGACTGTAAGGCATACGCTACTTCAGGTGCACCATTCACGTGAGTGCACGTTCCAGGTTTTATCGTCGTTTTTCACTTAAGCTCGAATCGCGGCTATATAGCACTATAACCTATTAGGCATTATAACCTATTAGCCATTAGGAGAATAAAGAGCAATTTTGCAGTGTTGCATTTATATTAAATTCTTCAATAACTGAAGGAAAGCCTTGCTAACAAATTGTGATTCATTATCAGAATAGGCCTGTTCCGAAACCAATAAAATGTCATTTCGCAAATATGAAATAAATTTATTAGTGACATCAACCATTTCAGACTAGAATGAAGGTACTTATAAGACTTTCAAACGCAAGCTGTGGTTCTTGGATCATTATATGGTATACAACCAATACAATTTCTGTGCAATTTGGAATAAACCGTTGACAACATCCGGACATTCCAAATAGGCAACCGGCCTATTTAAGAGAGGACAGTATAAACTGGAATCGCCTCAACTAAATCCAGCTCCGTCTTTAGTCCTACAATTTCTACAATAAATCTTAAATATTTATCTTCCTTCATGAAGAATTTGCTTTTGGAAATATTAATGGTCAAACCAGCTTGTTTTAAGAGTCGGCCAACAAGATCTAACAAAGTGAGATCCATCCACTTTATCCATTAATCAACAAAGAGTTTATGGAGAATGGTACAGCCCAAACGGTATGATATGAAAATGGTACAGTGGGCGACCTAGGGATTTGCCAAAATGCATCTTTAATACCAATGTTGGATCATTTTGAGATTTAAATGATTTTAAGCAACCAATTATATGTACCATTAATCAGAGGAAGCGGGTACGCGTTCTTTATCATCACAGCATTAACCTTTCTCAAATATAGACGAGCTTCTTATAATTTAGCTAATGAATGGCTGACGGCAAAACTGATTAATGACGCTGTTTTATGAGAGTATACTACATGTCAGCAAAACAAAGGATAATTGGAGAGAATTCGATCAAGTTCTTGTTGCTATTGTGGAGATAGTGCACTCGCTATCGCTTTGAAAATCTTTCAGGTGGAGAGCAACGTTGAAAGCACTCCATAAATCGATTCCTAGCTATAACTGACCGTGCAATGAGCGAACCAAAAAAAGCGAATAATTTTGCTCCTTCGCGGTTATACGGCACAGATATGTCTATACGTAACCTATAATCTTATTCTTCGTACCATTGGAAGTTTTGATTTCAGAAATTAGTTTTTATACGGAAGACCCACATTTTTGATAAAATTTATCGAATTGCTAAAGAGAATACTAATCGATGTCCTACTATCCAAGATATGTTGAATGCCGCATCCGGATAAGTTTATTGCTTCATATACGACGAGAATATTTTGGGTTTGGTACGATTGTTTCGTAACAGGCAAGTTTAAAAGCTATACGGATTTTTAATTAGCGAATAACTCGCAGTTGTTTTTTGGGTTTAGGTAATAAGAAATTAGAGGGTTTTCTACAGTGAGGAACGTTTCCTTAGCGGCAGATTTATGTAAAGTGATATTTATTAAATGGTTAGTTGTTACCAGTTCCTCCTCTGATTTGAAAGGTGTTAAGTAAGTTTGAACTACCGTAAACCAAAGGACTTGGTGTTTGATGCCGAATTTTCCCTTTTTATGACCTAATAAATGTTTTCCTGCCTAATTTTCGTACATTGAGAAAACTGAGGCTTGATTGATCTGCTTTCACCACTCCCGTAGCATAATATTCCTTGCGGTGGCAAGACACAGTCTGGATAACGATGCTTCAAGTCGCAACAGTTCCAACAGTCTAAGAAATTAGAGAGAAGCATATGTTTAATCACGCTTAATTTGTTTACCGTACAAGTGGCGCAATGATTAAAGCTTCGACACTTGTAAAGCGCATTTTCAGCATCGATTACGATCGGTAATGTTAATAAACACAACTTAGACCTACTTTTGGACTGCAGCATTCAGCGCCGACCCACCATCCATGTCAGTGTGCAGGTTGACATGGAGCTTGCAACGTGCAGGTTGAATACTGTATTTGTGTTAGTAGGTGAATGTGTGTGTGTGCGCGCGCGAATGAAAAGGGGTGTATTAATTGACCTTAAAAGGCCAATAAATCCATTGGATGATTAATACTTTCTTTAAATAAAAATTAAAAAAAATTGAAAATCTTTCAATTTCTATTTAAAATCTTGTAAAATGAATCAGTTTTACAAGTGTACTATTAATTTTCTTGTAATTATGACTAAAATGATAAATTTTAGTGAATTTCTAGTAAACTTTACAAGAAAATATATTACTAGAATTTTGCAAGAATGACAAAATTAGTCGAAAAATCGTCATTCCGCTTATACATTTTGGGAGAATTATCTGACTTTCACGTGTCAATTTTTTTTTCTCGAAATCGTTTTATTCATACATAATTCCATTTCTCATGGAAGACATACTTTTCAAAATACTTGCACAAATTGAAAATTCTTACGAAAACTGGCACTTCTGCTTGATATATTTTGACAAAAAATCACTAGAATCTCCCAATTTATAGAAAAATCTTTAGTATGAAGTTTCACCCCGACCAGTCAATCCGTCGGGGCTGTGGAGTGGGAACAGATATTTAGTATGCACGCACATAAGCACACCCACACATAGACTTTTTCAAAACAATTATTTTCCACCAAATTTTTTTTTGATTTCTCTTGACGTGTTGTCATCATTCACAAATGTGGGAATGGTAAAAAATATTATAAGTAATAATTGGAGAAATATATAGAAAAATTCTAAATCAAAATTAACAAAATTGCAATTTTTAACCACTTTAGATATTGTTTTATTTAAAGGCCAAATAACTTTGACGGTCCGCAAATTACTGAAATGTTACTCGATCGCATTTTATACCATTTATATCCCATTAGTACGGCATTTCTTATTTTTTTTCTATATTTATAATAATGATACCAGATGGATTGTATTGGTTTTTACTAATAATCATCATCATTGATCATATCACTCAATACCAATACCATAACAGGGTGCCACAATGAATCATTTCAACTAATAATGCACTCGATAACGAAAACTCTCAAAAGAATGCATTTGATAGCGCTGCAACACCATCTACAGTTAAATGTTATAGAATTTGTCCAAAATCTGGCTGGCACTGCACCTGATAGAGACTGAGTTTTGCTTCCCACGCCATGCGATTGATAATATATTCATGAAAATACGAGTGCGGAGTATTTGATACACATTTATTTTCATAATCAATTTTTTTTAAACAGATTAACCAAGTTCAATAGTTAATTATTAAACGCCGAGACCAATGAATGAGCGTGTGAAATCGGTAGTAAATACGTTCGACGTAATCTTTTAATTTCAGCGATGGAAATCTAATTCCTTTGTGATTAATTACTCAACCTCATTAAAATATTTTTATACATAATATTTTTCACTACATACTATATTTTTGAGGTAATTAAAAAGCGAAAATCTCACTCGCTCGCATTAATTTATTTACAGAAACATACATATATTTTCATTAAAATGAAAAGAATGTAGAAAAATATAACGGTGCACATAAAACAACAACAACAACAACAAAAAATGAAAATGAGATGAAAATATCATGTAACTTATTATGTTTCGCATGAAAATTATAATTTTTCCTCAGCTTGAATTTACCTTTTGTATCGCATATATTATTACATGAGTATGTAGGATATACCAAAGAAAGACGAAACGCAACATCTTACTCGTACATACCTACACGTTGTGCGAGAATTTATTCATTTTGTTTTTAATACCTTTGATAAATTTAAATTAAGAAATTCAGAGCTTCATATTATATAAAACGAGGAGATACAAAATATGTATAATCAAACCACCAATATAATACTTGTGTACAATTTAATTAGCATATCGTTAAATTATACCTTGATTTTCAATTTTTATTAATTCCTTTTAGTTTTCGGGTTATTTTATACACCAAACTAAAAAGAAGAAACTTCGACAGCTTAATAAAAAAATTCGTATTTGTTGTAATCTTAACTTTCGTTGTGTCTTCATAGAAATATATACTGAACAATTTTTTGTATGTATAAACGTATTACCTTTTGGAATAATACCAATGCTTTACGCAAAAATAAATTATTTTTAGCGTAAAATAAAACCAAATATAAATAAGAAAATGTCGATTAACATGACATGCTAGCAATTAGCAAGAATTACGTGCCAACCCATTTAAGACAAAATACAATGAAAATTTGATATGTTGTGCAAATCTTTTTATATTTTGTTTGTTATCTCTCTAAGCTAACAACACAAACAAATTAGTCAATATACTACATATTCCTGTTATATTGAAAGCTGTTTTTGTAAATAAGTATCGCATAAAATACAAAGTGTCAATTTTATTTTTTAAAACATTATATTGTTTCAACGACAGCGGTAACGCGTTACGGGAGGTGTAAACTTTATCCATGTCGTGTTTATATTACTTGTTATAACAACATAATAATATATTGGGCGAAAGTAGTGCTTGCATATTTACCTTGCGTAATCTATTTAAACCGGCCTTGAAATGAATGGTTTAGTATTTTCGTAACATAAAACATTTTGCGAGTAGATACCGGATTTGAAAGCCTTCCCGACACAAAAATAAATTACGTTTACTGTTATCCATCATATCACTTTGCGATTATTAGTTTTTTGAACAAGGAAACAAGGAAAATCGCTACAGATGGTATAGACAGAAGACGCTATTTGTGAGAATTGAACGAGACGTATTCATTCAATAATTCGAAAACTTGTAATTTTTAATGTATGCATGTTGTAATGTTTAATAAATTTGACTGAAAAACAATTTTTAATTGTGGTAAACTCCAAAATTTAGCAACCAGTGCCCTAATTCTCTAAAAACTAAGACAAATTGCAAAGTATAAAAGTGATACACAGGAAAAAAATTATCGTAGAAGTCCAGATTTATATTGGATATCGTGATGTTTTAGTAAATTCGCATCCCCTAATTTTTTCAAGATAAAATGTAAAGTGGTAAGATAAATTTATGTCAAAAAGTATCACAAATAATTTATCGTGCGATAACTTTACTGGAATGTGTAAAAGGCTTTCGTTTGGATATTATTCATAATTACCCCAAGCTCTTACAATTTAATTAACTGCGATACTTTGCATTTAAAAGTAATAATGTTATTTCAATTTAGAATGTAATTAAACTTGTCAACTTATAAAAATGGATCGCATAACAAGCAAAGCCTTTAACTTGTGCAACATAATATTTTACTTGATCATTGCACTTGCACTAATCAGTACGCGGGTTGAGTCTCGGAGACTCATTTTAAGTTTGATCTGTAAAAAATTATCTTAAAAACTATTTGCATACATGGCCCAAACATATTTTAACGTGCGTTATACGTGATCAAAAAAAATGTAATGCCAAATTTATATAGGTAACGGTAAATGTCACGAGACACCATTTTCAAATTTAAAACAAATCCGTGCACGATGAGTCTGATAGACTCATTCATTATCCTATTTAATACAAATGATTTAAAAGCAGGAATATTTGTTGTAATATTAACGCTCGAGTTTTATGTATCGTTACAGAACATATGGGCTGTTGTATATATCAGGCATATCAGATTTGTAGGTATTTTGGCATCCTATGAGGTAATATTCTATGCAAAGCCATGGCTTGCCAATAAGATTTAAGTTATTGTCCAAACATATTCGATTCGCCGATAAAACAACTCACACGGCTCAAAGTCGAACAAATGCGGGATGAAGTTTGTTGGATCTGCGACAGCACCACAAGCTATCCTCTGAAGGGGATTACGTATATTTGGGGAAATAAGGACTACAAAAGCAATCAACCTATAATCCACTGTGATTCGACAATTATGCACTCCATTTTATAATTCAAAGAGGAACATAACATCTGATAATTTTTTTACCAAAATAATTGTCATCCAAACCATCGGCGTAGTGTAGAAAACGAAGGTTTTTTGTTTCTGTAAAACATGACTTTGATGAGCTACGTCCCAAAAAAAAACCGTGTCGTAATTTTATTGTCAAGGACGTATTTCGATGATAAAATCGATAATGACTTTATCTGTAAAAAGAAAGATAAATAGATGGCCCATCGCTCAATTTTAATTTAAGTAGCTGGAATAACAGCGAAGAGGTTTGGATACATTTATATTCAGAACGGTACCTAACCCAATAATATTCATGCAAAATTTAGTAGTGCAAATTATTCAAAGGCGTAGTTCTGCGCGTCTTTTCAAATTAACTAAAATTGTTGTACAACAAATTTTAAGCAATAGTAGTTCGATTAAAAATATTGAACCTGCATTTAAAAATACATAAAAAAACGTAGGTGCTATACATGTGCCCTCCTGAACCTGGCCGAATGAATAAACAACTGTGCGGGAGCTGTACTAAAAATATTTCTTCTGAACACTCGCAGAAGGTCGTGATTTGCACAAACTGGATAAATAAATAACTTTTTAATGGCTTTTTTCTATTTCAAATGAAGATTGAGTGTAGGTATAGTGTTGAATTTATAAAATAAATATTGGAATATTTAATAAACTTGATTTTAATGAGAAAATACCATATGAGTCTAAGAGACTCATCGCATACGTTTTTGTAAATAAAATAGCTCATACTGATGAGGGTTAAGAATACCGACGGCAATCTAAACTAGTTATCAAATTTCAGCAAGTGAAAATGTTTAATATTTCATTTAGAGGCAGGCACTATTAGCTCTTGACAATCTGTAAGATCTTATAATTCAATACTTTATTAATCTTGAGTTTGAGAAATTGATAACAAATTTAGAACCATAATGAACGAGTACAAAATTTAATTACATTATGCATTAAAACTAACTTTTAACTAGCATTAAGGTCAAACCAGAAATCTATTTAATAAACCGATTTCTATAAAGAAACAATTAATTGATCCAAGTCTCACCTGAGTCAGCACATTTCCCCTTATTTCTTTTATTCAGACAAGCTTCTTCTTTATTTGCAAGCAGAAAATGGTGCTTGATATCGAATGGTATGTTGTGGCATGAACAATGTTTCTCGATCCTAAGATAAATTGCACTTTTTTTTGTAATAGTTTGGTTACGTCTGTCACTTGGCCATGTTAAAAATTTGTTTTAGAACACATTACTCGAAAGAGTTTCACGTTTTTATCTATGAGCGTTGCAAGAGGATTGCATTCACCCATATTGAATTGCTGGAATATTTTATTTAAATAAATAGCGATTCGTATCTTTCTTTCTAAACGGTCTCGTTTCATTAGTATCCTAAGGGTATATCTTGCTTCAAAAATATCTTCCACCTTAAAATTTTCGATTAATTTAATTTGTTTCGATATCTTTTGTGGTTGGTTATTTGAAAATAATAAGAAGTCGTCGACAAATACTAACAAAAACAGCAACTTAACTTTTCGTTTTGTATAGTATATGCATGGATCAGCATTAGATTGAAATAGTTCAGGTTACTCTAATATTTTATCAAGTGGTTTATTGCAAACACGATTAGACTTATTGAGTCCTTTAAATGGCATTGACGACTTTAGTCATGCTTTAAAGGCATTTTGTATTTAAATTATAAAGCATATATGACTGCGTAACAATTGAAGCATTCACTCCTGCATGTACTAATTGTAATCTAATTTTGTTTGTGTAAAAATTATTTTTATTTTTAGTTTAATTTAAGTATACATATTCTGTTTGGATGTGTAACGAAATCTCGGTTTGTCAAAATCTCGGATTTTTTTTTCTAAATCTCGGCTTTCAAAATCTCGGTCTTCAAAATCTCGGTTTTCAAGATCCTGGTTTAATAAATCTCGGTTTTCAAAATCTCGGTTTTCAAAATCCTGGTTTTCAGAATCCCGGTTCTGTATAATAAAAACCCGATTTTTATGAAATCTCGGTTTGAATTTTTCAAATTTAGCATGTGGAAAAATGGGACTCTTAACTCGGTTTTTGAGAAAATTCAAAATTGAGAATGCGATAGTTCTAGAAAATGACTAATAGGGATGGAATTTGTATGGGGGGCTAAGTGCCCGTGAGAGTTATCGAAGCCGTCAGCCTCTATAGTTATTGCATTTCAAAATGTTGCATTAACATAATATTGCTTTTTTTATTAATCTTGCAACTACAAAATGTTGCAAGCACCAAATGTTGCAATTAAAAAACTTTATTAATTATTTTGTGCAATTAGAACTAGAAGAAAAGAAAACGGGGATTTTGAAAACCGGGATTTCGAAAACCAAGATTTTGAAACCGGGATTTTGAAAACCGGGATATTGAAAATCGCCGGTTACACAGAAAAATGACTAACGGCCGGTTAGTTGTGCTCCAGTTAAATGTTTTATATGAAATCTGTTTTCACAATCAGAAAAACCTCAAGTTTCTCTTCAGAAATTCAAATTTCTGTGGAAAAATTGATTGAGTATCCAGGATTTTGGGTAGCAAATTGCTTGCTTGCTAGCTGATCGAGTATCTGCCTCATTATTGTAAATAGATCCTGGTTAACTTTGCCAGAAATGCGCATGATCCCTTGGCCTGATTTCTACCACCAATTGAACCTTGTACGCGTGCAAATTCATAGATGTTTTACAAAAATTCGTTGCATAGTGCTTCTGGAAACTTCCTGGATTTTCGGCCACAGATTCTCTTATTGTGGCTTTATTTTCGAGTGACCGACAAGGACGACGACGAACAATGATATACTGATCCATCAGCGTAAATTTGGTATCAAATTTTGTAATTAAACAATAAACGCCCCACTATGTCGATTCATTTGGCGCATTATTGCGAACGAAAAACTTTCACCATTTTTGTATAATATGTTTTTACAATAATTAAACGTTGTTGGTTTGAATTTTTCTCCATATTCTTAAATCGCATGGTCTGTACGTGGGAAATGTCAAAAAAAATAACCGGACAATTTGTATTAACAAATTGGTGGCAAACACTTAAAACGGTGCAGTAGAAGTTTTAACCTGAAACCCGGACATCGAATCTAGGCCGTATGAACAGACAAACAGTTAGACAGACAAAAATTTGAAAATAAATACTTGATTTCACACTACTTGATTAAACAACTTGATCTTAACTTGTATGACAGCTCGGATCAGGATATAATAAATTACGAATGCCCTTTTTTATCAAATAAATATAGTTTATTGCACATTGTGCATCCAAACTATTTCACTAGAATCACTAACTAACAATACGATACTCGATCACTGTATAACTTCATATCCCTATAAGAATAAAATGCTGCTTGGAGATATTGCATTTAGTGACCATAGATTTATCTTGGCAAATTTCTCAACTAATGTTAATTACGGACTATAATAATAGTCACATTCAGATATCCAAATTGGATACCGTAAATATTGACTTAAGTGATCTTTATCGCTCTATTTGTCAGTGCATTGACCAATACACATCGGAAATTAGTACTAGCTATAAAATATTTCATTCATTTAATAAACCATGGTTCAATCAAGTAGTCAAACATTCGTATATGATCAAAAAAATTATTTTTATAAACTGCAAAAAAAAATTTCCCGACAACAAATATTTTAAAGAAAATTTCAAAATTTATAAATCTCAATTCCGTAGGAAACTCGAGGAACAAAAAGTCACGTTCTATTCCAAAAAAAATAGTGATTATTGTGGAAAAACTAAACTAGTTTGGGCTACAATTAGCGAAACCTTATACAATAAAAATGTCCGCTCACTATTAACAAGCCCGTACAATTGGCCTTCTTTTTTATTTTTAATTTATGTAGATGATATTTATTCTTTAAAACTCACGGGAACGCTTCAAGTATTTGCTGTAAATGTTATTCTATATAAATCCTCATCACTGGCTTCTGTAAATCAACATAGTCTCAGTTTAAATGAAGATAAATAAACTTTCTTTACATTCTACATTAGGACCCTCAACCGATTTAATTGTTTCGATAGTGTTGAATTTTCGTGAAAAATCATCGCGATGATAGCACTGTCTATTTAGGTTTACATTCATCATCTAAGTTTGATTGATCCCTTCATGCGGATATGGTGAAAAAGAAAGTATCACCAATGATTGGAATGCTAAAGCGAATTTCTTACGTGCACGTTGAGACTATGATTAAAATTTATCATGCCCATGTGCTTTCTCATATGTTGTATTTATTACAAGTTTGGGGCTCATTATCGGATACCAAAATCAAGGAGAATCAGACTCTCCAAAACAAGGTTTTAAAAGCAATCTTTAATTTACCAAGATTAACTCCCACAAAATCATTGTATAGCGTTGAGCTTCTCCCATTTACTAAGTTAATCGTCAAGTTTTCTAGTAACGAATATGTCTATAACTAACCGTCTGAGCAGATCATGTGATATGTATCGTCCACCAAGCTTCACTTTTGATGCTGCAATGAATAGTGTATTTTATAAAGGTATATTGTTCTTGCCAAGGGTTATTAAAATATGAGTGTTGGTTGTTTTAAAAAATCTGTAAAGGCTCTCTTCTTCTATGATGCTTTTTTTAGAGTATCACAATATTATATCATAAATTATTAACTTGTATTTGCTTCAAGTTCTTTTTGACTGGTTGTTGTGTTGTTGCTCCCGGGGTGTTGTTGTTGTTATCTGTTTTACTCAATTATTTTAATTTTAGAGTACTAGCTATGTTTATTTAATTCTTAAAAAAAATATTTCATTGCTATTTTTAAGTTTTTTTTTTTGTATTTTAAATTGCATTTTCCGTTTGACTTATTGTTTTGAAAAATAATAAAAAGCAAAAAAACAAAAAGAAAGATTATGGGTTTATTTTTTAATTAAACACGAGCAAGCTGGTTTTTCCGGGTATTGTACACCGAGCAAAAATTGTACAGGGTAAAAATGATCCGGTGTCCATAGAGTATTAAACTGGTTTTTATTTACTTTGCACTTTCTTGGTACACTGAAAGTATTTTTATGGTGTCTTCGCGATGCTGGATCATTTTAAATCCAGCTCTTTAGCCAATCAAATGTTAATATTCAACTAAGTTCTGCCCCATTTAGTCCAGCTTTATTTAAAATGTATTTATCTTTTGAGCAAATAATCTTGGTGCTACCAACATAATAACAAAAATAAATTCAAATATGAGAAACAATTGTGCTCATATATGTTATGTTGTTAAGTTTATACCCCTTAAATAATTTAATTATATTATTGTGTTTTAAACCAAGCACAAATTGAAGGAAAACTACAACAATTACAAAAGAAAAGAAAACCTATAACTCACACGACAGCCGTTGTCGAGTTATTGAGCAAATTTCATGTGTGATCGTTTCATGTTGGTAAAAAATAATCTTTTTTTAAAATCTCACTTCGTGAAGGCACCATCAGAGTAAAATTTAAAGACACGCGTATGTACGATATAATCACAGTTAACAAATAAAAACGCAGTGTTGAGAGCAAAATTACTCCTCAAGGTGGTATAAAAGAACACAAAATATTTGTGGACAGCGAACTTCCTGTTCGGGTTAAATCAAAAAATAGTTACTATGATTACTTAACTCATAAGAGATGCAGAAAACTCGTAAACAGTGATTTACTTCAAAATTATAAATCACACAGACATAAAGACCATATTATTTCAACTAAAGGTTTCACATTCATTTCATTAGGAATCATATAAATTGTAACAACAATGTCTGCAAATGTCGCCCTGCTCTCATCAGCCAATTCAAATTTTCAAAAGAATAGTTAGCTAGCTGTAAATCCCTCAATAGTTTTCATTATATTTCAGTTTATGTGATTCGAACTAAAATTGCCCAATTAAGCTACTCGTATACTCGTAGCATAGTATTTGTTTAGACGGCCTTAACACATTTCGTGTTATCTATAAAATCTATGGTAATGTTCATGACTTTACGAAATAAATGAACGTATAGCATAGTTTACATATAATTTAATAAAATATCTGACCATTAACACTAAACAACGAACTAGCTTAGCCGCATAAATGATTTGAATTTCAAATTAAATGTTATCAACCAGCTTTTCTATTATTTTAATTAAATTATTATGATTTAATTTTTATTTAACACTCTTAATACATTCAAAAAAAAATTAATTAATGTAAATTTTAAATTATAATTTTTAATTTCATGGTTGTTTTCTGTACTGAAAAATATGGAAATTAGAAATACAAACGAAAGGAAAAACACCGGAATCGCGTATCTAGAATGTGTTGGAAAATTATATGAAAAAATATCATGCCATCAAAATTATCTCTCAAACTGTGTGTGCCTTTACGTCTAGTACGTATATACATATACATACTCGGATCTGTGTATGCCTGTATGTTGATATTCATTTCATGTGTAATTTTGACTAAGTTTTTCGTTTTTAACCATGGAATATTTTTTTATATTTTTCAGTTTTATTTATGCTGCATAATAATGTGGTGTTAATTAGGTAAACGTGTTAATGATTTATTTATTCCATTTTTATGTTGTGCTTTGCAAGGAGAGCATGTATTTTGTACAGAATTATATACATGCCGTATGTACGAACACTTATGGCGTTGCAATCAGATTCTGATTGACATTGGAATCCTGCCGCGCGAAATTTATTATACACGTCGTTGAAACGGGAAAATTGGAATTGGAAATTTACAGATCAAGTATTTATAATCGTAAAGGTATACAATTTTGACATACTTTCAAATCTTTTGAAAATGTTGAAAGAAAATAAAATTTTACTTTAACAAAGGGGGAAATAAAATTTTTATTATCACGCAATTATGAATACATATAATTATAACAACTATAAAATATTATAGCTCAATTACTATTTTATGATGGAGAGGCGCTAGAAACGATTTAAATATGCTTCGCATCTTTCAACATAAATATTTAAATAAATTATTAACAAACATTTTTATGTGCGTAAATAAATTTTAATTTATCAAAAAAATGATACTCAGACCGCAATATTTATAATTACAAATGAGTTTATCGAGGTGGAAATTCCTGTTTTAATTATATTATTATTAGAAACGCACAAATACATTAAGCTTAAATTAAGTTTCTTTAAAAAATTTAATCTTTTACATGTCAAAATGGTGAGAGTTTTTTTTATCACGAATCGCTATATTGTGTAATGAGCATATCCGGGTTCCCTTTATTTTATATTACTTTAACAAAGATCATTTTTGTAAATAAGGTTACTACAGTATAGGGGGATGTATATTAAATTTATAATTTTATGTGGGCACCGCGGCCAAGGATATACTATATTAATATTATTATACTGTTTTACTTTATTTTCGTAGTGAACTAAACAAAAAAAATTTCTACCAGGAGTTTTTTGCAAATTTATCATTCGAAATATTGTCGAAGTCCGAAAAGTAGTTTTTGGGGTTGTGTTTGCTTATTTATCTGATGCAGTACAGATTAATTTGTAAATTTTTTATTTTTGCCTATTTTATATAAACAGTTGAGACAGCAGAAATTTAATTAATATAACGTTTAAATAAAAATAAAGTAATATTAAAAATAACTTTAAACAGTACGAGTATAATTCACACTCTGTGTATTAAAACCCCACCAGTATGGTAGTTTAAATAAACAGTATTTAACAATATCATCAGATTAAATGCTTGATTTGAAATTGGTAATTTGAGTCGGATGGACCCGGCATACACATACAACAATTAAGATAAACCAACACAGCTTTCGAACGTTAAAACAACAGAAATTCAAAAAGAATGACATCAAAGATGATGAAATACGCAAAACAAAATAATACCGATTAGACCCCGTGTAAGCAATTTAAAGTCGCTGTACCGAGAGAACGTAAGTAAAAATAGACGATACAATTCGAGTAGAAATCTCGCCGATGAAGTCATCTCATCATTATCTCAGGTCTTTCACCCAATGGTAAAACTGGTAGTCAGCTTTTATCAATAAGCAAGGATTCAGAATCTGGAGACATCAGTACTAAGTTATTTAAAAAGCAGGATGTATTAGTGCATCAATAAGTATATAACAAAATGGCAGTATTCGAATATGCATATAATACACATACCGCAGATTGGTCAAAGGAATATTTGCAATTAAAATCAACCACAAACAAAAAAATATGGATGAATCGACCAATGATACGCTGAAATTATGGTAGAAACAAACAAAGATTGAACAAACAACCAAAAATGTTCAAAAAAACTTCCTTAGGATGTATAAAAATTGAGCTACCGACATTAGTTGTATATGTCTAATATCGGTAGCTCAATTTCTATCTGGGTAGTACGAAAACTAAACTAGTTTAGTTAATCTACTACAAATCCAATTAGGTTGACACACTATGAAGTTTAGCAAACCCTGTTTCAATAATAAAATACGGTAGCGCTATGTTTGTCCGGAATCGGTACTAAACAAATGTTATTGTAGTACAAATAAAAAAATATTTTAATTAAACGCAATTTAATTTATAAAACCTAAACTTTGTGTTTTAATTGTATCCCAAAATTCCTATTCCATTTAAATACAAATACAACATAAAAATGTAAACAATATAAATGAATATATTCTGTGGCAATAATACAAAAGGGCATAACTCGAGTTATGCCATTATGTAATACTATTTTATAAAGGGAAAAACTACGAAAATCAAATGGTACATCTGACTATTTTGATGCGTTATCAAATTATTAAGTTTTTTTCAAGAATTCCCATTGAACTAAGATCCGTTAAAATACGGAAGACATTACGACTTGTCATTATTTACATACACATTTGTGTATTTTGAACTTAAATTGGCGCAAAAAACTTTTTTGAACTCGAAGCGGCATCTATCATTGTATCACAGTACTAAATGGCATTGTCCTATTTATAAATTTTAACCTTCATTGTTAGATGGCGCTCTCGCTAAACCCATTTTTATGCGATAAACTTCAAAATATTGAGAGATTTGTGCACTAAACCGGTTTAGTTACTAAACCTAAAACAAAACTCGTTTAGTTAATCTCGAAGTTGACACATTAAGAGATAAACTCGAAAAAATGATTAAACGCGTTTAGCTAATCCTAGTCTGTCAAGGGTATTATGTCGCACTTACAGAAACATGCAGCTCAGCTGATCAGCTACGTTTCAACAACTGGCAAAAACTACGAAATGGCTTAGAACTTGCTACAGTCAACATACAACAATCCACGAATTCTAGCTAGAATTACGAAATATGCACGATACCGCGAACGAAACTCATCAGATTAAATTTATTCCCCTTTCAAGTCATTTGTAGTACTAAATATATCAGAGTCTTCCGATTTCATAGAGAGAAGTTTTTAGTTGTTAGAAGCAATTGGGAGCACAAAATCAACCGTAATGCGAACAACTACTATGGCAACAACAATGCCACCACTAAGACATATACATGCCGATACGATCATTACCCAATGTTGAGTTAAGACTTGTAGAAAGCATCACCGCTTGGAACAATTTTAACAATTCTAGAAAATGTCAACATTAGATGCAAGGTTAATGAATATGCGCGACATTCGCGTACGTTATCTGGCCCTGCATAAAAATGGTTCTTACACTTCTGCATTATAATAATGCAGCGTCTTAAGCACGGATACAGTTCAAACTCTTATAGTCAACCGTGTGATTTAAGCAACTGCCGGCACTTGACAGTTCGATACTTTAAGGGCCTTGATAGATTTCTTAATCTACCTTTATATCGTCAAATACTGCCAACCTATTGAATGTTAAACATAGGAAAATATTGCATAGGTGGAAACTAAGCTGGTGGTTACAGGAACGCTAGTACAATCATACTGACACCACGATTATGTGGCGAACTTTCTGTAAATATCGATGCTTTGGTATTTGATTAGTCCACACAACAGTTTCCACAAACCAACATTAGCATAAGTAAAAGAAGGCATCTAGATAATTTACAATTAGTCGATCCCCATTACAATCGGTAGCAACCAATTGACTCGGTAATTGGAGGATTATCATTCTTTCATAACAATCAATAACTTTATAAATGGCGAACATAGTGAACTCATGGCTCACCTAACGGAATCCGTTTGATTATAATTGGTAACCTTCGAAGTAACGAACATCAAACAACAACAGCCATGGTGACAAGAAAGGCAATCTAAGAACAATTACAAGTATTCAATAAGATTGACAACATTCCAAAGGAAAGAAAAATTAAAGAATTCTTCACAGAAAATTTAGGGTGCAATCCAGATGAAAGATAAACGGTGTGGATCCCTTTTAAAACAATCCTTAGCACTCTAGGAGAATCATAAAAAATTGTTATAGCCAGATAATTACAGTTCGAAAGGAAGTTTACAAAGTATGCATCATTCAAGTGGATGTGTCAGCAGTTCATTCAGAAATAAATCGACGTAAAGCACATGTAGTTATATTCCGAATAAAACATAAAGATATCGAAGTGAATCAAAACTACTATATTCCTTATCGCGGTGTACTCAAGGAAGGTAGCACAAAAAATTTCTCTTGACTGCTTGAATTCACGAGGGGATCAAAATAAACTTTGAATATTGCGAAGCGATGATATCACCAAACCTAACCACACAAGCCAATTCTCTAGCCCTAAGAGCCTTATTACTACTCTCAAAAGATAATAGCAACGCTCATCGAACATCAACTATAGAACCCTGTCATGGGATCTTTACGTCGATGATCTGGTAACTGGAAGTGAAACTCCAGAGGGAGCATTTTTAGCTGTAAAAGAGCAAGGGCCGTCAAAGAGAAAGGCTGTTTGAACCTCAGAAAATTGGCTCCTAACTCCATGGAAATTTTGGAACCTATTCCAAGCGAGGTACTTCATATACGAGCAACGAGCACAACAGATTAAATGGTATAGCGTAAACACCTTGGAAATTTGGCATTATCCCTCTGCAGGTCTATTTGAGTTTCATGTCACAAGATTGCAACTTCTCAGACGGTCAAGCAACTATAGGCTATTATTGTTATCGGGTTCATTTAAATTATTCAACCTATAGGATGGTTGTCACCAATAACCATCACCGACAAACTTATGATGCAATACAGGCATGTAGAATTGGAATAGGATGGAGTAAATTGCTTTCTTGGAGTGAAATAGTGGCGACGAAATGGGCATCAGTTGTTTATTACAACTAGACTTCCTACTGAAAGTAAATAGAAAACTTTTAAATAGCCCTTACAAAGTTACAGTAGTTTTATATGGAGCGGCCCGGGTTAAAATGTTATGCCGTTCACAGCAAAATCTACGAGGTTTGGATAGTCAATGGGCCTTGTGTTATGGGACATGTTCGTAATCTTTACCCAACGAGAGACTGAAAAATATAACTGTAGGTTTAAAAAATTAACAATGATGAATCAAAAAAAATCAAATGACCATATGACATAATTTCGTCATTTTTGTAAAACATAACACAAACCTTACCACGACATCGATAAACAGCTTGAGCAGAGATCAACAACGTCTACAGCAGAAAACATATCATTACAAGAATATAGAAAGTACAAAGACAGAGAACAATCGGCGTTAATTAGCATTTTTGAAATGACTCTTGTACTAAAGAGCCTGAAAGATACGCATTAAGACTTACTTTTGACGTGCTCTATTATGCTCATAAATAAATCCGATACCATCCATAGTCACACCAAGTCACAAAGAAGATTAGTTACAATTTATTCGACATCACGTGTGTGTAACCATTACTCTATACCTGAACACAATATTCAAGACTTCCATCACGTATATCAAAACATGGATATTAGCAGCCCAGTAACTCAAAAAGATGTAATAATAGAAATTATCTAACCACTTTCGGCCATGTAGAACTAAACTACACAACACTTTGAATTTTTGACATCAAACATGGACACACGCTTTCATTATTAATGAAAGAAGATGTGAATCGATTTCAATTATTCCAGCCTTTACACATTTCTTATTCGAAACTTCTAATTATTAAAACTCCAATTAACCAAACACAATGCGAGATAGTGACTCTTCATCGCGAGAATGACCTAGATATCGTACGCAGAATTAGGACCATAAAATATAGTAATCGCTGGACCAAACTTCACAGTACCAACCAATGGATATTTGTGGTACCCAATAAACCACTATAAGCCACTAGTGTATTGGGTACCACAAATAAATATTAGGCTCCAGCATAAGGGTAATGGAGGCCGGCTGTGTGCTCAGAGACTGTGATTGTCCCAACACAACACTAATAAATCTTCCCGCCTTTCAACTCATTTAATACTTGGTGCAAACAACTTACGGGAACTTAGTGCATTCCAAGATTAAAACTAAGGAAGATAATGAATTGAACTTATTGAGCACACCAGAAACAACAAAATTGAGTAAACAGATAGAGACATTGAAAGATGACGAAAAGTTATGCTCCATCACCAGAACGTTCACAAGGGATTTTGATGGGTCATCAATCACAGACCCCTTTCCCCACTTACACGACCAGTATAGTAAAGTATAGTATCATTTAGTACCAGTATAGTATGATTTAGTATAGTAAAAAGTTTTCTTGCGTTAAGCTCAACTGGGTCAACAAGACATGTTAAGAATTAAACATACAGAATAATCAATATTTGAAATATTTCAAAAAACCCGGCATCGTAAAAAATAATTTTAAAATGTGATCTCTCAATAACTCAAATAGGCTAGCTGATCTGGATACAATTTTATGCTATTTTTCATAAAATTCAAGATTGCAATGAAATTTTCTAAATTACATTATATAAATATCAAATAAAAAACCTCTTAACGAGGTAAATGTTCGAGTGACGAAAACCGAATTCAATTCACAAAATTTATGATATCAAATTTGTGCCGAAAAAAACAATTGCATTCGATTTGTCAACGATTTTTCGGAATGTTAGTGCATTCAGCGCGTTTGTTTACATTTTGCTTTCTAGCTGTCAAGAATAACGATTGCTAACGATTTTTCGGAATGTTCAACAACAACGCGCTGAATGCATTAACATTCAAATTTGATATCAGAAATTTTGTGAATTGAATTCGGCTTTCGTCACTCGAACATTTACCTCGTTAAGAGGTTTTTTATTTGATATCAATGATTTTGGCACGGCAAATTGAAAATGAATTGAATTGCGATTCGTTTTATTGTTGTCAGTCAAAACAGTTCATACACACTCGATAGCTCACAAGTGGCCGCTACGTGTTATTGTGCCTTAAGTCATATTCATACGACGGATAAAAATCCGGGATTTTTCTATTCCATCGTTCTAATCAATTACATCACGTAAATTATACAACCGACACGCTT
Organism: Nephrotoma flavescens; assembly: GCA_932526605.1. NCBI lineage: Eukaryota > Metazoa > Arthropoda > Insecta > Diptera > Tipulidae > Nephrotoma > Nephrotoma flavescens. The sequence goes on along the minus strand of OW052220.1, from coordinate 113,088,081 downwards.
TTTTCATACAAAAAAGTTGAAAAAAAATCTGGGATAGAAAAATCCGAGATTTTATCCGTCGTATGAATACGATTTCATACACAGACGCGTGGCATTGAAATTACGAATAGCGAGAGGCGAAGAACGAATTACGCATACTTTCACACAGCTGTCGGCTATGTGTTACGGATTCGTTCGTGCATGATTCGTTCTTCTTCTCTCGATATTCGTCACTCCAGTGGCGTGTGTCTGTGTATGAGGCACAATGCTCTATTCCACACTTGATCTCACAGAAATCATAACTTTCTTCTATTCTTTCCCCGTTTACCTATGATACTGATTTTAATTGCGGCTTAAACAAATTTTCGGTGAAATCACACTAACACAAACAAAAATGAAATAAAAAAGACGGGAAAGGTCGGAACCGAACTCTATAAGCATTTTTGTTGCCTATATAGTAGCCTACGGTCTGTGGCACTATTCTGGTAATTCCCTGGGAATAGGGAATTGGGGAAAGATTTTATATGTAATTTCTATTTTAAAATTTTTTTTCTGGCATACTGAGGTAAAAATCTAGTGGTAATTTTTTTGAAAACAAAATAAAATTGGGAATAATTTTCCCTGCCAATTTAGATATGGAAAAATTATTCCCAATTTATAAATATTTGCATCAAACTTTTCTTCTTAGTAGGCCGGAAAAAAAATATTTGAACTGAAATTACTTATAAAATCTTTCCCCAATTCCCTATTCCCAGAGAATTACCAGAATAGTGCCACTGGTGTACGGCTTCTGGTGTGTGGTAGACGATTCTATTTCTTTATTTTGCATGCATTTTTTCAATCTTCATTTTGTAGTATTTTAGTAGATTTTATTTCAGAATCCTTTACCACATGCCACAAACAGGTCATGCCGGGTGTGATCTTATTACACAACCGGTTCTCGTAGGCTATCGGCTGAACATATGTAGTTTAGGTTTTAGTGCATGTTACAGAGTAGTAAAAACTTAGATCAGATGCATCTGTTTTTGGCAGAAATTCGATTGAGTAATTCAACAATTTTTTTGCATGTTTCTTGCTGTTTTGTCACTAACCGCATGCGGATACCATTCATTTTTGATCCCTTAAACAATACAATAAAATATACATATTTTAGTTTGTTAGTTGAAAACAAAAATTAATGGTAGCTACCCTCTCGCTGATATTCCATCTACATGCGATGGGAGGAGTGGTAAGATCTATTTTTTTAAAGAAATCATCATAAAGATTAAAAAAGTATCGATTTTATCCAAGGAAATTGTTCAATGTTTTTGGTGATTTTTTCGATCACATGAATTTGTCAGTTTTTTCATTTTTTTTGTTATGAATAAAGAGTCACTGGTAAAAATTCTCTTAGCAATGATAATAATATGATGTATTTATATTTGTTTCATTGTAATACGTTGATTCACTATCATTATGAACCGCAACGGACCGATATTAGGGTGCATTTGAGCCAAAAAATTTTGCAAAAAATTAAGGTGGCTTTTAAGTTATGGAGGTCAATATCTAAAATATACGAATTTTCTGGGACAAACGGTTGATATCATATTGTAGGTGAAATTTGTGGCTAATAATCCTGAAAATATGAACCAAAAGTCTTGGGCTCATTTTTTAGCAATTTGGCCGAATGTGGCCGGCCGATTTAGCATTTTTCAGTTTTTTGGCCAAAATGACCCTCTAACATAATTTTTTGAATTCTTTTTTTTGCTATTTGATAGCTGGCGTCAATACCTTTCCAACGATATGCATATGTCCAGGGTATGTCGAATAGATTCAGCACTGTGGACGTGGCAAAATGGCCAAAAATGGCCGTTCAGAGGCCGGCCGCGGCCAACATGGCGGCCAAATCAAAAAGTTGTAGAACAAAAGTTGCTTAGTTTTTTAAGTACTACAACCCCTGAAAATATGAGATCAAATAAAAGAGGTACGGACAAACAAACATATATACCAAAGCAAGATTATATGGTGACGTCATAGAAAAATTTAAAATTGTCATAACTTTGGTCAAAATCATCCGTTTTGGAAGTTTGAGGTGTCGTTGTATTGGTATTAACGTCTACAATTATAATTTGCCAGTTAGAAAATAATTGGTGGATTTTTTGGGGCAGTTATACCCGAAAAACTGATTTTTTGGGGCAATTTTCGGAAGGTCATATCTCCACTCAATGTTGGTAGAAATTCATGCTTTTATACATTATTTAGGTTTATTTTTTAAGACCTTTCTAATGGTATATAACATGAGCCTGGCGGCCTCAAAGGGAAAAAGTTCGAAACATGCTGTATAATATACTTCGTTCGACTTCCAGCACAGTAGGTGCTTTCGTCACTCGGTGTGGACCGTTTAATACGCCTGTAACTCTATTACTAAACTCTGTTAATGAAATGTCAGATAAAGATATCTTGTCATTACTTTTAGTAAACAAATTTCGGAATGGCATCGAAAACTTTTACTAGGATAACACAGAAAATTGTGGCGATATTGATCGTTTAACGCCATGTGTTGAAAAGTTTTAAATGGATTTTTATCAGCGTTCAAATAATTTTTTTGAATTGTTTATCACCTGGTTACAATCAAAGGTGGAAAGTGTAGTAAATAAATACAACCATGACCCCTTGCCTTAGTGCAGAACTCATGGATCGATCTTTAATTCCTGTCAGTACTATATGAGCTGGTATGAAGCTAGTACATAACGCAGGTTGTTCTGCAGCTGCATGTCCTAGATTTGGCAAACTTATGGTAGGACGTGAAAACATGAATAAGTAGCACGTTGCAGTAAATCCACTGTTGTTTATTCGATTAATTACACACCACCAATGTGTACTTTGAATTTGAATCAGATCTTGTTTGCAATAGAAATAATAAATTTTTACTTTTGAACAAACATTTTCAATCATAGTTCTGTGAAAAACTATTAAAGTTAAAGTAAGTTAAAAAACGCCAAAATTTCAAATTTAGATATTATTTATCATGAATGAAAATTTTCATTAAAGACATTGTGGAGATAAAATGATTGTAAAAGTAACATATGTATACGGCTCGCTTAATTTACACCCCCTCCTCCTATATTTACCAATTAAAGTCATTTATTATAGGTTATACACACAGGTTGAGTTTTTAATAAATAAATGGTGTTGCTGTTTACGAAAAAATTAGTTTTGAACAAAAATGAACAAAAAATATTTATTTATTTATTTTTAACTACTTAATGGAAAAGTTCACATGAAAGTATGATTTTAATTTGAAAAACCTTAACTTTAGTCTTTATCTCCCATACTAATGAGTTTCGAGGTAATTAATATTACCAATAGACGTCCTATTCGAGTATTCGACACCGAACATTTTTCATCATAATTAATTTGCTCCTATCTTGCACCGTTTCCGAGTTAAAAGCCTGGTATTTATGAAAAAAACTCACCTTAAGATAATATAATTTAAAAATAAATTCGATACCTCCAAAACGAATAAAGGGCTGAATATATTGTACCCAACACACAACTTGCTTTTCCATATTACTTAAATCGCGAATACATCAATCGCACCTTTTAAATCTAGTTTCTAAAGAGAAAAATAAAAGAGCTGACTTTTGTTTAAAAAACGTCATATACCAACAACTATTTATTTCAATTTCAGTAAACCAACCGCAGAGCAAGATTTTTTTTGTGAGTATACAAAATAACATTAAACACCAAACGAGATTCTAACGAATCTAGAATCTTCACGTTTTTGTCCAGAATACAAGATTAACATATTTTTTGAACAAATTGACACTTTTTTATGCAATTTATACAACTGATGTAGACCAATTTTGTTCCTTCTCTCTATGGGATTTAAAACAAGGAAGGAATTCACCAAAACTGTCGTCCTCCAACCACAGTCTAACGCCTTGAGTTTCTACATTAACTAAGATCTTGTCCAATTGCATCAGTGAATTTTCGGTTTACCCTCGGCGAAGTACTTTGGCCGGTTCTGTTGGAATAATTTTTATCATTCTCATGTGAAACTCGTTGGACTTGATTTAGTTATCTTATGTAAATTTCCCAGTAGTTTTATTTGTAAATTCCAAGCGACCTTTAGCAAGTTTAATAGGAGCAAATATTGAAATAATATAATCTTGTTCAAAACGAATTAAGAAAAACTTATAGTGAGATGTGGCCAGCTAATGTTTTTTTGAAGTGTAATTTTGCCATTCTAACAAAAACGACACAAATGCTCAAAATAAATCCTGAATTAGATTTGAACAGAGTACGTTTGATCAACGTTGGTATAGTATATCGAAAATTGATTTCCAAAGTGAGTTACCGCAATAATACGAATTTTGACCAGAAACCGACCGCGCCTAATGTTTGCAAATTTGCGAAGAAAGTTTGTTAGGGAGTACGCTATTGTACAACAGATGCAACACTCGTGCTTCTGCAGATACAACTGGGAACGTTGCTATTGTAGACGTAAATGTGCGACTCAACCCAGAAACCTGAACTTGCCAATAATCGTGGAACACAACATTTGTTACGCACATGATCTCGGATTGTTCGCTTAAAAAATTAACTTTTAATAACTAATTAAATCAATTTGTAATTTATTCCTTATAGTAACAATATTTGTTAACTTTTTTTTTGAAAATCGAATTCGAAATATAATTTCATCATTAGTTCAATTTAGAATGATTTAATAGTTCGGAATAGTTGTAATTTGAACTGGTGATGAAATTATTTTTCAAAAACGATTATCAAAAATAAAATTAAAAAATATTGCTGCTATAAGGAATAAATTTGATTGATTTAATTAGTTATTAAATTGTAAAGTGACAAAAACTAAACAGTAGTGAAAAATAGAATCAAACCATAACTACACAAATACAAGAAGAAGTTGTGATAAAGAAGTTGCTCAAAGATCATCTTTTCGATGCTCATTTTCACCTCGGTGGAATTTTGGGTTCGGAAAATCCACAAGTAAACGTAGAAAATCCAATGTATCCTCAGCGAGTGACAGTTTGGTTTGGTTTGCGGAGTAACGGTATCACTAACAAATTGTCTTCGTAAATGGCATTGACAACACCGCCTCAGTCAATGGAAAGCACCATAGAGCGATGGTTACCGAATTTTTGAGGCCAGCAATTAAAGACACGGGTTTGCACAACCTTTAGTTTCAGCAGGATGATGCGTCATGCCACACCAGCCATGAAACAAAATATCTTTTACGCACTAAAATAGGTAGTCGTTTTATTGGTACCAATTGACCACAAATATATATCCGTATAGACGTACAAATATATATCCTAGAAGCCACGATTTAACTCCGATGAACATATTTTTGTGTGATTCCGTGAAAGATCGATGTTTATGGAGAATATGGAGAATATGCAAACGTTTCGCGATATGAAACAATGCAGAATGCCCTGTTACTGGAGATATACACAAACCTACCTACCTGCTTCACGTAGCCTAACAGGAAATAATCGAGAGGTGTCAAGTCGCACCACCTTTGAGGCCAATTGACAGGTCCATTTCTCGAAACCAACTTATCGTTAAATTTTGATTTTAATAAATCGATGGTTACGGCCGCCGTATGGCATGTAGCGCCATTCTGTTAATAATTTCGTGAGTCTATTCATGATGATTTGCCAGAGTATACTGAGATCTACCAGAGTATACTTTTCATAAAAATTTACCCCTTGATTCTAACGTACAGTCACAGACGTATTTTCAGTCTTAGCGAAAAGTTTTATCTTAACGAAGACTAGATACTTTAAATTCGTATTCTGCACTTAGTCTTATCTGCCAGTAGTCTTAAAAAATTGTCTTCGCTTATATCAGCGAAATAGGTGGTCTTAGGAATCATAATTTTGACATTTAAACAAAAACAATAATTATATGTATTTGACTAAAAAAACCGCAAAAATTATTCAAAATACAATATTATGTACTCTCTCAGCATGAGTTTTTTTTAACAATTTCGAATTGAACTGTCGCTTTTCGTTCATAAATTTGAAACAATATGGTAAACATTTGGTTTCGACATCTCTACAAAAGTCTTTGGAGAGTTTCTAATATATTATTTAAGACTACTGTCTTCAGAATTTCAATGAAGACTTTTGTCTTAAAAAATAAAGTCTTAACAAGAAAGTCTTAGCTAAGATAGTCTAGTCTTATCGTCAGAATCGGGGGTAATTATTTGTTTTATTTTTCTAAATTTGAAGTTCTATTAGACTTGAAAAACACCCTTTTCAATCAATCAATCCATCTTCTTCAAATCTACACTGTGGATTATCCATTTTTTACTCAAATTTTTGTTGTTGAGCAAAGTTAGAAGGGCGCATACATTTTACGCATTTTATCCAAAATGTCTTTCATGTCATAACTGATATATTTAGATTTAGAGTGCAACCACTCAGCAGCCTTTGCTCTCAATTTATTGATCATTTCTATTTTAAACTTATCCGGATTCGGCTTGTATGGTTTCATAATTAATATTGCTTTTGAATCAAATGACTGGAATTAATTGATTTATCCTTTTAATATTAGTAGGATCTTTCCAAATTGTTTCGTATGCATTGCTAGTGTTTTGTATGCATGAAATTTTCACTGGTCTCCTAAATTTAGTAGGTAAGTGTTCCATGAAAAATAAGTTTGTAGAATTTTGTAAAATTTTAATGCAGTAGCTTCATATTGAATTATTATTTTTGTATGAAAAATTTCATTTCACGTCAGCTGCATACTAGCCTTTACTTATAAATCCGCTCATAAATATATTCCTAGTTTAAATTATGCTTCATCTACTTAAAGTCTAATTACTATTTACCTGACTGAGCTCTGAGCCTAATAATTGAAAAGTTAAAAATGTTTTCTATAAGGTTATAGCTATAAGTACCTTTGAAATAAACTCTGCGAAATTAGAATGAGAAAACATTATTACTTATCGGACCTTTCGACCGTTACTGTTTGAAAAATTATTACCAAGATATTTTGTATTCATACGATTGGTACCAAACTTACTTCTCTGGTAATAAGTACTTTGTAGGTATACGTTACTGCTGTGGTCCTTATTAATGCAGTGTACGATTTTCCAATTCAGTTTCAAGTGAAGGTTTTAAATATTTATCCAATATTTATATAATACATACAAATTCCAAAAATATATAATTTAATTCACTTTTCCTAATCATTAAAAAATTTGATGAATTTTCAACAAGAATAAAATAAATTTGTTAAACTTAGTTTATTTGTAACTAAAAATTAATTCAAAATTTATTTGTGTCGTTTACAATTTCAATAATTTATATTCCATTAAACGTAATTCAAAACGTGCGGCACAAAAAAAAATCAGCAGAACAAAAATGGAAATGAAACGTAAACGTATTTGTAAGAATGTAAAGTATAAAATCAAGACAACCACCACCTTCATGAATAATGTATTAAGTTTAAGATTACTGTTTGAATTTTTATGAAAGTGATATATTAAGATCAATTAATCTTATGTTGTGTGTTATAATTTATTAAATTTTATTTTATTGTTATTGTAGTTGTTGTTGTTATAATGTTACTAAAAGTATAATTGAATTGTACTTTACAATAATATTGTGCCGATGGTAACATATGATGACAAATTAGTGTAGTATACAGCTATAAAAAAATAACAAAAAGATTTGTTGTAATAAAAATTATTGTCTATTGTTAATGTAATGATATTTTAATTTGTATTTACATTATTTTCGTGATAAATAAATCAACTGATATTGTTCTATAATGAAAACTTTATTAATAAATTAATGCACACAGTGTAAATTACACATATAGCTAGTTAAATTTAAAACCGAGGAAGTAAAATTTAATTTACAGCACTTGTTTTAAAATGTGTAATAAAATTCTGAATTATGGAGTTAGGTGTAAAACACAATCTCATTAACATCGTTATTATTCAATCGACTTCGATCTATTTTATGAGAATACGAGCAATATCTTCAACTAGAGCTCCCAACATTTCATTCGTCAAAGAAAGGATATTTACAACAACGAACCGGAAGTAATTACATATTTTGAAATGTAAAGAGCAATTAGTAGTAGGTAATTGAAAATATATTTCAAAAACCTATAACAGTATTTTGATATACTAATTACTAACTACTAATTACTAATTACTAATTACTAATTACTAATTACTAATTACTAATTACTAATTACTAATTACTAATTACTAATTACTAATTACTAATTACTAATTACTAATTACTAATTACTAATTACTAATTACTAATTACTAATTACTAATTACTAATTACTAATTACTAATTACTAACTACTAACTACTAATTACTAATTACTAATTACTAATTACTAATTACTAATTACTAATTACTAATTACTAATTACTAATTACTAATTACTAATTACTAATTACTAATTACTAATTACTAATTACTAATTACTAATTACTAATTACTAATTACTAATTACTAATTACTAATTACTAATTACTAATTACTAATTACTAATTACTAATTACTAATTACTAATTACTAATTACTAATTACTAATTACTAATTACTAATTACTAATTACTAATTACTAATTACTAATTACTAATTACTAATTACTAATTACTAATTACTAATTACTAATTACTAATTACTAATTACTAATTGCTAATTACTAATTACTAATTACTAATTACTAATTACTAATTACTAATTACTAATTACTAATTACTAATTACTAATTACTAATTACTAATTACTAATTACTAATTACTAATTACTAATTACTAATTACTAATTACTAATTACTAATTACTAATTACTAATTACTAATTACTAATTACTAATTACTAATTACTAATTACTAATTACTAATTACTAATTACTAATTACTAATTACTAATTACTAATTACTAATTACTAATTACTAATTACTAATTACTAATTACTAATTACTAATTACTAATTACTAATTACTAATTACTAATTACTAATTACTAATTACTAATTACTAATTACTAATTACTAATTACTAATTACTAATTACTAATTACTAATTACTAATTACTAATTACTAATTACTAATTACTAATTACTAATTACTAATTACTAATTACTAATTACTAATTACTAATTACTAATTACTAATTACTAATTACTAATTACTAATTACTAATTACTAATTACTAATTACTAATTACTAATTACTAATTACTAATTACTAATTACTAATTACTAATTACTAATTACTAATTACTACAATAATTACTAATTACTAATTACTAATTACTAATTACTAATTACTAATTACTAATTACTAATTACTAATTACTAATTACTAATTACTAATTACTAATTACTAATTACTAATTACTAATTACTAATTACTAATTACTAATTACTAATTACTAATTACTAATTACTAATTACTAATTACTAATTACTAATTACTAATTACTAATTACTAATTACTAATTACTAATTACTAATTACTAATTACCAATTTATAATAATTACGAGTAACTCCATTGAATATAATATTCAAACAGTGGATGCAAGCATTCAAGTTTGGTCGTACGAGCACAAATGACGAACATAATTCAGGAACGTTATGACGGTCTACGCCATACATGATCAAAAAAGTTCTACGTTTGGCGACTGATGACTGTAATTTGAACATATAAAAGGGATATATCCTCCATTCAGTCGCAAGTTAATTTTTTGCGATCAGAAATATGGTTACTAGATTTATTTTGCCATGCCAAATGACACATTTTTTTTAAATTTAAATTAAGGCGTAACCAGCGAGTCTGTAAGAAATTTAAGTAACAAGGCGATATCGGAAAAATATATGTTTATTGCCATTACTGACCAGCGAAACTCAAAGTTCTTTTCGTTCAGTTTCGTTAAATTTGAATTGTCATTTAGCAATCCGTAACAAGAGCGAAAATTATCGCCCAAACTGAAGGAAACGTCAGAATTGTATATTTGAAATGGCGGTATGTTGATATGTGTTACATTTTTATAATTTACGTGTACAAATATTTATTTATATTTTAATAATTTAAATAATATTTTATGTACATTTTTCATCAGCTCTTTTCAGCTCAATAGATTCCGTTTGTACACCAACATTTGTGGCCGCACAAGGTCCATCAGCTTGTTGAATGAAAACCTCACATGTCATGCGAGTGAATAAAAAATTGCTGTTGACATTTCTACATTGCTAAAATCGTTACCTAAAATAAATTATGTACATAATTATATCTCTAGTAGTTACATACATAGTAATCTACGTACATGTTAGCTACATACATTGTAATCTGTCTCTTTTGTGATTTATTTGGCGTACCACACCGTTTATTTAATTCTTGCCCGCTCGTCCTTTAAATGGGGTTAGAAGCTGTTCAATTTTCTCAAATAGATTCATTTTTGACGAAAATCGTGGTGTGGTTAATTTGTAATTTTACAGATTGACATTTAAAAATTCAATTGACAATAATAATCGTGTTACAGATTCGCTGGTCAAACTGTCAAATATTCTGTAATAAAACGTTCTCGTTAAATTCTGTAAGGTTTTCTTACTGACTCTTACAGACTCGCTGGTTATAGCTTTAGTTTTGCGATTGTTAAGTAGAAATATATAAAAAGACTGTGACCTCGGAAAAGGCGTAGCAGTCTTTTCGTGTATTTCTAATTTACAATCGCAAAACAAATTTAAATTATAAAAAAATGTGTCAATTAACATGGCAAAATAAATCTAGTAATCATATTTCTGATCGCAAATAATTAACTTGCGACCGGATAGAGGATATACCCCCAAGACTGTTATGATGGTAAACATCTCAACTGAATGTGGGCGCAATATTCTATATAATTGTTAGAACACAAATCTAACATGTTCAAGCGTAATCGGAAGGGGTTTTTGCACCGTTTTGTAGCCGCTGATGAAACATGGGTACGTTACTACACATCCGAGACCAAGGAATAATCAATTCCATTGGTGTAAGCTGGTTTTAGTGCACCGAAGCTTCCTGGAACGCCACAATTGGCTGGCAAGTATTTTTGGGTGTGCAGAAGCAAGGAAGAAATATCTGCGCAATAAAAGTGAATTTTGTTTGAGAAAATTTTGAGAAGTTTGACCTAAAGTGATCTAAGTTAATTTTACAAACTAAATTAAACCGGGACTTAAAGTAGACGAAAAAGTATTTAAAAAAAAAGTTGATTGGACAAAGTTTCATAAACAGACAGTTGATAAAAGGACAGATTTTACAAATTTTACACGTGTAATTCACTCCCTCTAATTTTTATGAACTCACAACATGAAACTTTACCTACAAAATTCTTCAGCGATAACCATCGACGAACCGATTCAAATGAGACCTTTTCCAGATTTACCACTTTAATCTTTAAGTTTTTGCCAATTTGTGTTTTCAAGTGTGTATCAATTTTCGAGCCTTTAAATATGAAACTTGACTTGAACAATTTTCCAGATTTGACAAATCAATTCATATGAGACCTTTTGACTAATCAATTCAAATGAAATCTTTTACTATAATATTTTGAACGGCAAGTTTTTACAAATAGTTGAATTGTATAGTGTATTCCACTCCCATAATTTTCCCGAACCCCAACATTAACCTTTCAATCAAAAATTTTAAAGCGACAACCATTGACGAATTAATTCAATTTAAATCTTTTCCAGACAAACACTTTAAACCTTTTTTCAAATTTTGTACATACTTACAAGTACTTAACTCAACCAAATTTTCCAAAACTAACAACATGAACCTTGACCTGGACAATGTTCCAGCGATAACAACCCATGAACAGATTCAAAAGAGACTTTTTTCAGGCATACTTTAAACGTTAAGTTCTACCCGCAATTATTAAAGTTTGTACGTGTATTTCACTGCTACCAATTCTGCAGAACTCCTAACCTGAATTTTGAACTTGAAAAATTTTACAATACATTATAATTTAAGCGTTAAGTTTCTTTTTTTAATTTTGTAGTTTGCACGTATATTGTTTTCCCCAAATATTTGCCAAACTCCCAACATCTAATATGTGAAAAATTTTAAAGCGATATTTTTCGACGTACCGACTCAGATGAGATCTTTTCCAGACATACCACTTTGAACGTTAAGATCTTACAAATTTTTGAAGTTTGCACATGTATTTAACTCCCTCCAAATTTTTTGAAGCTTCCAACATGAAACTTAACATAGAAAACTTTCCAGCGATAATCATCAACGAACCGTTTTAATGAAGGGCTTTTCAAGACAAAATTTCAAGTACAAAAAACGTCTCGAACTCCCAATACGAATTTTAAAATGTTAAATTTTCCCAGCGATAACCATTGACAAACCAATTCAAATGAGATCTTTTACAAACATATTATTTTGAACGTTAAGTTTTTAAAAACTTTTGAGTTTGCACGTGAATTTCACACTCTCCAATTTTTCCGAACTTCCCTCGTGTGACTTGTCCTGTAAAGTTTTCCAAGAAATAAGATCTTTTACAGACAAAATACTATAATAATTATTGTTAAGTTATTATACACTTTTGAAATGTGCTCATGTATTACACTTGATCGTCCCAATTTTCCCGACTTCCCACCTCGAACTTTTACTTGAAAATTTTTCCAGAGAGCTTCAACGAACCGATTTAAACTAGACCTTTTATACGAGTAGATATGTATGACAATTTTAACGTTAAGTTTGAACATATTTTTTAAGTTTGAACATTTCCTTACTTTTCACGAACACTCAACGTGAAACTTGACTGAACTATTGTCACAAACGCATTTATCTGAATTATTTGATCATTTAGTCAGCTGTCATTTAGAATTAACCTCTAGTTGTTTTGATTGGGTTATTCCTATTTGGTTATTTTTCTGTTTTATTATCTTTTTTGAATTTCGTCAATCTGCATTGTTGTTCTATTAGAAAATGTCTAAATTTGCTTATTAACCAAATTTATGAAAAAATTACTTTTGAATGATTAAGTGATAAGGTACGATATCATACTCGTATGTTTATATGAAGCAAATGAGATGAAACGAATAATTCAACCAGTGATCAATGTTCAATAACAGATGCCTAAACGGCTATGATAATTTAATTTGTGAAAGTATTAGAATTCCGGACCGAACTTTCCAGAGTCGAGAATTCCTAATCGATTTTGAAAATAATTTAATATTATTTTATATACAAAAATTCAAGTCTTCTATCGTTAATAGATGAAAAAGACCCAAGGAGCTTCCTCAACTTTATAAATATATAGAAGATAAAAATTCGAGATTCATTTCAACGAAATTTCATTATTTACCTGGCTTAAATTTAGGAAAAAAATGTGTAATCAATTATGTTATAAATTTAATTTAGAATTTTATTGTGACTTGTTTCCATAGGTTTTACCCAAATTATTGAAAGACGCTTAGAGCCAATAAAAAGTAAGTAAGTGTGTGCCAAAAATTGATTATACGCAAAGTCCTGCTTGGGATATTTATGGATATGTTTTCCAGTATGAACAATGAATCGATGTGCATCGACAGCGGGTTGTAGATGTGTTACATGTGTTACATACAAAAATTAAATTTATTTCTATAAATATCGAATATTTTGTCCGCTTGCGGTGCATATACACCATAACGAATATTGTATAAATCTTTATCAATAAGTATTTAATTATGAATTTAAATTATAACTCTTTTAAAGCCAATATTTCGAATTATCATCATACATCACCAAACTCCTCAATTCCTTTAATTTTCTGTCAGTATACGACTTAGTCGAAAGTCACCGAATTATCATCATTTTATACAACCAGTGAAAATTTGAAAAATTTAATTCCAACCAACATAAATAAAAGCTTTAAGTATAATTCATTAAAACCGATCCTATCTAAATTATTAAAGTAAGTATTAAATTTAGAGATTACTCGGAATTTAGATAACGATTGGAATCTAGGATAATATTGAAAACAATGTGGTATTATCCTCTTTGAAACAAAAATTAAAGTGGAAATTAAATTATTTTATTTCATTAAATTTTTTTAAAATCCACTACTCATCCTTATTTACCTTTGTTTGCAATTTTTTGTTAGTACTTAAATTCGGCATACAGAAATAGAATCCTTCCTATATACCATATCGTTACCATATATTTTTCTATAATATAAAATGCCATTTCTGGGTATGGTCTCGAACTTGAGAACTTAAAAATACTTTACAAGTTACCTATCTCATTTTTTATTCAATTTTAAAGAATACAACAATAACAATTATAAATTTTAAACGTTTTGCGGTAGATTAAGGTATTTTTATATTTTTCCAATGCGATTACATTATTTAACTGCTTTTTGTGTACAGAATTTTCCTTTTTCCCACAATATTGTATGTACACAGTATACAATACTAGAAATTGGTATTAAGAAAATTTTATTGTCGGAAGAAAATCCTCAATTGTTTGTACCCACAGATAAAAAGTAAAAAATTTAAATAAAACTTAATTATATATTGATCTTGGCTGTAAGTTAAATAAACTTACTGTATCGTATAAATATGCTAGGTTGAGATTCCTGCAGCGAATTAATTAGAAATTAAATTTTATAAAATAATGTATAGTGTTTCAACTGTGCTCTATAAGTAGTATAAAATGTAAAACTACAAAGGCAACATATAGCGATGAACTATCTTTCTCCACAAGTGCAAACAAATTCTTGAAAAAAAGCAAAAGCAACAAAAAAATGTAATAAAGAAAGCAACAAGAAACTTGTCATCATTAGACGTGTTCATTTTCATTGTGAGATTTCATTTTAATTTTTATTAAACTGAAAAGATTCTGTTGCATATAGCTATAGCGCCCTGTGTTTTTACGATAGTACATTGTCTTGTTACAAAATGTGTAGGATAGAATGAAAAATTTTCTCTTTTCGCTTGTGTACGAAAAATAAATGGGAAACTTAATAAACTTTATTTTGTTTTTGTTTATCATAATGAAAAATGAAAAATGAGTCAAGAATATAATTCTGTATGTGTGTAAGTGTATATATACTCGTATATGGATAGGGAATGCAAAATAGTACACACAAGAAAATTGTAATTATAATTAAAATGAAAATTAAAGTATTCGAGTTAATGAATAAATTCATAATTTGAATTTTCGAGTGCAAATTTCTATATTAATGAATGAATGAATATTTTGCTCTTATACATTTCTACGGAACTCCATCTTTTACTTTACATTGTGCTCTGTGGTTTTGCCGTTATATCAAATAATCTTAATTAAAGCAGTGCCGGTACAGCTTTTTAGTTACAAAAAGTTAAACGTATCATATTTACAGATGTGGCTTTTCAGACAATTTTCTTCCTACCAGCCGCCACTTTTTAATTCAGTTACCAGAATTCAACTTCGATATTCCTTTCTAAGTAGTTCGCACAATGAGAGAACAATGATACAATCAATAAGCCTGTGTCGATAGTTTTCTTTGCAGATGGCTCGCACTCCGATCTAGGACCTTATAGCAGTCTGGGTTTAAACTGCACATTGTTACAGGCAGACGTAATTGCGCACTCACCATGTACTATTATGTGAGTACCGGATCATAGTTATATTAAGGGAAATGTAGTAGCATCACTTCCTTCATCAGACTTGAGCTGTAACTCTGCTTAGTGAACTGTTTATGAAACAAGTTTTCCACGCTCAGTCAAATTTATTGAGATCTATAAACATCTATCACAGTCGTGCAAGCTCGCACTTTATAAAGCACTCATAAGACCTGTGCTGGCTTTCGGAAGCGAACGCTGGACCATGATCTCCAACAATTGCAGTTTGTTATCTTCCTTCGAAAGGAAGGTCATTCGTTCAATCTTAGGTCCAATTAGAATCGTGAACTACGTATATTGGATTGGTATGAATCACGAGATAAAGCAACTTATTGGAGGTTCCGATGTAATCGGATTCATTAAATCCAATTAAGTTAGATGGCTCGGTCACGTTACAAGGTGCCCACAACAACGAATAAAGTGTTCCATCAACAACCAGCCAGAGTACATCGACAACCAGCCAGAGTACATCATAGACGAAGACCCCAACTGCGCTAGCGTGACGAAAAAGATCTACATATATTATAATGTTAAAAATGGAGGACGAGAGCAAATCCTGATTTTATTACAGTTACCGTTTTCCAAGAACGAGTGGTCGGTTTAGCTTACATTTAAACCTGCACCGCCAAAATTGTAACATCTAATGTACTTATGGTATCGGAATAGTTCTTGGACCAGAATTTATTACAAAATAATTACATTGAATAAGTTAGTTCAAGACCCACCCCTATAACTTGCTTAAAGGTAAATTTCACCAAAAACGATTATTTTTTCCTAACCGTCTATTTAACCAACTTAAACAATTTTTTACACATGACCGCCGCCTCCAGATAATGGGCCAATTTTACCACATTTAATAATTTATTACATCAAACCGCCAACAGATTTTTTTTATAAGAGAAAGTATTAATTGTCAAATGGATTTAATATCCTTTTATGGTTTATTAATACCCTCCTTTTCATTCATGTACATACCACCTATTCACACAATTACAGTAGACAACCTGCACATTGCAAGCTCCATGTCAACCTGCACACTGACATGGACGGTGAGTCGGCGCTATTAGCATCACCGATCGTTATCGATGGCAAAAATTCAATTTGCATCTAGCCTCTGGTGGGATTCGAACCCAGTACCTCCCGGTCTAAATGCCGAAACTCTAACCACTGCGCCACTTATCTGGTTCTTGATATTGAGTCCAATGTTACTGCTTGGACATTGTAGGGAACAGGTCAACAAATTATTTTTGTGTCCGGTTATCTGGAATTGACTCCAAACGGTAAAGGCTTCAAATGTGTAATTTAAAGTTCGATTTTACCAACTTTAATAATTTATTATCCCAGACCCCCGCCACGCAAATCGCAAATGGACCCATTCAGCTGCAGGATTTGAAAAACATTAAACATTTGCTTATCTGAAATTATCGTTCCACAAATTATTCAATAAAGTGTTCTATAAAGATTAACTTAAGTATGTTCAGAGAAACATATTTTTGAGTAGCTTTTTGTTCGACATGGGGTCGATTCCGGGATCAAAAATTGTATGTTTACTATGTTATTTGTGTTTTTTCAATACAAATTCTAATAAGACGCGGGGATATAAAATAAAAATATAGGCAAATATCTTTGCCGTTTTTTTGTAAATGCTATACCAATTCCTTTCACAATATTGGCGAAAAAACGAAAGCTCTTGTGACGCGCTACTTATTGCTACCAATATATAAAAAGTCCTAAGTATGAAGCTTCACCCCATCAGCCAATCCATCTGTGCTATACAAAGGCTGTATATAAATAACAGAATATTCGGTTCAAGCTCAATCATTTTATTATAATTTGGTATGTCTATATAATGATTTCGTTTTTCATTTTGTTAAGAATTACTAATTATTTCGTTGTTTGCTTTACACATGATTATGTAAAACCATTGCATTGCTTCATGCCAGCCTTATACTACTGACATAGAAGATGAGTCGGCCCATAAATTATGCCCTTCTACAGAGTGTGGTAGTTGAGCCCATTCATATGCTGATCGTAACTAATATCTCTCAATACATTTGATTCTGATTAGGCATCAGAATTTCCTCATGTATGGTAGCGAAATTTATTCTAAAATGTCATTTTTATCATAGGCATATCCCAAGTTTATGGTTAAATCTAGTGTTAAGTTCATTCGTGGCAAATTAAAGTCGAATGTTGGCCACAGCATATAAAACGGATCTTATTTTGGTAGCAATAAAATATAATGTTATAGGTTTAAAATGTTGACTTAGTTTATTATTTTGTTAGTGAAATTAAATTATGATTTTTTTTTTATATAAAACTGAAATATTTAACACTAGCTAGTAAAGCGGATTTTTGCATGTTTAGTTTTAAAGTATATGTGGGCTAGCTCCGATCCACGGTAGGCGTGCTATTCCGAAAGCAAACATTGTCCCTTCTCCAGATTAACCAGAGGGATCTATGGATAAATACAAGAAAGCACTTCCTAAAATATAATAAATTAGGATCCCACTTTAGGTTAAACACACTATTATGTGACATCGTCATATGCAAAATATCGGAATATTGTATGAGTTTTCATTTATACATACATATAAAAAAATGATAAAGCCAACACAAAACAATTGTTCTTATTTATAAAATCTAGTAACAAGACAACGGTATATGAACAAATCACAAATGGCCATTTGAATTGATTACATTAAATAATCATGATCGCAAAAATGTTATGAATTTTTCGTCTCGTCAAATTTTATTATATCATACATACGTTCGTTTATCGTCTTATCATTTAAATTCAAATCATGATTTTTATTTTCTCAATTTTTCCAAAAACATGTGCATAAACGTACAACAAAAATTCTGAACATGATACATAAAGCATATTATACAATATATTTCGTTTTCGCTAACCTCCTATATCATATACGTCATGACAATCGAATCAACCTTTCCAATATAATATGTGTACGTACCTACATACATACATATAATACAAAACACAGCATAAAACGGAGCATACTACTGGAAAAAAAAGTATTTTGTTGTTGCTGTGCCTGTGTATGCTGCCTTTTTTCTCGTTTTTAACTATCCAACCAAAATTCTTCAATTTCTAGAAGATGTATTTCCCACCTCATCCCAATATGAAAATAAATTAAAAAAAAACTTCTCATTCCTTATTTCGCAGAATCCGTCTTACCAAAGCCATGCATCAGCTTGATTTATTACTCTAGATACGACAAGTAAAATTGCAAGAATGGTAATTCCTCATTTTCATTCCACTCATATACATTTTTTTTTTGTGCCAGTACGGAAAATTTCACCCGGCGACCACCCCCAATGAGGAATACAAAAACAAAATACGTATATATACATAATACAAAATACAACAGCAGAATAAAAGTGAAATGAGAAAATGAAAGACGAGAATTTTTTTCTTCCCTTATTATTCCTCAATTTTTTTTTTTTTTTTTGGAAAATAAAACCCTCATCATTTTCTCATTCCTATTCTATGTTGTTATTTGAACTGTTTTCCAAAGAATTTTCTTTTTTTCTATCTCTTTTTTTCGGTACAGCCATAAATAAAAATAAAATAACAACAACAATAAAAAAAATTTTATTCAACCCTCTTGATGGGATGATTTAAGAGAAAATGAGAAGACGAAAATAAATTACATTTCTCACAACAAGAACAACAAACTGTAACGAAGAAAAAAAAACGACCAATTTTTTTTTTACTCCTCGAGTTGTTTAAAGGGGATTGTTGTGGGTATATTGCTGCCGTTGTATTCCATCCAGCTTATTTTACTTATTTTTCATTGCTCCACTTCTTATGTTTCACAAGGCACAATCCGGCGTGGTATGAGGGAGTTTGAAGTATTGAGCTGAACAGAAAGATAACAGAATAATTCTTTTTATGCTACAGATGAATTGTATATGTGTTGTGCCCTGTGTGTTTAGAGATGGATTAAACAGCCACCCGTCTATTTTTGTTTGATAAATTGAAAATTCTGTTGGAAATTTATTTGCAGTATTTAAATTAATTTAACTTATTTTATGCTGATCTTTGACAAGATATTTTGAATTATATTAGACATTTTGATGAGTACACCACGTGCCTCGTACAAATTATATATACAAACATATATCGGCACACAAATTATGTTGTCTTTTATATTAAAGCACGATTAACTCAATAATTCAATATTACCCAGAATAAAGTCCAAATGGTATATAGTACTACGAATTATTAAATTGGAAAATATAAATTACAATTTATGCCAAACAAAACCACAACAAAAATCCAATTAAAATCTGCATTTTTGATGATTGTTTTTAAATTAAATTTTTCCAAAAATAATTTTTTAATCCTTTTTGTATATAACAGATACAATATTTTTTGGAAAATTTATTAAAAATGTTACACACCCTTGGAATTAAAAATTCTATATATTAATGTATTTTTAAATTGGTTGCATGAATATTTTACATTTTCATTGTGTATATGAGAAAACTAAAAATTTAAAAGTTTTAGAAGCACGTGTTACCCTATCACAAATTCGTATCACCTAGTTGATGTCATTTCATGTTACCTAGAATTTATCTCGAATATCTGAGTTAAGAGGTATTCTATCTGTGCATAAATCGTGAAGGCGATTTAATAGTATTTATTATATTTTACCTCTTACACGTGTATGGAGCTTTAGATTCAATGCTTGAGTTTCTAGTGTAAGGAACAAATATTATTATTATTATTACTATTGGGGTTATTGAATAAAAATAACAAATTGTTTTATTTTTATTTTTGTCAATACCACGTTCGGTCTTATAGAATGGTCCTAACGCTATTTTCAGCTGATTTTTATTCGTTTCTTCTTAATATTTACATGTTTGGAAGAATTAGAAAATAATGTTTTTATGAATATATATCACGAAAAATTCGCGTTCGTTGGTGTTTTCACCCAAAAAATGGATCGAAACCCCGAAAACAGACTAGAAAAATGCCTTTCATTCATTATTTGATTTCAAAATTTTCGGTATTTTTTAGGTTAACGTTTGACGATCAATTGTAAAAAGCAGCTTTTTCGAGAACTATATAAACTTTGGAATTGTTGATTAAAGTTGAAAGAATTGAAAATGTTGATTATTTCTGAAATTAAAAATTTAATACCGATTCTGAAAATAGTCGTAAATATTCATTACATCATGATATTTTGTTTTTGACTTAATAAATTTGTGTTTTAAACTAAATTATCTGAAATCATACATGCTAATCACAGAATAGATTTCTTTGAATAAATAAAAAAAATAAAAAGATAAAAAATAAAAAAAAAAATAAAAAAATTAATAAAAAATAAAAAAACGAGCTTATAAATTTCAAAACTAATTTTGTGTAATTTAGTAATTGTAAGCTACTAGACATACTAAATATCAATGTGAAGTTAATTCAACACAAGTTAAAAATTTCAAAACTTAAAATTTCAATTTCATTATAACTTACAAAATTTTCTTTCGACTTTAACAGATGAAGCGTTAGTTCAATAAACAAAACAAATAATCGTATACTTTTTTAAATTTCAGCCTGACATCTTCATTCTTCGAGGATAGTTCGTTGGTCTTTTTGTAAGCTTTGTGACGACTCCAAGTGTTTATTAATTGCTATGTACAGTTTCTGTTGTAAGACAAAACTTTCATTCATTATAGTTTTACTGATACATCTGACGAATTAGGTAAAGTAGATTAGTAGATATACATCTAATAATTTATTCACTTTAGTCAAGTTAAAACTGACTACCAAAATCCTTCGAATTGACTCTTATTATATTTTGAGTACTTGAAAGGGTACACTGTACTCATCTCATCGATTACTCAATTTTTTTTAAATCAAATCTTTATTTATTTTTTAGTCGAACTAGTATAGCGAGCTTATGAAACCAAAATGATTTCAAAAGCCATTCCCAAAAAATGAAATCACAGCCCGAAAAACTTGGGAACCAAAAAATTATTAACTTAATAAAAACGGGTGAAAATAATATCCCATAAAGGATAATCTAAAAATAATTATCTCAAAAAGTTCCTAAATAAGTTCAAATTAATCCAAATCTGAGCGCGCAGTCGACCAGTAATTTGGTCTCATTCAGGAAACTTTTATAAACTTTGATTTAATGTTTTTAATTAGTTGGTTGAGAAATAGTAATATTTTTGGGATACCATCGTATTCCCGAATATTTTATTACCAAAATGGTGTTTTTCAGTAGAAGAAAAACTTATTAGTATCCTGTTTCTCAAATTCCAAATTGCCAGAATCAAATATCCCGAAAAATATCCCAAATCACCTTTTGTAAATTTTTGATTGTTTAGGCGAAAAAATTAATCTCAAAAAAAAATTCAAAATTTGCATTTAATTTTACATTTATTTAAGTCTATTAAATGAAAATTTGAAAATGAAATACATTATACTAAAATATAGTTTATATTTTAAAAAAATATCTTAAGAAAAAATATCTAATGATTTAATTTTTTCGAATCTTCCGAAAATGGAACCAAATGAGTCGGAGTCTGCGCGTATTTTGGGATTTTTAATTCGATATTTTTTTTTGAGATTTTGTGTTCGATCAATTATTTTTTTTGTAAATATATTTTTAGTATTATGGGTTTTGAGATTTTCGTCGTTTGGATTACTATTTTCGGGATGGTATTTTGGGATATTTTTCCGCCAATAAAATTGTTAACCTTTCTATACCAACCCAATGATTTTGCTTAAATTTTACCTATTTGTGATTTCTAGTATATTTCATGTTTTGGTATTTTTTCGTCATTTTATTCTTTACAACTATTTTGACTAGAAAAAAAAATAAAATTAAGTGAAAGTTTGAGATATCGAGGGGATTCCGTATTTTATATATATGTAGCTACAAAATACCAAAATAAAACCTTCCAAATTTTCTAAAGAAAATTTATTAAAATAATAACTAAAAGTCAGTATTTCGTGTTCGAGATTTATCCATTTCCGGGATTTCATTATTTTAATTTTTTCGGGATTTAAAATTTCGGACTTTTTATGGAATCCCCTACAAACTCCTGTTTAGTAAAACAATTTGCAATTTGAAGAAATACACCAAATTTGTTCCTTTAAGGTGGACTTACATATCCGACGATTTTTCTGCGTCGTACATCACGTGACACATTCAACCAATCAGAAAGAACTTCTTCTCCGAATTTTCGGTACGGCGAAGACATGAACAAAATTTATCTTTTCGGCGCGACGTCACAGCACACATAGATAAAAAAAATTCTTCGGTTTTTTTATTTTTTCTACGATTTGACATTGTGTGCAAAACATTGTTTACATTGTTTACATACATACATGTGTGAAAAAAAATCGTCGAATATGTAAATCATCGATAATATAGCGTTCAACGAATTTTCTGCGGCAAGCAGCTTCGCTGAAAAATCGTCGGATATGTAAATCCACCTTAATACACCTTAGTTTTAATTATTGTATATTAAACAATATTTTTCAAATGGAAATTTTGACTTTTAGTTGGAAAATTTGTAAGAATCACAACAATCAGTTTTAAAAAAATATACAAATATACGGAACAAGCACAATAAAGCCATTACAATAAATATAAGAAAAGCAAAATATTTTTCAGTCTTTCGAATTTTTTAAGGATTTCGTTATTTATTATTTTAAATTTCAAATATTCGGAATTTATTTGTTCAGTAATTCTGGCTTTTTATTCCATTATTTCATTTTTCAGTAAATCTAACAGGTACCAGAATTATGATTTTTCGGAAATAGCTGATTTAGAAGTTTTGGGTTGCGTACGGCATCCCGACAATTGGAATACCAAAATCAAAGTCGAATTTCGAATTCATAAGTTTCATCTTCGATCCCGAATAATTAAAATATTTTGTAAAATGTTATTAATAATAATTATTTTTTTTTTTAAATTTGTTTTTTATTACATTTTTTGTGGTAACTGGTGCGGACAAAGGTAGCGTAACTGACATAACATCGCGAATTGAATATGTTACAAATATGGAAAGTTTACTTATCGATAACACAACATATGTAGAATTGCCAAAAGATAATACAATTCCGATACAGAAATCAATGGTTAAAGATTGGAAAAATTCCGGTAATGTTGATGAAAAAACTAGGAAAATATTACCCAAATATAATTCGGTGATTCAATAATTATATGGAATACCAAAAATCCACAGACTTGGTAACCATAGTTCAATTAATGATCCAACACATAGTTTATCGTCTTTTTTGGGAAATATTTTAAAATTTTGTGTTGGTAATACTAGTTCAAATATTCTAAATTCGGAAGATTTAGAACAAAAAATTCAGAATGTTACTCATCCAGAAAATTACCTTTTAGTGTCTTTGGATGATACGTCTTTGTTCACTAATGTTGATAATAGACGTTTTACCAACATTATTAAAGATGACTGGAGGAGTATTAAACAAAATTCTAAAACTAAATTGACTAAAGTCCCATTTACATCGGCATTGCAAATATTTTTGAATAATTCTGATTTTTCTTTCGGCAATAAAATTTTTGAACAAACTTTTTATTCTCTAATGGGATCTCCTATTAGTCCCATAATCGCAAATTTAAAGTTCAAATTTTTGAAATAATTGGGATTTAACTCTTTGGATTTTCAACCTTGATTTTATTTTCGTTGTGTAGATGACATTATAACGGCAATCCCTGAAGACAAAATTGAAATTTTTCTGGATGTTTATAACTCTTTCGATAATAGAATAAAATTTACAATTTAAATATTAAATTTATTATATTTTTAGATTTACTTTTAATTCATAATCGGATGGTAAAATTTCTTTTGACTGGTACCATAAAAATACCTGGTCCGGTCGTTGTCTTAAGTTTATTTCTTGGCTGTTTGTTACAAAAATTAATACAATCAAAAGGACCCCGCACAAATCTTATGGAAATTGGGTCCCAGTCAAATTCGCTGAATTTTTGATATGTGATATAGTTCATCATACTGGTCAATTGTCTCAATGGCCACAAAGCTCAAAAATGGATAGTTTGGCCGGTACAGAGCTCTAAAGCTCCGAGTATCCTCCACGGATATATGTATATGCGCAGTGTGTATAGACTTTTGAAATAGCCTATTTCATTTTTTTTATTATCTAAGTTTATATTTTTGAGGTTGCTGAATTTAGATCTGTTGTTAGATTTTCAAAATTGACAGTTGGCAGCTGTCAAATAGCTGTCAATGTGCTATAATAAAGCCAAAGACTTGTTTTTTTATGTTTTATCTTTCTTTTTTTTTACTTCGATAAATTCAAAGATGATATCAAATCAATAACAATGACTATCGGCAGCTTTCATTTAGCTGTCAACAATTCTTTAAAGTCCGGTAATAAAGTCAAAAAATTATTTTTTGTTTATAACTTCAAGTTTTTTAGATAAGTGAATACAAATATGATATAAAATTATGTAGTCATCAGCTTACAGCTGTCAACAAGCTGTCAACTAACTGTCAAAATGCAATAATAGAGCAAGTAACTTATTTTTTGTGCTTAACTTTGTGGATAAGAAATCAAATATGATATAAGTTTATGACATCATTTTTGAACTCAGCGATCTAAGCAGCTTAAAGTTTTTTTAAAACGTAACTTTTAACATGGAACATGTTCATAAAAAGAGGGTACTTCGCGAAGGCCTCCACTTAGGAAGGGGTGAAAATGGTCAGTTTTAGGAGGGGTGGGGGGGGGGAGTATGAAACGGGACTATGAAGAATTTCGATTTAGGGACTTAAAATAATTTCGTTAAAGGGACTTAGGATAATTCAGCTTTAGGGACTTAGAATAATACTTTTTATTAAACTTGGTTATTGGTTATCCGTAAACATGTGCTATGCGCGTCAATTGTGTTTACACAACTCGGTTTTAACAGTTAGTTGATTGATAGGTGACAGCTGTAAGCCGATAATAACCTCGAATGTTGCCACATGCAAATAATAATATATGTATAGGTAAAAGTCGGTTTATTATGTTATTAACTTGTTCATATTGAAAAATAGATTTACACCTTCATTCTTATTAACCCTTTCCGGGGCACCGGTAAATATTTGTACCGGCTAGATTTTTTGCTTGTGACCCCCGTATCTGCTACAATTCGGACTTTGGATGGTTGACTATGGGTATTTCATGTCGCTAAGAGGTTCCTGAAATTAGTCCTAGTGATTTTTTCACGTAATTGTTTATTGTTATTTAATTATAAACAATTGAAAGTGAAAAAACTGTTTTTTTTTCGGAAAAATATCGTCCACTCGAAATCTGGTACATTAGTATATGATTTTAGTGCGTGCACCGATGTTTTCAAGATTGCTGATCACGATGCTGGTGGCCAGAAGTGCATTTTTACAGCTGTCAGGTGTCAAATCGGGTGCCAAATGACTCAATATAATCCGAATGATCGACAAAAACACATTTATTACACAATTTGGCACGTCTGACGACAAATTCCATACCAGAAGTCTATTTCGGCAATTTTTCACAAAGGATTGTTGACAGCTAAATGACAGCTGCCAAAAGTTATTGTTATTGATTTGATATCATCTTCGAAGTAAAAAAAAAGAAAGATAAAACATAAAAAAACAAGTCTTTGGCTTTATTATAGCACATTGACAGCTATTTGACAGCTGCCAACTGTCAATTTTGAAAATCTAACAACAGCTCTGAATTCAGCAACCTTAAAAATATAAACCTAGATAATAAAAAAAATGAAATAGGCTATTTCAAAAGTCTATACACACTGCGCATATAAGTAAATCCGTGGAGGATACTCGGAGCTTTAAAGCTCTGTACCTTCCAAACTATCCATTTTTGAGCTTTGTGGCCATTGAGACAATTGACCAGTATGATGAATTCTATCACACATCAAAAATTCAGCGAATTTGACTGGGACCCAATTTCCATAAGATTTGTGCGGGGTCCTTTTAACTCAAAAAATTCTAAAATTGTCTGATACTAAATTTGATTACAATAACTATAAACTTTTAGAAACACTTTGGTAAATAATCAGTATCCTGATTATTAAAGAAATTATCAAAATTTTACACTAAATCCTGAAATTGAAAGTACAAATTATTTATCTTCACCCTACATAACAAATCTTTTTGAAAAACTAAAACATTTAATTAAAAATTATAATTTCAAAATTAGTGGTCATTTAGCTATCACTTTAAATTATATTTTGTTTTCAATATTAAAAGATCCGATACCGATAAACAGTTTTGACGGAAGCGTTTCTTTCAACATATACGTGGTGCCACGGGAAATTCAAATAAAATAAGTGCACTATAAGAACATATTAGAGATACCAACCTTAATATAATTTTGGAAGATGTGGACATTTTGGAAAAACAACCTAATTACAGAAAAAGATCTATTTTGGAAATATTACATATACAATCTAGTTCAAATTCTATTAACAAAATTAACGATTTCTCTTACATTGGCAATCCATATGCTCTATTTTTATAATTTGATTTATTGCTTTTACACATTCCAAATATTATTTAAGATGGATACAATTATTTTCAATTTACGTTTTTAAAGTCAAACTTTATTTTGTAAAGTGTTTTTTCAATTTTTGTTGCTTAGCTATATATCTACAGGAAAATAGCTACGATTTAATTAGCCTTGATTACGATTTTATTGTATAGAAAATATTTTGTTTTTAAATTGATTTATATACTTCTGAGAATGGAACCGAAAAGGTTCCGAAAGCTTAAGTTATAATAATAAAAATTTAAAATTGAGCTAAATATCCATTATTTTAATTTTTAAAATTATTTACTGCACCGCAAATTATATTGCCAAAATTATTTTAATTATTCGGGATAAAATAAATAGTTTTGAGATATTTTTAAAAAACGACTTTTTTGACTTCTGCCATCTAGCGATTGGTAAATCTGCGAAAATCTAAAGCCAACATTTTTCTTGATTATTATACTTTAGTTTATTTTACTACGTAACAGAAACTGAAAGGGATATAATCAAGAATATAATACTCATAATAAAGATTGCTTGTTGTAAGTTTCTGGAACTGTCTTCATTGTGATATCTACAATAGTGTAAACTAAAAATTATTTTTTAAATTGACAATGCCAAAATTGGCAATAGAAAAATTTATTCAAATTTATTGTATATTTTGACAGTTTTGACAAAACAAAAAGGTTAGATGTAAAACCCATATATATTCGAAATCACAACAAATTTTTCAAAAATGTAATTCGTCGGCTTAATTCAAATTTGACAATTTTAAGGCATTTTTAATTGTACAATTCCAGAGGTCGTAAATGCTGATAATTGTGTAACATGTAAACTAATGTAATTGCCAATAGTATACACAACTAATGGAGAAATTTCAACAAGCGACAATAATTTAGTATTCCTTGTTTACTGATAACGGTTATTGCAATTCAAATGGATGTTGCATATAGCATTTGTGATTTAGATAAATCTAGATTAGTTAAACTATTCAATCGGCTACCTTTTGTAAAACTAATTCAGATTGTAACCGATTTTTGTTTGACAAACAACATTAAACTCGATATCATTGGAGACAAAAAAATATTCTAATGCATAAATTGTTTATTAAAATTAATTTCTAATACGATAACCCTTTCGTTCGAACAATTCATTACAAACAATTATAAATTTTATCTGCGTACATAACAAAATTCATGCCTATTTTGCAATTACGTATATATGTTGTCGGAATCACTGCAAAAATTTTATTACTAAATCATAGTTAAAAATTATTTGCTCCCATTATTCAATATAAATGTACACATACATTATTGTTATTATTCTGATTTTGCATTTGTCGAACACAATCCAGAAATGAAATATAGAAAAAAAAAACATTGTATATGTTGACTGTTTATGTTTTTGAGATATGTATTTTCAATTGTTATGTCATCCATTACTAATTCATTTTTTTTCGACTCTTCATGGTGAATTTAACATTTCATGTTTTCCATATTTGAATGAATGCGTATGCCTCTGCCTTGATACATATATGTATGTATGTACGTATGCTACACATATTTTAGTTTTTGTTCCAGAAGGATAAACATGATATGTTGCTGTATTTAGATTACCGTGCTTCGATGAAGTTATTCAAGGGTGAAACACTCGTATATAAATGCATAAATTCTAATTCAAAAATTATTCTGTTTAGAATTAACCAATGAAGAAATAATTCAGTTTTCATTGTTATTCAAGTCGAGGGTTAATATATATTTGTAACAAAAGGGTTATATATAGGCAAAAGGCTGACAAATTTATTTTGTGTTTGGTCTACATATTCTCGCTTGATTAGGCCATACATTTATCATTGTTTAATCCATATTTAAATTAGTTTGTATTTTGTTTCATACCAACTTTCTTTAAAACAATAAAACAAGAATTATAAATTATAGGAATTATTATGTCTTGTCTAACTAAATTCCCTACTCAATTTGTATTTCCGCAATTTTTTTTTCACCGAAAAATAAAAAATGCAAATTTCCGAAATTAGTTTTAAAACACTTTATGTACATATTTATTGCGGCCCTTAAATATTACATATAAATGGTAAAATTTAAAATGACACCATCATGATGATCACCATCCTCTTACAAAAAAAAAACGTGCATATATATTATGGGGATGTAAAAAGCAGTTTTCTAAATATATAATCACTCCCTTTAAATAAAATGTTTAAAACTTACCCTTATATTTATGGTGTGTAAGTCTATACGACAAGAATATAGCTCGCGAAGATATTTTTTTTTGGCTGAAACCGCAATTTGTTTCTATTGTTTTGGTAAAACCGTATTAATTTTATATGAATCAAATTATTTTTTATGACTTCATTTTAAGCATTTCAATAATTTTAAAGAATAGACAAAGATATTAAATTATAGCAGCATATAATAACAATAACGTATTTTGATTTCTACTCGACTAACTTATGTACGCGGTATAAGTTAGTACAGCAAGACAGTCTACGAGTATATAGTTTATTATGGGTGGGTATACGTAACGAAAGAAATCATATTTATGCTATAAATAAAATTCCGATGTATATAAATTTAGATAAAATTAAAAATCTAGCTCCTTTAACATGAAACTCTTGAATGGAAGCGCAAGAACGGCAGAAAAAATGTGTATACGAGTATAAATAAAAATCCAACTGATACACAAGAATACATAAAACAACTAACACAGAAAAAAGTTATTTTATATATTTAATTCAAAAAAATAAGAAATAGCATTTTTCTTATTTATTTTATTTTCAAAGTTTCTTGACAAATCCCAAATGAAAAATAAATTTGCTTTTTTTTTTGTTGATTATAAGAACAAAAATACAAAAACACAAAATAATAAAATAGCGAAATGTTACAGTATAAAGTCATTTTGTAAGTTTAAAAGCTTAACATTTTTTTGAACTTAATAACAAATGACTTTTACGTTATAATTTGTATTGTTTCGTAATGGTTGGGATAGTATTTGCTGTGTGCAAAAGTTTACATAAATCTTGACAAATAAATGTTTGCCATTTTATACGTTAATCGATTTTGTACAGAGCAAAAGTTTCTGTGCTCTATTATCTGACATTTGTCATCTATTCTGCTTCCTAATTCAGAAATCGACGCATATCATTACACATACCTGTTTTGAATGCATGAAATCAATTTCAGCCCGCGATAAAAGTAAAACTGTCAAATGACTTGCAATGCCAATTTTTAAACATAACTTAATTTTTGTATCAAAAAAAAATTATCAATCTGTTGTGGCCAACAATCAACTATCTACACTGCACTCACTACTGCAAAACAAATGTTTCAGAATAAAATTCGGGCCGAATACCACTAAAATTAAATTTTCATTGTTTCTCCTAATTTATGAATGAAATTTCTTCTTAATCAGTTAATCTGTTTCAAGCTTCGCAGAGGTGGAATTTTGATGTACAAATATTTTTTTATCCAATTCTCCAAATTTTTACTGAGCCCTTCAAATTTGTTCAAAGTATTAAAGTTTCTTTCCAAGTCAGTCAACCCACCCATCACACTGTAGATAGCGTATAGACCGACGTGGAGACAGTAAGGAAATCCACATAGTAAGTTGAATTGGGTGCGTCCAGATTTATTGAACAGATATCGCCGATGAGTCAAATTTGTTGTTATTTTTTAACCATTGGCAATAGTTGTTTACAGTTGTTTCAGATTGTAGCGTATTATTCTTCAATTTAGGCAGACAATAATTGTATTTTTAAATTAGAAAAAATTCTAAGAGAGATTGCAACATTTTTTGTAAAATAGTTATTTAAAAAAAATCGTATTGTAATTAAATATAAATTAATTATTTGTGAGGGCTGTGAATATCATTTGAAATTTAAAACAAATAAACCAAAAAATCGAGTAAGAGTATTCTTTGGTTTCCATTCATTTGGTTCAACGTATCGAGGATAGTGCGCCTGTGTGCAATCGATTAAATTCAGTGTGATAACGTGAAAATTCTGAAATTTTAAAATTTTTATTGTGAGGATGGTGGCAAGAAAATTCTTGTTAATGGTCGTGATTAAATTTAAATTCAGTTCGAATTAGTTTAATTTGGATTTGAAATTAATTCTTGCATAGTTTATGGTCCTTGAAATTATAGAACACTTTCTGTTGTAAAATATACTCGTTGTCCATTTTCCAAATGAACGGCCAAATGTACTACTGTGGGATATCTCTCATGAATTTGAAAAGTGAATATGAGCCATACTGCTTCATTGATGCTGGTGTATCTCCCTGAATGATTTGCATACTTGCAAATGTATTTTATCTGTTTAAAAAGAATTGTAATATTCAATATTGAGCCTTGTATATTTTTGACAATGAAGGTGAATATGGTACTATCCCACGGTTATCAATTTCAACATTAGTATTTAGTACTTGCATTTTTATTGATTTTCCATTTTCTTCAAAGGATTGTCGGCGATACAATAGACATCCTTTGTTGTCTGTAATCGTTTCAGTAATTAATTGTCTGGGATATCTTTTACAACATTTGAGGGAGGAGCATACCTGGCGAATTTATGTTTAATACTTCACCTACACTTTTGAGTAATTTTGTAAAGTTCAGGATCATTTGTTGAGTCGGGCATTTCTGCAGAGATAATGATGTCGATTTTATTTGACTGAATTTTATCCATGCACCATATAAGAATATGACCATGTGGCAGTCCTTGATTTTGCCATTCAATTGAGTACATCCAACATCGAACAGAACCGGGAAGTTGTGTTTTAAAATAATATCAATCAGAGATTTTAATTTCTGTTTAAACACTCATGCAGTAATGTCATGGCGATTAGTAGGAGATTGTCCTGGCAATAAGCATTCTTTAATTTCCGTCCAATTCGGATTGAATGTAAAAGTGATGAATAAATCGGGACGTCCATAATTGCGAACTTATGACATCGCATCCTGCTCATATTCATGCAAGTGTGTAAGTTGCTGGTAAAATTGTATTTCAGCCAAGGTCATTTACATTGCCATCGATATTAAGGGCATCGCAACTGTAGTTGATTTAGCCGAATGAACGATAACCGTTTTGTTTCGATTTTGGCTTACATGTCCACTACGTACTGATGGTATAGTTAGCAACATTTTAAAATGTGATTGTCTTGATTTTCGTGAATCATTCATTTTTATGCGTAGTAGTTCATGCAGCTTATATTTTTGTTTTTAAGTACACCTGTATGCAACAAAATTTAAATCCTTTGTAATTTTTCTAAATTTTAAATGCAATACCTATTTACCAGTTGTAGGATTAATAGTTTTCAGTTGGAAGTGATACCCATAAGTCGATGAAGTTAGCCCGAGCCAAAATTTTTTGGAGGATTTCTTCGATAAGTGTAGCCATCCCGAAAAAGTGTAAATACCTTAAAAAATGTAGCACCAACCCGAAAAAACATTTATTGATGAGAAAACACTGAATATAGAAAAATAGTATTAATGTAAAAAATTACTGGTAAACATTTTTTTTAAATTTATTTAACCCGAATAGCGGTAATTTGTGTAGTTACTAAGGGTCTATATTAAATTCTATACCACAATACATCCAATTTGGAGGACTGGGGAAAGGAAAGGACTGGGAAGTTAGTTACTATGGGTTTACATTAAATTCTATACCGCAATACCTGGGCATAAAGCCACCAAGCAGCATATATGGCCAGACAGGCCACGATAGTAGCTACTTTTTAAAATTTACTTATTTAACCCGAATAACTATAATTTGTTGTGTTTGGCCGCCCCGGTGGATAAGTGGTCTGCATGCTTGCTCCAGCGACCGAAGGTCTTGGGTTCGATTCGCGGTGGTGACAATAGGAAAAAAATTCACGGCTGGTTTTGTTTATGAACAATGAATTAATCACTCATTATCCGAAATGAAAATATGATAATGAAACCTCATTTGAGGCGGCCAAATCATTTGATGGCATATAGTGCCAGACAGAGAGAGAGAGAGAAAGAGAGAGAGAGAGAGAGAGAGAGAGAGAGAGAGAGAGAGAGAGAGAGCAATAATTTTATAATGTGTGTAGTTACTATGGGTCCACATTAAATTCTATACCACAATACCTGGAGATAAAGCGTATATCGCCAGATAGTTTTAATATTAGCTAAGACTTACAATTTACCTTAAGTCCATATCAGGTGAAAATAACCTTTTTTAAAATTAACCAGAATAACAATAATTTGTGTAGATTCTATTGGCCTGGAGATGAATCTACCAAGCAGCGTATAAATCTAGGCAGGCCACGACACCATCTTAGATGTCAAAATTATTCTAAGTTTCATATCCTTCTGACATGTTATAGAAATAATTTGTTTTTAACTTTATTTATTGGGTTTGTAAATACACTTGGGTGCAAAAAATCGCACATTGCTCAATTTTCCACAAAAGTTCAAAAATATCAAAAAAATCCAATATTTGTTAAATTTTTTTAATGCAGATTCAAAGTCTATTTCAATATCTATCCAGTGGTACCTTTTCTGTACTTCTACCATGCCAACAAAGTGATTTTTTGTCAAATGCACATAGCAGGCTTTCGAATTAAATTCTAAAAATCATTCAACATGATCTATACAATAGTATGCCATAAAATATTTGGTTCGGAATTGTGATCATTCGCATATCAACGCTTAGCCTAAACGATCCTCTATTAAGTACGTCTTCAACCGGAGCAAAGAAATGGATACCATACCAGAGGTAACCGCACAAGTGGTTGCACTAATTTATGCGGGGCAGCACCAAAGTGAAGTGGCTCTACAACTAAATTTGAGCTGATTCTCCATCCGTCGAGTGTGGCAGAGATATCAGGAAACTGGTGGCTTCTCTGACGAGCGCAGGATGTGTTTAAATAGCACCGATGAAAGCGGAAGAGTATACAAAAGACAAGGAGAGCGATATGCACAATGTTACATTTACATGCACAATGTTACATTGAAGAACGTGTCTCGTATAGCGGTGGATTGTGCATATTCTGAGGAGGCATATCATTAGAGGCGAAGAATTGAGGAAGTACTTGAGGAGTACGTAGTACCTTTTACCGTGTATATTGGTGAATATTTTCTGTTTATGCAGGATAATGCGAGACCGCATACGGCTGGTATGGTATATTAGTACCTTCAAAAGGTAGATGTGCCTGTTATGGAGTGGTCTGCTCGAAGCCCGGACCTCAATCCCATCGAACATTTATGGGACGAGTTGAAAGGAAGGGTTTGAGCCAGAGATGTTGCT
Source organism: Nephrotoma flavescens (assembly GCA_932526605.1). Classification (NCBI taxonomy): domain Eukaryota; kingdom Metazoa; phylum Arthropoda; class Insecta; order Diptera; family Tipulidae; genus Nephrotoma; species Nephrotoma flavescens. The sequence goes on along the minus strand of OW052220.1, from coordinate 113,053,657 downwards.
CCCACGAATCTCCAGGAGCTGCAACATGCGATCGTAGAGGAATGGGAGGCGATACCTCAAGATTTTGTGAAAACTTTTGTGAAATCAATGGAGCATCGAATGGATACTGCCATTCGGGCTAGAAGAGGGAGTACTTCTTATTGATAAAGCTGTTTTTTTTTTGTTTATTTCCATGTTTTAATTCGATTTTTACCCCTAATACATTTTCATGCTGATAAATTCATAAAAACGTGTACTTCAGATGTTTACCCCCAAAAATAAGTTTGATGGCACGTATAAGTACAAAAACGTACTACTGGAAAGGTATTGAAATAGACTTTGAATCTGCATTAAAAAAATTAAACAAATATTGGATTTTTTTAATATATTTGAACTTTTGTGGAAAATTGAGCAATGTGCGGTTTTCTTGCACCCAAGTGCATGTCTTGGCTCTGTTTTGGTAAAATAAAACACATTTGCTTGTTTAGAAAATGAAAGAAGTATTTATTGAAAGTATGCCTTACCTGCAGTTCAGCTTTCCCCCATATTTCAGGCTATTTAGGGATTCCCTCTCTGAAAAAATTCTGGTCTTTGGAAGTGATCCAATCAGTAAGCCAATTTTCGATATGTGTGCGAAAACAGAATCGCTGTTCAGAAAAATACTAGTGCATCAATCTGAAGGAGCTATATGACTGGTGAATATAGCGGGTGGGATAGAACTTCCCTGTCCTTTCCTTTAAAATTCCTAGTATTGTGGTATACTATTTAATGTGGACCCATAGTAACTACACAAATTACAGCTATTCGGGTTAAATAAATAAATTTAAAAAAGGTTATTTCCACCTGATATGGCTAGGGGTAGTTTCTACATCTTAGCTAGCCTTGTGGCCTATCTGGCCATATGTGTTGCTTGTTGGCTTTTTCTTCAGGTATTGTGGTCTACAATTTATTGCAGACCTGTAGAAACAACACAAATTATCGCTATTCGTGTTAAATAAATTTAAAAAAATGTTTACTATTAAATTTTTTTACAGGAATATTATTTTTCTACATTCTTTGTTTTTTCATGAATAAATGATTTTTCGGGATGGTGCTAAATTTTTTAATGTATTTTGACTTTTTCAGGATACACTTATACAAGAAATCCACCAAAAAATTCGAGCTCGGGCTAACTTCATCGACTTATCCTCTGCTTGCCAGAACAATATTAGGTATTGAAGCGCATCGTAAACTCTGTGAGTTTCAGTAACGTTGCAATTGATTATTTCCAATTGCAGATTTAATAATGTTACTAATTCATTCTGCTGATGAAATAATTTTTGCAAAGACTGAACAACATCGCAGTGCACATCTTGTGTCGATTTCGTGGTCAGTATTTCCCAGAAAATATATTTGAAAAAAATTGTACTGTTCATCTGGAATTGGTCCTCACAACCTTACATACGTATAAACTTTTTATCAAAATCGGTACAGTAATTCTTGAGTTTATTGATCTAAGATCTCTTATAGGAAACACTTCTCAAGACCCATAGATCATATGTATAAATTTATTATTAAAACAGTGCAAAAGTTCGACCAAAACTTACAGAGACTTCACGACCCAATTCGGTGAACCGATTTGGACCTAATTTTACCCCAACATTTCTCACGGCCCATTCAGGGCATTTTTTTGAATCATAAGTGTAAATTTTCATCAAAATCAGATCAGTGGCTCTTCAGATAATAATCTTCCATGGATGTTGCCACTTCCGGTGGACCGATTTCAACTAAACCTGACAGTCACATTCCTCCAGGACAAATATTTAAATTTTTACCAAAATCGGGGTAGTAGTTTTTCAGTTAATCGATCCAAAATCTGTTATGAAAGCTGCTGCTTCCGCGGTGGAGCGATTTTGACCAAACTTTTGACCAAAAAGTAAATAGAAATTTTATGACTATAGTCTAAATTTGGTGACTACAGATTACACTGTGCTTGAATTGCAAACTTTTTTTTGTGACAAGCTGGACACCCAGGGGGTAAACCTAATTCGAGTATGCTGAATTCAATGGTGCTAGTCTCATTTCAAAGTTAGTCCTCATTTTTGAGATATCGCTTTCGACATGTTTTGCCTCTGAGTCAAAAATTTGTTAAAATATACACTCATATTCACGTTGATAGCTCCTGAACCATTAAGATTTTCGTTATGCTTTCTTCAGCAAATTTGTTGCGCAAACCAAGATAAACAACTTTGCTGGACATATCAAGACCGAAAAACGACATCTACATTCACATTTTTGTGTTATTTTTTTTTGTTCCTTTTCATTTAGACGAAAAACACGTTTTTTATCATTTTTTGTCCATTTATTGAATTTAAATCGGTCGATTAAGCATCGTTGAGTTTGATCTTTCAGGAACAGGAATTTAATGTGAATGCGTCAGCGGTAGTTGAGCATTTGTCGTTGCAGTGTATATCAAAGAACAAGTTTTGTTTCTGTTTGTACCGAGAATATAATTCATGCACCCATAACATTGAACTGCATCATGTCCTTGTGAATCGATCAATATCATCGGGACACCGAATGGCATTGCGGCTCCAGTGTTTTGCCGAAATGCATGTTGTACAAACAAAAGACGGCGTCCAATTTACACCATTAATAACTATTTGTGAAAAGTAGAGTCGATATAAGTCAGCGGTTTCATCATTTATTTTGCGGCGATTGCTCATAATTGTAAATTTTCCACACTCATAACAAAAGCACTTGAGTTTAAAACACCTATCCATATTATTTATTTCTCCAGATTTCACAAGACGATTTTCACTTTATTTTTTGTGTTCTTTTGTCACTTTATATATTTAGATGAAAAACTTTTTATTTTTAATTTTATATTACAGTTTTTAGTTCTTACTTATTGTGTCAATTTTTTAACTTTTTTAGAAATATCAATTTCGAGAATAATCTCTTCGGTTTATTTTTTACTACTGTTACATAATTTAATTTGAAGCTCTTTATATACTGTAGCTAGGCGCTGCTGTTTGGTACCTCCTTTGTTTTTAAGTAATGGATAATAGTTCGTAAATTTTATTGGGTTTTGTGTTGATTTTGTCGCCAGTTAAATTGTTGGTGTTTTTGTTTTTGAATATTTTCAGGGTGTGAATTTTGGCCGTAATTTGACTCATGACTCATGAGAAATTTGTATACGTACAGTATAACATACAAATGTCTCATGACTTATGAGTAAATTGTACCCAAAATGTATACTCTTGGCAGACCAATGCCAACCTGTCTAATTTCGGTCGTTTTTTGATTCTGTGCAAAAAGGTTACATTTTTATTGAATTTAGTGTACCCTTATTTTCAGTTTTTATGTGTGTTGCGCGAAAGTTGATTTTATGTACTTTTTTAAATTTAGTTATGTCATTGATGTGTTCTTTGTATCTCATCTGAAATGAGCGTCCTGTTTGGTCTAGGTATGCCGACTTCCAGTTGTATTTAGCATTACCTGTGTACATGTTTCTCTAGACGGCAATATAGGAGCCGAAGTCTTCTATGAAAATGGGGACTAACTTTGAAATGGGACTAGCACCATTGAATTCAGCATACTCGAATTAGGTTTACCCCCTGGGTGCCCAGCTTGTCACATTTTTCAACAAGCACAGTGTTATTAATGCATTTCTCCATTACACTATGGAATCCTTACTTAAATTCATAAGTAATTTTATTCAAAAAATGTTATGTGAATATTGTTATCCGATCGGTAACTGTGAATCCATAAATCACAATACCTTTAAATACAAGTATATTTACTAAATTCAAATAAACTTAAGTACACGACTTTCCATATCATAATTTACAATAATTCAACAACATAACACCCAACATTTGAAATAAATAACAAAAAGGTTGGTTTAAAACGTGTTTTATTACTAAAAATTTTAAATTTATGTTGGTCGTATCATTTCACTCTTCATCATAAAATCATAACATGAAATACTATGATGTTCATGATGCTGATGATAAGGGTTACTATTTCAATTACATTTATATTATTATGTGATGAAGACCGAGATGAGAGTGAGCTATACCTAAAAAAATGAAATGTTACATAATCATAATAATTATTAAATTACCAAAAAGGAAAATTTTACAAAAAGGATTTGTAATTTGAAATTGTTATTCTAATTTGGTGACGACATAAAATATTAATGAAATACGTCACTCTAAGTACAAAGAATAAAAATTTAAATTAATAAATAAAAAAATTATCTACCCTTTTTCCATTCTGGCACTCTTTGCACATAAACAGAATATCCATATCCATTTTTTCACCGCATGAAAAACAATCCTTTTTTGTCTGTGTTTGGTATTCGTTGTATTCCATCTCAAATTTAAACAGTCGAGTAAAAAAATCCATTCAACATAAAAAATTATCCAAATTTTTTTTTTTCATGTTGTAAAATTGACTAACATTGCGGGCATTTTATTTATACATTTACTAGGTTTTTTTATCCCGTTTATGTTTTTATTGTACATTACGTATGTATGTTGGTTGGTTGGTTGTTTGTGTTGTTGTTCCAATAACATTTTTTTAATTGTATTTTATTTTTCCAGCTTATTGTTGTTGTGTTGCTGTTGTTGTTCAGTTGAAGTATATTTTTGCATATTTAATTATAAAGTAGTAAACAGAATAAGTAGTATAACATATAACAACAATAACAAACCCGAAAAAAAGGAAAATTTTAAATTATTATATAAAAATGAAATAAGAGGAGCGAACACAGCAACAAATAACCCGAGTGGAAAAAAGTGTTACAAAATTGTAATTTATTATCAAGTCAAAAGTGAATTTACAAACAACAAAAACAACAACATACAAAAATGGAAAGCTGAGTAGGAAAAATGAAATATGGAGATTTTTTTTTTCTGTTGGACAAATTGTTGTTTTTGTTGTTACGTATGTTATATTTTTAGTTTTTATTTATATATTATTGTCAATTAGATTTGGTTATATAATTTAAGGACAATTTTGCATATTTCACACTATACATACATATATGATTTTGATTTCATCGAATGATTTACTAGGGATCGAATGTGCAGCAAAAGATTTATTACTTTATTTTATTTATATGCAGATATGCAAATTCATTGATTGTCACATGTACAATGTACAAGACAAGACGAAACTACTTTAAATTTCTGTGTCCAGCAACTTAGAACACTTTGTACACTAAATAAAACGAAAGTTGAATATGATTTGTTATTATGATGATTATTATGTTGACATATTATGATTTTATGACATACATTTATTTAAATTACCAACAAGCAAAATGATGAATAGAATTAAGAATTTATATGCTTTATAGTTATGTGAAATACACACATTCTTCTTATATGCTCCCATTTATTTTGTGTCATATACTCGTATATACGATACAACAGGTTGTTGTTGTCTACAACTAGAAAAACATTTAATTTATTATTATTACTGTTTTATTCTAAAATTTATTAATATTACTAAAGGAAATTTTTAATACTTTATGGAACTGAATTTTCTTTTGTTATTGCTAATCTCATGTCAAAGACGTATTTGACACGATTTATTAACCGTTTGGCCGTCTCGTCAATTTTTATTAGTTTACTGGTATATTTATATAATTTTTTAGGATTAGTGGATTTTTAAGACATATAAACACGTTGATAAACTAATTCAAGTATTTGATATACATTTATAAACAAAGCGATTTAGATGATTCAATTTTCAAATAATGAGTTTAACTTTTCGCTTTGCACTTTTTAATTTTTTTTAAACAATTTAATTCATTTTCACATTAGTAAATATTTCAAGAGACAAATGCAAACTGGATAGCGATTCAGTGAAGTTTAATTCAAATAAAAAAAACTAAATTTTGGCCTATTGTTTCGCCTTACGCAATTTGGTTTTTATTCACAAGGATGAAGTTTATGACACGAGCGGTGTTCCTTAATTTAAATTTTTTTATTTATTTGTCTTGTTCTTAAAATCTTTTCTTAAAGTATATTTAAATAATACTATCGTAAATTCTAAAAATTAATACATTCGATGCAGTTTAATTCATGTTTAAGGTTTTTTCAACCTTCGGTCCTCCATAGCTATCCCTGAGGTTAATACAAAACCCAGTACTTGATGAACAGTTCCGCAAACTGCTGACAAAAATCGCGAATACTGACAATCTACTGTTGTATATTATGGCGTGCAGAATATAGTTTTAGGCAAATGATCAACATTTTTCTTTTTAACATCGTAACACCGATAGAATGAGAAGATTCGTAACACACCAATATTTACACTTATGTATTTATTTTATATCAATTAACAAGAATGTTTTAATTAATTTAGTGAAGTAACAAATTTTATTATCAATTCTATTTCTATTATTAATATTTATTATTATCATTTTTATTTAATAATAGACGACGATGTCGATCGTTTGGACGTCGAGAAAAAAAACTTTTGAAAAGTATTAAACAAAATTAGTGAAATGGTACGGGTTCAATCAGTATAACGATTCGGTTATTTCTCTAGCTATTTGATATTATTTTTTCATTCTAAATACGAAATCTGTTAAATAATAATCAAAATTGAAAACACTTTCGGGTTCTTGGTGAAATGATTTAGGGATGTTGGATTTATATCCAAATAATAATTCGTACGGCATGAATGTGGTAGTTGTATGGGGTGTCTACTATTATTCGATATCAATAAAATGGCGAATATATTCCGCCAGAGTTCGGTGAGACCTTTCCAATGCTCTGTTGGTTTGAGCATGAAAAAGTGTGGTATTCATTTGCCGTTTTCATAAAATTTTACAGTATTCCTTGAAGAATTTTTCAACGAAATTAGAACCTTGGTCAGATAATAACGCACAGAATACACAGACAAAATGGTCCATGAATGCTTGCTTTGGCTACCGTAGTCTGATTAGGCACGGCTAAAGCAATAGAGAGTACTTCGTAAGGTCGTTCTGTATGGTGAGAATATAGTGATTATTATTGTAACTACACAGTTGCATATGCATCCGACATTTGCTTGTATCGAATTTCGATGTAACCTATACATCGAAAATAATTTGAATATAATTTGCTTCGAAATGAAAAATAAAATGCATCGAAGCTTCTTGCGTTGCAACATAATGTAAGATGCAAAATTAAATCTAATAACATTTCGATGTTACTAACACTGAAAGAAGCGATTCAATGAAAATTGTATCAGAACCAATTTCGATGTTAATAGCGTCAAATTTACATTATAAATGTTTCCTACCAACGAAATTATTCCAATGCAATTTGTATCATATAAAATAAAACCGATGCAAAAACCGGTTAGTTTTATTTTATATACTTCATGAGATTTCAAAATCTCTGTATAAAATTTTAGTTGTCGTAGTCACACTCACGACAGACCAGACTGCGCTCACCAAACTGCAAATATATGAAAAACATTTCAAGCTTATATTAAAAGTATACATACTGCCTTAGCGAATTATTATAAATTCGCTAAAAAATTAATCACCCCAGATTATATAGAAATTTTCTTTCGACACACTACTGTATTAGTTTTAGACGCAATTGCATCGTAAATATTTTCAATGCATGCTTTGCATCAGAATTTGATGCACGATTGCGTCGTATATGCGGTTGCATCATAAATCGCAGCAAAATTTTTAAGTGTGTACGTAGCATATTTTTCCATCGTGTTTTTAGGTGTACAAGGATGGATTATTCTTGCTTTGAAAAAAACATAAATCGATGAGAACTTGATGAATTGTTTTGTTCCAATTGCACGCTGATTGCTTAAGACCATATAAACTCCTTTTTAGTAGTCCCACTAAATCTTCGCCGCCTTCAACTTTGGAGAATAGATAGTTAGGATTATATAGTTATTTTCTTTCGACACACTACTGCATTAGTTTTAGCCGCAATTGCATCGTAAATATTTTCAATGCATGCTTTGCATAAGAATTTGATGCACGATTGTATCGTATATGCCCCGATGCAAGGGTTGCATCATAAATCGCAGCAAAATTTTTAAGTGTGTGGAAGGCAAAGGACCAACGATATCTAGAAAGACTTTTTGAATTGGAAATTGGGTAGTGTAGTAAAGTATAATATTTATAGATACTTTGGTTAATTTGGAAGCCTTGTGACGTTGACAGAAATCACAGACTTTAAAGAACAATTTTGGAAAAAAATAATGTATTCTTCAGTGTGTTTATTTGATTTTTCAGTTGACGAAGATATGGAATTTGGATCTGGAGTACGTTGGTTTATAGATGTGTGGATGGTCTTAGAGGAAGGTTCAGTGTTTGATTGTAGAATATTTGAGTTGTCATCTTGGGTTTTTACAGATTTATGGGTTTGAATCGGGTAATCACATTTACCTCTTCCATTAGGATTTCGTTTGAATTTGATGGTTGAGTAAGAAATCTGAGTTGGATGAAGAATTTACTGATGTTTCTATTGAAGTGTTATAATTTGCAATTCGAATTAGACCAAATGGACTGGTTGTGATGATAAATTTGCAAAATCTTCTCCAGTTTCTAAATGATTACCAACTGCTGAAGGTTGAATGCTGGATTCAAAATCAGGAATTTGTATAGTTTGACTTGTAAGATTAATACCAATATGAGTAAGCGCCATCTGCGTTTTGATTCAGTGATCCTGCTTTGTGGGCAATTGCGAAGTCATACTCGTCAAGTAGTAATCTCCATAGAATTATAGTCTTGAAGATGAATTAATAATGCTGTTTAACCAAACTTAATGTTTTGATCAGTAATGATCTTAAATTTGTGAAATAATTGACTGACCAAAAAAGTGAAAATAACCCCTTTTTCGATAACTGAGCAATTTTTTCTGATTTATTTAGAGTTCAACTAGAGTAAGGTACGGGAAAATCTCCTGAAGGATATAATTGCGATAAAACGAATTCAATAGCGATGTTACTGGCATCGCACGTTATAATAAATTTTCGCTCGAAATCTGGGAATTTTGTAAATATTTTTTATTTTTTAAAGAAAATATTAATCATCCAATGGAGTTATTGTCCTTTTAAGGTCAATTAATACCACGCACACACACTCCCAACCACCTACTCACACAATTACAGTATACCACTTGCACGTTGCAAGCTCCATGTCAACCTACACACTAACTCTGGTGGGATTCGAACCCAGTACGTACTCGCGGTCCAAGTGCCAAAGCTTTAACCACTTATACGGTAGATAAAACGCAGATCATAGGGAACAAATAACGCGAGACTGACGCAACGATTTTTCTTTCTTTTAACAGCTGTTTTCTCGATAACGTATTTTTTTAATTTTTCATTCACCAGTTTAGTAGAATTAGTTAAAGAAGATGCTCATTAATTAAAGAAGATGCTCATGATCAGCCATTCCAGTTAAGTATCACAGGATAATCCCTATGCGTGTAATCATCGATTCACAAATAAATTTAGTTCCTAAATAAAATAGAAGAAAACATAAATTAAATAATTTCGGTTTCAATCAGTATAACCATTCGGTTATTTTTCTTATACCGATCGATAATTATACAATTATGCAACACTATAAGAATAATTACAACAAAATATTATAGAGTTGCCCAATAACGAAAAAGCTCCAATGGTATGTTGTTACTCCCGCCCGACCGATTTCGATCAAAAATCACTGGGGTCTCCCAATTTATAGAAAAAGAAAGAAAGTTCCAGAAGTTCCATCCCGATCAATCGACCTGCCTGGCCTATATATGTTCCAAATTTTAGCTGGAAATTCACACTTCATGTTTTGTAAAACTAATCTGGACTGATAATAGTGCAAAATTAATTTAGATTTTTTTAGTGTATTATCGATTTTCTCATAAATACTTCCCAAAATAATTGCAAAAAAACAAAAAACCTTCATTAGAAGGTACCACTTTCGGTGAACTGATTTTAGGCAAAAAAAACCTTAAGAATAAAGCCCCGATTTGTCAAACTTCTCAATTGTGGAAATGCCAAATACTTTTGTTCTTTGAGCACACATTTTTACTACAATATGTACGTACATAGCTTTCGAACACAGCACACTTAATTTCTAAAGAATTGAGCCTACCAAAAACCATTATTTCTGCTTAAATTTAAAAAATCCAATAACGTCAATAACTGGGAAATTTTAATTCTTGTTGAAAAAATTTAAAAAACTTGTATGGAATCTGCCACTTCTGGCACGGGGATATCCACCTTGCCTGGCATTTAAAATATTATCTGAACTAGTTTTGTTTTAAATTTAATTTACAATATTTTTATTTTAATCGTTTTTTTGGTAAATGTTATATATACTTTTAGAAGTATTTTCAAAAAATCTAAAAAGCTCGTAGGGAAGCTACCACTTCCGATGGACCGATGTAGGCCAAAAAAATGAGATCTATTAAGTTATGGAAAAATGTATCTATTGATTTATGGGAAGTAAAATACTTTATCCCGATCGATCAATCCGTATGGGCAACGTAGGGACCAAATATTTACTTGAAATCTGATTTTGTAACAAAAACCGCCGTTTCCGTTTAAATTTTGGAAAACTGGTCTGTATTAGTATTGTTACAATATTAATTTAGAGTCTGTTTGTTCATAACAGTTTTTCTCGTAAATAATTTTATAGTCAAACCTGTTTTTGTGCGATAATAGAGACCGCATAAAAAACCCATAAAAAATCCCCCGAAACTTCACGAGTAGGTATTAAAATAGTTTTCGCAATACATACATTTAAAAAGTTTTTTTATGCGGTAAATAGGGACCGCATAAAAAAGTTTTACGTATAAAAATACTCAAAACCTGAAAAAAATCGCATAAGAAAATACCGGACAAAAACAGGTTTGACTGTACTTTTAAAAAATTAATGGGATCACCGAATTAACGAAAAAAGCTTAGAAATGAAATTTTATTCCGATCGGACACACTGTCTGGGCCGAAAGGAGGATACAGACATTTATAGTCTGCACGCACAAACCCACTCACAGAGATTTTTTATAAAGGTGCTTTTCTTTTTAGTTCAGCTATATAACGAATATTAAATTTTCAGAAATCTGGTATGGTCGTACGTATGTATATAACACGTTAAGCACGAAACTACCGGTAGGAAGCATAATGAAGGCACGGTTATTGGAAGTTTCGTATTTTGAAATTCGGCCACATTTGTAATCGAACCTGGATTGCAGGCAAACGAGGCGACATATTCCAGCAAATTAAACGTTGATCTACTCATAAATACATTAACAACCGGAAATAAACGAAACATTTGAAATCCGTGACAATAATGGTTGGTCTATGTGCATGTTCGTTACAGGCTAATATTTCCATACACTGGCGATTCTGGGTTTAGTTTGCTTGCGCTTTAGTTTGCTACTACAGTTACTACCAATTACTGTAGCCCGACCAATATAGTCTTTCTGTTCTACATTAGTTGTTGATACATTTTAAATAATAAATTTTTCAAAAACTTTATAGGCTTTTACTGAATTTCTGGATTTTTTTGATCATACATTGTAGAAACACGCCATAAGTCGAAGGTTAGTTCTTCGTGGGATAGAATATTTTCCCAATAAATTGATCATGTCGTCAACACCATCCTTTCCTTTTATTGTAATAGGTAAAAATTGTTAGCAAACCTAAGCCCTTGTTTATATTTCTATTCGATTTTTACAAACTGTTCTCACTATGGTTATATTCCATGCGATTGAGCTATTTTATCCAAATGTGACGAAGTTGAGATATGTGTTACATTTCTTTCTGAACCTTTATATTTACTAAAAAATTTAATATGCACTCCATCAGCTGATTTTTTTAACCCATTCACCGCCAAGCCTAAATTATATTTTTATTCCCATTGCCATTCATATTTTGAGTGGTATTGTTTACTAAAGTTCTGTTATTTCGTAGTAAAAGCACACATATTATCATACATAACTATTGAAGTATAATTTTTGTATTAAATTTTATTTGTAGTATTTTTTCAAGTTTTTCAAGTTTTTTGACGACGAGTATACTCGTCCTTGGCAGCGAATGGGGGTAATGTACAAAATTCCAAAGTGGCTAAAAATTATCCATTTTCGCAACTTCGATATTTATTTTTGTAACGATTTTTATGCGTTAAGTCTAACTAAAAATCTAGCTGCCTTTCTCTCAGAGGGGGAACAATGTTCCACAATTTGTTTATTTATTAGGAATATGTTTTCGCCTTAATAGGAATATGTCTGTTTGTCTTTAATGCTGTACATATATTATCTGTAATTTCCATTAAAAATTTTGTTAATAAACAATTGAGAGAAATGTTCGGATTTTTCATTGATATCGCAAAAATTTATTTATAAAAAACTATGTTATAGGGATCGATACGAAAGCTCGAATTACAAATTCCCGAACTATTAACAACCCGACATTATAAAAATCTCGATTTTCTAAATCCCGCTTTTTAAGATCCTATTTGTTAAAATCCCGATTTTGCTAAAACCTTAAAAAATCGACTCTAAAAAATCGATCGAAAGCCCAACATATTTTTTTATCTATCGATATTTATTAGGAAGTCGGCCATTTTTTAATTGATCTTGGATACAAATTTAGGATGTAAATCGCATTTTAAAAACAATTTTTAAAAGTTGGCCATGCTTAATGGAGCTTGGCTATTCCTTAACCAATATATATTATACTTGTATTATACTTTGTTTTTATTAGTTATGAATCGTGACTCCGTGACATTTATTAAATCAGGAGTTAGCTAGTTTTATTTTCACTATTTTAAACAACTGATTAGTTTTAATAACATGTATATAATTTTTCTTAAATAAAACTATGTAAAAAAAAAAAAAATAATTGTAAAATTTGGTATGCAGAATTGAATTTGGATTCTTATTTGAATTTTGAACGAAGCTCCGTAATTCGACCACGCTGAATGTAACTAAGCCATTTATAAATAAATTTTGGTCAAATTTACATTTGGATTGGAATTTTAATGTGAATTTAATATGCAGTTCCGGAATTAGACCATTTGGAGCTTGATCATTTCTTAACCATGGTAAAATTTACATTGCACAGGATAAGGATTATTTCATTCATTTTGGCTGAAGTTTTTGATTTTAGTCATGTTAGATGGATCTTTGCTATTTCTTCCAATAAAAGTCATGTTTGATATATATGGGCCTAGATTGAAAATCTAACATGAATTTTGAACGACACAATTTAGGAATTTATCATTACGAAACTAGGCCATTTGTTCTTCATTATGAATATAATATTGAATTTTTTGAACATTTATGGTCAAATTTATTACAGTAGAATTCGTTTATAAGCAACCCTGCTTATAATGAGCAAACGGATAATACGAACGATTTTTTTAGTCCCTTCAATTTACATAAGCAATTTTTCTTTTTTCCACTACATATAATGAACTTCGTTTATAAACTTATAATGAACGACAAATTTTTCCTACTAGCGCTTATGTAGTGCAAAAATCTACTGTTATAATGACCGTCGATTCTGATTTGTTCCGTTTTTCTTAAATTAAGAGCGCTACAGACGATCCAACTTATTGGACCGACCGTCGAACGACTAAATTGGATGTTGTCTACAGACGGATCCGACTTACCATCCAATTTTGACAATTTTCGTTCGGTCAAATTTAGTTCACATGTTAATGTTAATCTATTGTCTTGTTTTATGTTACAAAAAGGAAATTCATAAGTTTTATTATAAATCAAATTTTAAATGTACATATTTTAATATTAAGATAATTAATTTAACATATACAAAAACGAATTTGATTTCAAATAAATTCTATAATATTAAAATAGTTAATTTTTATTTTTCAATAAACACACCATACGATTTATTTGGTTGGTCGGACGGTCGGATGGAATTTTCATCCGACACATTTAACTTAATTTTATCGGACCGACATGCATACACACTATCCGATTTTATATCCAATCCAACCAAATTGGTCCGACCGTCCGACCAAATCGGATCGTCTGTAGCGCTCTTTATATTTGTTTCTATTCATTCAAATACATACATAATTATGAGTATTTTTGTTTTTTATTGTAACATGTGTAATTTTAGGAATATCAATGCCTCCTAAACTACAGGCCTCTTACTACTCTCATTTTTCGCACATGACGTCAATTTATGTCTAAACCGAGACTGCGCAATAATAATTTTATGATATTTACACTAACAAAACAACTAGAGAAAGCAACAAAAACGTCGACATAGCGTGTCGTCATCATTTGGTGTAAGCGGCCTGTAGTTTAGGAGGCATTGGGAATATACACACATAATAGTCAAAAAAAAAATAATAGAAATTTGAAAATTGTCGGTATTTTTTGATGTGTGTGTATGTGATTTTTTAATTTTTGTAAACTCGTGCAAAAGATGTACCTTTAAATGGAATAATTTTAAAAGAAAAAGCTGTACACTTTGCTGAAAAATTAAACGCCAATGAAATGATTTCAAACCAAATTGCGGCTGGCTCGGTTTGGGTTTCAAAGACATTGTAGGAGAAAAAGGTGCTGTATTGGCGGACGTTTGCACCGACTAGATGCCAGAAAAATTGCCCCGTATTATTGATGGGTACAGGAAACAAAATGTTTTCAACCTTAATGAAACAGGTCTGTTTTACAAGTTACTTCCTAAAAAAACAATAGAATTTAAAAATAATTCTTGCTCAGGTGGAAAACTATGCAAAGATCGAGTTACTGTTTTGGTTAGTAGTAATTCTGATGGGACCGAAGCAGCTACCTCTGTTGATCATAGGTAAAAGCGTGAAACCACGGTGTTTAAAAAATATAAGACGATATGAAAATAATCGGAAGGCTTGGATGACATTTAAATGTGTAATTCTAAATGATAGGAAGAATATTTAAAAGCGCTGGACAAAAATACGTAACCGAAGCACGTAATGTTTTATTCATAGCAGATAACTGTCTATCACTCGCAAATTTACGCGCTATTAAGTTGATGTTCTTGCCGCCAAATACGACCGCATTCTCACAGCCTATGGACCAAGGGATTATTAAAATATTAAAAGGTTATTATTGCGAATTTGTTGTTCGAAAACTAATATCCTTTTTGGAAAATGAACAAGACATTTTGCTGACAAACGTTAAAATATAGGAACTTCTAAAAGAAGTATATAAATATATATACTTCTTTTAGAAATTCCTATTTTGTACTAGTTTTATGTAATAATGTTACAATTAAATACTTACTATATGTGTATATTATATAATTAAAATAATGAATTGAAATTTAAATTATTTATGTATTTTGAAAAGGGTGGAAAATAAAAGTTGTTTATTCTTAGAAGTTTTTGATCAATTGGTGTAAATACTCGTACATTCCTATTATGCATATACCTCGAAATGCTTTTGAAATGCTCAAGCCAAAAATATACGGTTATAATGAACAGCGTTCATTATAACCAAATATTTGGTTAAAATGAACATACGTTTATAATGAACAAAAATATTGGCCCTGTGACCGTTCATTATAAGCGAATTCTACGTATGTACAACTAGATTATGAATCATGTACAAGAATTTGGAGGATTTATTGGAATTCGTCCATAATGTTTGGAAGGCCAAATCTCAGCGGATTAATATAAGAGCAGGATTGAGATTTTAACATATATTTTTAAGTTGAGTTTTTGACAATAGTGGTTGGAACTAAGTCATTTCTTAACATATTATTGTCAAATTTGATTTAGGAATTTAACGTATATGGATTTGAATCTTCATGCATACTCCTTTTAATAGATTACATGTCTGAAATTGGTTCTTACGTATATACGTGTTGTAGACTATAAACATATTATTTTATTAAAATATAAATGGCTAAGTTTAATCTGGATTGGTAATTCAACATTTTTTACAATGGGTCTATTTTTTAAATTAACCCGAGCAAGCAGGCTTACCCCGGGTAGTGTACACCAAGCAAACTTTGTACTGGGTAAAATTATCCGGTGTGCATAGAGTAATTCATTGTTTTTTATTTTGCACACTCTTCGTACACTGACATTAATTTCAGAGTAAAATTTGAAGAGCCGAGTATGCACACCGTGTAAGCACAGTTCACAAATAAAATTCAACCTGTGTTTATTCTGCAGTGTGCAGAATAAACACAGGTTGAATAAAAAAATACGAAGTATTTTTTGACAGTGCACTGCCTGCTCGGAATGAATTAAAAAAATAGGCCCAATGTAGAATTCTAATCCAGTTCGATTCGGAACAAACAATTATTTTATACATTTACTAAATTGTACTCACTAGAAAAACCATATCAAAAGTCCGCTGTTGTTAATTTATCACGTTTTTTCCGGGCGCTCGAATTCCAGAAAAAAGTTGTGAAAAGGAGCCGATTATAAATGGGATTTTTGAAAATTGGGATTTTGAAAAGCTGGATTTTGATTTCTAGATTTTGATTTCAGAATTTTGAAGTGCAAGCAAACGCCTCAACCTTATATTAAATTATTTCTATATATATTCTATACCAAAGGATTAATTTATCACCAGCGGTAGTGGTGCACTTGTGAATTAAAATGTTAGAACCGTAACTGTTGCTTTGCCCAAAACATTTCAAGCGATATATTACAGGATTATTTTGGAATGAGAAAATGTATTTCTCTCCAGTGCTTTAGTGAAGACGTTGAGTTAAACTTTTGATCAATGCGAACCTTCAGGTTTGATGATACGCGCGTTGTTGTTTTGTGCGATGCGTCGAATACCATACGCGGTTTAAGTTGCAGTACAACGTGATTAGGAAAATTGCGCGTCTGGTCCGGCGAGCTGTCGTGATCTTTTAGCAATTCCTCGATATAACCCAATTTCAGGTTATCCTACATGAACTTCAGGCATTCAAAGCGGAGTTGAGCGCGCTTAGAAAATCGGCGCCTCATATGTTGTAGTCGAAGAACTGCATCGATAACATGTCATCGAATGGCAGGAAGAGTGTATATGCCGTTTCGTAGTTCCTTTCGTATTCTGTTCTATGCGTGCGCTAGTTCTCGAGATAAACAAACATCCTCGATTTCCCTGAAGGACCTGAGTGAGTTATCGATGGTTCATAATCTTCGATAATCACCGCTAAACTATTCAATTGCTTGGTTATCTTGCGCTGATGCAACCATCCTTTTAGAGCATCTTATTGACATCAGCACCGAGTAAAATATCTATCTTGTTGGGAAAATAGTAATGACGATCAGCGAGTTGCAACTGCTTCAAGTATGACTATTGATACATGTCACACAGTTGGGATAGCAACGTGCCTGTGATCTTTCCAACGACAAGAGGCTATAACCAGATTGGAGAATGTTAAATGGATTCGCAAGCCTACGTAGGTGCCTCGTTCGCACACATTGCTATGCTTCTCGGACGATATTTGACGTTTCCTCGAATGTAAAATGCTTGGTGTAATCGCATCAGAATACTTTGTGATTTCCAACATAACTTTAACACGTGAGGATGCAAAAGTTTGTAGTGACCACGAATGAACGAGTTGACTGTATGACTGATTTGCGATGTGCTCTATTGCGCGACGAATGCAATTATGGTGGAGCCTACTGTAATAAATTCAAACTATTTCTGGTCATAAAAATATTCTTCAGCGATTGCCACTAAGTGGTCAGAAACCCTATAACATCCTGGTTTGATGGATACTCTTCTCAGGTTAATGACAACCCCCATTGTCGATGGGCTTCTGAATCCAACTGATTGGCGATGATCTTAATTAAGATGATATCCCAAGTTGCGACCGACTGTCCTAAAACTTTCAGACAGCGAACGGTGTCGGTTGTTGTATCAAGAATCTTGCACAATCTCACAGCTGATTCAACATGTACAGCAGGCATGGTTCTAAACTTCCGAAAATGGCGTGTCGATCATGATCCGAAGAAAATTATAACGATTTCGAATGATGCACAATTCTTCGTCGTAATTATTATTGGTGATGCCCACAGACTTGAGCAAGAACGCTGCGTCTTCAGTTAAATTTATTTTTAGGCAGTGGAACTTCTAAGAGGTGGTTGTAGACAATTAGCACATTGATTTGAGGAAGATTTGTGTATTGAGGGTTCTCGACAGTGACTGATAAGTTTCTCTTGACAATTTTTTAGATCGACAAAAGGGTACCTACGGATAGATGTCACCACCGGCTGTCCTCTGGTCGTCTGTGTAATAATTTGGTAAAATTCAAAATTTATCATAAGGTTAGCCGTGATTTTTCTCAACATGTTGTCAACTGTTGAGTGACCTGCAAGGGCAAAATTAGGTTATTGCAAAACTTTCAGTTTCAATTACCGATAAAATAGATTATACAACTCAAATGCAGATAAGGTTTTTCAGATTGCTTATGTGGTTTAAGAAAATTTAATCAC
Organism: Nephrotoma flavescens; assembly: GCA_932526605.1. Taxonomy (NCBI): domain Eukaryota; kingdom Metazoa; phylum Arthropoda; class Insecta; order Diptera; family Tipulidae; genus Nephrotoma; species Nephrotoma flavescens. The sequence continues at coordinate 113,035,263 of OW052220.1, read as the reverse complement.
ATTGATCCTGGTAATAAAATAATTTGTGAAACAATCGACGCGTGTTAAAAGTGAATAGTTAAACTTTGTTTGGTTTATGATTTTTTTGCCTTCGGAGCCTACACAACTTGAAATTGGCAATAAAAAGGATTTATTCAGTCAATAGGAAAAATAGAAACACTGTGAATAAACTAAACTAGAAAACGTATTTCCTATTTTAAAGTGTTACCACTCTAAACGATTTAAGCATTTTATTGTATTTTCTACATATATGTTTTATTTTTTTTTTTTTGCTATTTTCATTTGATCGGATCAATTCATTTTTCATTTACAGTTCAATGAATAATCTACTCTCTCGTTTATGTGTAAATGAAAATATATTTCCCTTATAGTACACGTCTATAGTTTTATACCCCCGTAAATACTCGTACATGTATTATAATATATGTTATTGTATTCCAATCCATTCCTGGTTCCAGAACACAGTGACACCAACAAATATGTATGTACCATCATAGAAATAAAAAAAAATCTACAATGTAAATTATGATTGTAGATTTTTTGTAAACTTTTATTATTGTTGTTACATACAGTCAATATTGTGCAACAAAAAAAAACGATGTGAAAAATGTAAATTTTCATTATTGGAAATTGAAAATTATAAATTGATCAATTGACTGAATTTGGTTTATTATTTATAAATAATTTTGTTGTTAGTCAATTTTTATGTTATTTATTTGATTTTATTTAAATATAATTTTTGTGTTCACATAAATTAAATTATATAAAATATATTTTATAAATGTGAACTCTCAGAGACGGTTATATGTGTTGTAAATGAACTGTCAAATAAATATATAAAGGATTTTAACCTTTATAAACAAGTTGCCCTCATAAATATTTGGTATTGTTGCAATGGTTATAATATAATAAATTTGCGAGTCATATTTACTTTTATTAACCCAACTGAGTGCAAAAAATAAGTGTTGACCCTCCAAATATATAAACAAATGAATAAACTCATATTTAGGCTGTATGCCAAACTTAAGGTAAAAGTCAATTTTAAGTAAACTTTTCGGTAAATTCAATTATTTTTCGAAAACCCTATGGTAACTAATCGAAAATTCTGTCCTAAAATCCGGTAAAACCCGAAACGATTTACTTTAAGTTTGGCACACAGCCTTACAATGAAATTAAAGTGTATCTTGTTTTCCATAAGGAGAAAAAAGTAATTAATACTACATTACGACATCGTGTTTACTATACTAAGTCAACTTTTTGATTTTCAAAACCTCTGTGGCAAACTAATTGAAAAATCTGTTCTAAATCCGATGTTTAAATAGTAATAGTAAAAGATTTACCCGGCTATTGGCCCGCAATGCGATGCAAATAGTATCGCATATGACTCCGTATCAACTTTGTATCGTTTTATGATATTTTCAAACTTTGCATCGAACATAACCAAATTTAAGATGCATCAAGAGCCGATGCTACTTACATTTACTTTATGAACGAAGCAACCTGTATCGGGATTAAGAGTTACTTCCTCTATTGTATTTTTGATGTAGTCTATATTAAAATTCAACATATAAGATACACGATACACATAATTTAACAAAGTTGCATTTTGTATCGAATTTATTAGTTGTTTGCAATTTTGCATATATTCTATTATAAAATTTGCATTAAAAATCGAAACTATTATGCTTGAAACAGACGTGCGGAAAAACGGTTGCGGATACGCGAGCGGAAACCTAATTCAAAATACATGCGCGAATTTTTCGACATGAAGTTTTTATTTTTTTCATAGCCACCTATGAACAATCTTTACTTTTTTTTCTAAATCTTTATTTCAATAAATTTTGAGACAAAGTAGAGCTTCTTTAGACTTTATGTCTGTAGTGGAGCAATTTATAAAAACTAAAATTAACATTTAAAAAAATATAATTAGGTTACAATTTTTAATGAACAAATACTATTTATATACAAGCTCAGTTTTTATTTTAGTTATATTGTAAATTTATTCTCCGGCTCATTAGGATATAGTATAAATGAATGTAATCTATTGAATTTTATGAATTGTTTATCCTGTAAACACACATTTTTATAATTAAGGTGCTTTTTATTAGAAAGAAATCCATTTTCTTTCACAAATTCTATTTTTAATTCTTCCATCTTTCCAATTTTTGATTTGTTGACAATGAAATGATTGTATTTTATTTAATTTAAATAGTGTATTCTACTATTTAAATAGTATTAGCAGCATTAGTGTTTAATTTATTAACAACGCAAGATACATCTAAATTGAAAACTACTTGCATCATTTTTTTATGTAAATTGACTAAAAGAAATTTATGAATTTTATTATAACTAAAAATCGTTGAATTTTAATATATAAACTTCATGAGATTTTAAAACCTTTATAAAAATCTTTATATAAAAATTCTATTCTCTAATTCAATTATCAAACGTTCAAAATTTGACATATAAATGTTTTATTAGCAATAAAGGAAAATTAAAACGCATCGGAAAACTAAAGCCAAAAGCTGTTGCTTTCAGATATAAAAGTAAAGCCCGCTTAATTTTACCGAAACAAAACACCTTATATTAAAAGTAAACACAATACCTTAGCGAATTATAAATTCGCTAAAAAATATTTAACCCCAGATTACATAGAAATATTGTTTCGACACGCCACTGCAGTAGTTTTAGACGCAACTGCATCGTAAATATTTTCAATGCATGCTTGGATCATCATATAAGCCTCGATGCAAAGATTGTATCGTAAATCGCAGCAAAATTTTTAAGAGTGTAGACATACAATTTCCAATAGTTTTCAATTTTATTCAAAAGAGTTGAAGTCATGGGCCCTGATCTTTAAAAAGCAAAAAAGGCCTTGATCTTTAAAAGGTTTAAACGCAAAAACAAACAAGATTATGTAATTTGTTGTTATAAATTGTGTAAAGTCGGAAAGCGTACTATGGTTTTCACGTTTGCATATTATCTTTATTTTAAAGAATCAGAGAGCAGCACTGGGCGCTTTCAGGGCACGCAACAGTTGGCAACATATTGAGTAAAATAGCGGCCAAGGCTATGAAAATATTTAGCACTGTGAAATTTTCCAATCAAATTGGTGATGATTTTACCAATCATGATAAGGAACCTGAAAGCGCACATTGTGTGCAAATAAGCTGGAAGTCTGTACCGATCCTAATATACGGCTGACGCTCTGAAGCTTACCATACTTGTCTTTTTACCAACTTAAAGCATAATGAGCTATTCATGGCCTCGAATTTCTTAAGAAACATAAATATTTATTTAACTGAATCTGAGATTTTGGAACATGGCCATTTACATTAATCTCAACATATAGCTGGTGCTAGTCACTCAGCCAGCATTCTGTCTATCAAGGGCAGTCTCAAAACATTAATCACTATTTTCAGCACAGAAGTGTCTTAAAAGTTATAGACGATTTTCATATAAATGTATATGGGGCCATATCGAAGCAGGAAGATTGTGCCAATCCTAGGAAATACATTTTATTTAACTTAACCTGATAATTTTGAAACTTGGTATTTTCCTCAATGTTTAAGAGACGACTGGTGTTTGCCACTTGGTTAGCATTTCGTCCTATCACGTACCATCTTAAAACAACAATCGATATTTCCGGCCTAGAGAGGTCTTGAAAGTTATGAACGAATGGCATACAAATTTATATGATATCGTATCGAAACTGGAATATTTTGCCAATCCTTACAAATTGCTGGCACTGTGGAGCTGTGGAACAGTTCCAATTCTACATGGTCACTACCTTAATAAATTGCGGTGCGAATTGGGGCAACATTTTTTTAGAGCATCATCTTGTGATTGTTGTTTCTCGAAGACCGTTTCACCACCTTTATTTTCCATTGGACGAGATCTTACATTATACCGTTGAGCATTTCTTTAATAGGGGAATGATGAACTATCTCGAGTACTTCAGAGCCCAAAGGGCGCTGATTTCTGGCTCACTAATCCCACGTGCTATGCTTATCCAAAACATACGAATTGATAGCTGATATAATGGAACGATTCATCCTTGCCAAGACCTTGGACTGAAGAGAGCACCTACAGATTTTGAATCCGATATTCCATACTGCTTCAGATGAGTTTTGCTTTCAGCGCTCCGGAACTGTGAAGCGTTATCCGAACGTAATTTTTTATTACAGCTAGAAAATTTACCTCGTATTTGATTCATCATTCCAGGCTCAAAATATATTCTCTTATTCTTTCGACAGTTTTGTTGCTTCCTATTCCATTAAAATCCCACAAAACGCAAATTGATTGACCAGTCAATTCATCGTGCTTCTTGGGATTAAGACGCAATTAAATATATTCACTATTAATTGAAAAACGGTGAAATCATCGGGATTTACCATGATTTTGCCAAGCAAGTTCGTGTATTCGGTTTCTTCAAACTCAGGGGCTGCCATGATGTTCAATTCAAATTTCTCCTATTGATGGATAATTTTTGGCAACCTTTCAGAATTTTTTTTAATTTTGTCGCAGTGAATTCTTGACAGAAAATCCGATTGCGCAAACGGTATCTGTCACAAAGCGTCCTTTAAGGCATGTAATGCATTTACTCATATTTGTAAGGATACTCGTCTTTTTTTGTCACGGAGTTGAGCGTGCGAGCATCGAGAAACAGTCTACTTTTCCCATTTGCTGTCTTAACAACCGTCACCGGCAAGCTCCACAAATTTTTGATGATCTCGATGACATCCAAGATAACCTGAGGTATAACAGCGGAGACCGGATAGTACTTTTGCTGTATGCGAGTTCGACTTTATGGTTAAATTTTCAAATACCATTTCACAACGGAAATATAGTTTGTAACATTCAGATGTTCCAGCAAGCTAATAATAAGATCGTGGATTCTATGTTTGGTTAGTGTTTTTTTTTATTTGTTGATTTTCTCACTCCGTAGAAAAGCACTCAATCTATCGCCCTTAAGTTGATAATTTTTAGTATAATTGCATAATTTGAATACTGTAGGGTAGATGGTGATGATCTTGGTTTATGGCGATATTTTTTTTTGTTTTGCTGATGGCAATAAAAAAAAAAAAAAAAGAACAAGACGAAGAAGGCCCGTAAAATTAATTTCCAATAATTTTAGTCATTCGTTTTGAAACCTTGCACATAATACATTATCGTATTTAACAGTGCAGTACAGTAGTGCAGTGACACAGCTAAAATTAAAACAATAATTGTAGAATAGCGTTTGCTAATTTAAACTGTGAAATTATTGTGTTTTTACGTATATATCGCGGATAAATAATTTGTTGCCAACGGATTATATGCAATAAATACCACTGAAGACAAGAGTGTTTTGCTGCTTGTTGTTGTTAACGATAATTAATCGTCGCGGAAGGACAGTGCCAAGTTAAAGTGGAATATAAAACTACCGGCCACGCCTTATACGGGGTTTTTCCGCGACAGTTATTTTTACCGGATTGCTATCGTGACTCGCAAGCTGCTCGAAACGATCGTAGCTAATATCAACGGACTAGGATATTTACAACTGGGAGCGTTTATCAACACGCGCATTCGATCACTTTGGTTGTGCTCAGCTATAAATATTCGCGGGATATAAAATTATCGGTCATACAAAAAAAAAATAACGGAGTCGATCTTTGTCATTACTACACGAACTAGATCATCATTATCACTAACGGATCTATATAATATAATCAGCTAAGTGGATCAAAATTTATTACGTGGCTTACCCGCCACAGAAAGTATTTATTTATATATATTATATTCATTATGTTATTTTTTTTTTTTGCATATTATATTTATTTAAATTTATATATGTATATATAAACATATAAATAGTCATACATAAGTATGTCTATTTAATTACTTCTATTTCAAGTCTGTCTGTATACCTATATTTTGCATGCTATTTATTACTTATATTATTACTTATGTTTTATCATACATTTATACCATATGTTAAGTTACGTCTTATGATTAATAAGAAAATGGACCGCGGATCCTTATAACTTTTTTTTCTTAAATATGATTTATCTCTCTATTATCGCTACTTTTATGAATTTATAATAATATACTGCTGTATATGAATATTGTGTAAAAATTTAATTGTAAAGCTGTTATACTAATAATTATTGATATAATGCTAAATTGTTGATTTCATTAGTGTATTTCTCGGTCATCGGTTTTAATATTTTATCGGTATTTGATTTTATTGATGGTCCAGATTATGTACTTAGCTTGTTCGAATATCACGATGTGTAGATAAACTTATTCTTTTTAGATAGCATGGGCTGACACAGAGTCAACTGTTAATGGGGCAAATCAAAATTATAAGCATGATTGTGTCAATGGGAAGGGCGGAGGCTCGTGGTCTGAAACATCCTTGACCACATAACAGTAAAACATAAATGGCTATAGTGACTAAACTTAGTATTTTGTTAAATAGTGTAAGCGGTTCTCATTTACAAATTATTTAATTTTTAATCAATTTATTTCAAGGACATTTGTCAATCAATAGTACAGTGCAATGTGTAGAAATGTCAATGTGTAGTATGAAGTAGTGCAGCATTTCCAGTTTTCCGTGGTTGGTGACAAGAACTACGCCCACCTTCTTTGCTCTAGCCGGCAAATGTGCTGCAAGTCACTGATGTGTAGAACCACGGAGAAATTCTGTCAACGAAGTGATAAATATCTGACCAACTTGTTGTGTTTCAGTCGCACATTGGTTTGCACTAAGTCGTTTCGTTACTGTGGCGCCCAAATTCGGTAAATATTTTTCGTTAGTTATTTAAATCTTAGTTCGGATTTTTACTCTGATGAGTGGAAATCATTTGTTACTCACATTGACGAGTTGTTATACTCACATAAAGTTGTTTATAATTCTTGCGAGTTAAATCAATGTATTTAATATTAATCTGGTGTTTTAGATTTTCGCATTATTTTCCACTTTTTTTTGTGTTTTGAATTATAGTGTTAGGATATAACCTGAAACCCCAGTAATGCATGCCCTATCTAATAGATTTTTGCTAATTTCCATTTTTGATATTTAAGATGTAGGTTACTGAACTCCAGATTTTAGCAATCTACTATTATTTTAGGTTTGTAAGTAATTTTGATAAACTCCGTTTATGTGTTTCCACATACATATATATTTTGTTCTCTAATAGATTCACTCGAAAGAGTTTTTGATTGTATTAGTTAGTTAGTGGAGTATATATAACATGATTTTTTTTTAACCCATTTCGTAGTATGAAATTCCGCAAGTGAGCGTTGAGGGATATAGTATCACTCATGACTTCATGCTTATTAGAAATATAAATTAACTTCTGATTACAGTCCAAGTCATAAATCTGAGTTTTCACGTGTTAGTTACATAGCCATTGCCATTTGTTTTCTTAGTATGAACTATGTGTTAGCCCAGCTATCGATTAAAATTTTCAATCTAAATCAAATTATCTATTAATTTTGTATCTTATTGGTCAATAAAATATTGAGATTATTAAGATAAATTTTGTCGGTGTTGTGAAAAAGAAAAAAAAAGGTTTTTGCCAAAGTTAACGTAATTCAAGTGATTCAAATCATAACAAATAATTAATAAATACTATAAAATATAAAAATCTTCAACTAAAATGGATGTTAAGTATTTGGATTGTGACGAGTTGGCCGTCGAATGTCAAATAAGAAACATTTCCGGTAACATTACAAACAAAATGTTAAAACTACAAGAAATGTTGGAAAAAGAAAAGACTAAAGAACTGGACCCACCAGTGAAAGCACATCAAGCCGCAACAAAAAGCCCAAAACGGGAAGTAAAATTATGCAGTGACAAATTACGCAACATAGAGGGTCAACTACACGATATTTACGGTGGGGAGAATGTTGAGGCTGATAAAATATTAGAACTAACAACCCGTGTATTGCATATTGGTGACCGACTAAGTCGTATTACCAGTTCCAAGTCAGTATCAGCAGCATCCTCTACATTATTCGATGCCTGCCAGAAATTGTTGAATTGTCTGCAAGATATCCGCACAGAACAGGCGGTATCGGACACTATGGATCACTCTATCAAACAAATTTTTGAAGGGATCATAATGGAGGAGAACGTGACAAGTGATAACAGCGGTGACGACAGAGTTCCTAAAGTCGCAACGAACCCGCAACCATCAACCTCGAAACCTATTATTGTTCCCAACCCTAAACAAGTAAGTCAGGCAGTTACTGAACTAACAGAAGAGGAAAGGTTAGATTTGATAGCTGATAGAATATCTAGGAAACTAAGTCTTACTAACGTTCCGCCGCCAAACAATACTGTTCCCCAAACCAGATACGAAGATTACAGGTTTCCAAATGTCCAGACATATTACAATTTCGACCCTACAATACCTCCACCGCCTCCTAGAATACCAACCAATGCTTATGCATTGCCACCAGGGCCAAGTGTTAAATTGCCTAAACAATTTATAGAGATATATAACTGGAAACTGCTATATCATGGCGATGAAAAAGATGAACTGCCGATAGAAAGATTTATATATCGAGTTCAACGGATGGCATCTGAGAATGGTTTAGCAAATGAGAGACTGGTAGCTAACTTTAGCGTATTATTAAAGGGAGGAGCACTCAATTGGTATTGGGAGTACTTGGAGACGTACGGGATAGTGACCTGGGAAGTTTTAAAGGAGGCTATGATCGAGCGTTTTAAAACAAGGAGAATAGACGACGATGTAAAGCAAGAGATGGAACGACGTAGGCAAAAATTCAGAGAACCGTTCCTTGATTTCTACCATGCTATTAGAAGCTTGGCACTTTCCTTATTAAAGCCAATGTCTGATAGTGAACTTATTAGGTTGATAACTCGAAACATGCGCGGGGGACTACAGGCAAATTTTGCTGGACGTCCGTTTACCAACATTGCTGAAATGGTAAGGCAGTGCGTATCAGTAGAGGATACATGGAACCGTTTAGGCTGGACTCCAGAAATATATCACCAGGTAAAACCGCGTCAAATCAGTGAGTTGGATGTTGTCGGTGAAAATGGATGTGATGGTGCCTTTGGGTCTAAATATACTGAGCAGTCTACTCACTCCAATTCTATGTGTGCTATTTCTACTACGAAAAACTTCAACAATACGACATATACTCCGAGGGAAATGAATCCTAACATCCAAAACTATTACTCGCCCAACACTTGTTGGAATTGTTGTTCTGCTGGGCATACTTTTAAAGATTGTGGTCTTACGATTAGACACAGATTCTGCTTTGGTTGTGGCACTCCTAACGTTCTAAAAGCGCAATGTACCTACTGTAATAATTATAAACAGGGAAACATGAAGGGGAACTTCAGAAATCCTGGGATTCTGATTTCCCGAACTCCGCCAACTTCACCCAGACCACTCCAAGAAGAAGCCGCGACGAATACGGATCCAGAACTATACCGCTATATTTTAAAGAGGGATTCCAATCAAAAGAAGGAATAATAAATCGGACATTTCAAGATCAATCAACCCAAACACAAATAATTAAACAACCAAGACATGATCGTTCAATAAAATATTTTAAATTCAGAAGGTTAGTTAAACAGATGGTAAATGAGGCGGTCATTAATACAACTGACCAACGGCCTTATGTTACAGTGCTTATTAACGGAACGCCATACAACGGTCTTTTAGACAGCGGTGCGAACGTATCAGTTTTGGGATGTGGCTCTGAAGAATTCCTGACCAAACAGCATATAAAAGTTAATTATGTACCATCTACCTTATGGACAGCAAGTGGTCAAATGCAACGCGTGATAGGACACATCATGGCAAAAGTCTCTTATGGTGGAAAAACGAGAACTTTGCGAATCCACATAGCACCCGGTTTAAGCCAACCACTATATTTGGGTATTGACTTTTGGGATGAATTTGGATTGGTTCCTATGATGGTGAGTGAAATTGAAAATTCTTATGAACCACTATCAACCGATACCAATAAGCACGAATTGAGTAGCCATCAACAAGCCATCTTAACAAAAATAATAGACCTTTTCCCGTCGTGTGAAAAGTTGGGATTGGGACGAACACATCTTGTCACCCATAAGATTGACATTGGAACATCACAGCCAGTTAAACAGCGGTACTATGCTATATCACCAGCCAAACAAGCAGAATTGTATAAGGAATTGGATAGAATGCTAAGCTTGGGTGTAATCGAAGAAAGCCAAAGTTCTTGGTCATCCCCAGTGAGCATCGTAAATAAGGCTAACGGAAAGGTTCGGCTCTGCCTGGATGCTCGCAAGGTAAATGCGGTGACGGTGTCAGATGCTTATCCCTTACCCTTGATCGACGGGTTGCTAAGCCGATTGGATCAAACAAGATTCATCAGTTCCATTGACTTAAAAGATGCCTTCTGGCAAATACCTTTAGATCCGGAGTCAAGGGATAAGACAGCTTTCACCGTCCCCGGGCGTCCGCTCTACCAGTTCGTCGTCATGCCGTTTGGGCTGTGCAATGCAGCCCAAACGATGTGTCGACTTATGCATAAGGTTATCCCTCACCAGTTACATGACCGGGTCTTCGTCTACCTTGATGATCTTCTCGTCGTTTCAGCTACGTTTGAAGATCATATTCAATTGCTCTCTGAAGTAGCGAGATTGTTGCGGGAGGCCAATCTCACTATAAATGTTGATAAAAGCAAATTCATGCTCCGGGAGACGAGGTACCTTGGTTATGTTATTGGTGATGGATGCCTCAGAGTGGACGCATCGAAAGTCCAGGCAGTGGCCGAATACCCCGTACCTCAAACGACCCAACAAATCCGAAGATTCCTAGGGATGACTGGATGGTATAGAAGATTCATTCCTAATTATTCTGTTATAGCTGCTCCAATTACAGACTTGTTAAAAAAAGGCGTCAAACCAAAATGGAACCAACAAGCACAAGATGCACTCGATCTATTGAAACAATCTCTAATTTCAGCACCAGTATTAGTAAACCCTGATTTTAGTAAACATTTTTATATTCAGTGTGATGCGAGTACCACCGGCATTGGCAGTGTGCTGTTTCAGAAAAATAAAGATGAGGAACACCCTATTGCGTACATGTCTGCAAAATTGAACAAAGCACAGCGGAATTATACGATCACTGAGTTGGAGTGCTTGGCTGCAGTGATGAGCGTAAAAAAATTTAGACCGTACATCGAAGGATACCCATTCACCATAATCACCGATCACTCCAGTCTGAAATGGTTAATGGACCAAAAAGACCTTTCTGGACGTTTAGCGCGCTGGGCTTTAAAACTTCAGTCTCATAGGTTCACCATAGAATATAGAAAGGGAACGCAAAACACGGTCCCCGATAGTCTATCAAGAGTGAATGTGGATGAGATGACAGTGACAACAGATGAACCGCTACATATCGACTTAGAATCTCCAGCTTTTCGAGACCCTGAATATCTTGATAAAATGAGTGCTTTAGCCGAGAACCCACAAGCAAGTACCAACTTCAAAGTTAGTGATGGAAAGCTATTCATAAACATAAACGACGCAACTCCGACGGAAACGGACATCTTACCGTGGAAGTTAGTGGTTCCACAGCCCCTCACGCAGGACCTGATAGGAAGGGCACATAATCCACCGTCGGCAGCTCACCAAGGAACCGCGAAGACTCTGGAAATACTACGTCGCCAATTTTATTGGTCCTCAATGGCGATTCAGGTAAAAGATTTTGTCAGTCGATGTGAAATCTGTAAGACGTCCAAACCAGTCAATTATTCTACAAGACCAGAGATGGGTAAAGCTATTTCATCAATTCGACCATTTCAAAGGCTCTACGTCGATTTTCTGGGTCCTTACCCACGTACTACCAATGGGTTTTCATATGTTCTCATCATTTTGGACCATTTTTCAAGATTTCCAATTTTACAGCCCCTACGTTCTGCCTCTGCCGCTAAAGTCTGTGAATTCTTAGAAAAGAACGTATTTCAAATGTTTGGTGTCCCAGAAGTATTATTCTCAGACAATGGTCCGCAATTTAAGTCTATTTTGCTTAGTAATCTTCTACAAAAATATGGTGTTCGTCATGAATTTGCTGCAATCTATGCACCACAGTCAAACGCATCAGAACGAGTAAACAGATCCGTATTGGCAGCAATCAGGTCCTACATTAAAAATGAACACAAGTATTGGGACCAACACATAGACGAAATAGCCGGAGCATTACGAAACGTTGTTCACTCATCCACGGGCTTCTCTCCGCATTTTTTAGTGTTCGGCCATCATAAAGTAAATCATGGATCTACGTACCAGTTACTTCGTAAAATAAACTCATTGGGTGAAAATTATGTTGAAGTTTTCTCACCTGCGGACCGATTAACAATGGCCCAAAACGTCGTTCTACGAAACCTGAAAGAGGCGCATGATCGGCATACCTCAACCTACAACCTACGGAGCCGGCCACGAGCATTCCTCCCGGGTCAAACGGTATACGTCCGAAATTTTGTTCAAAGCTGTGCCCACAAAAACTTTGCAAGCAAATTTGCATCAAAATTTGTAAAAGCAAAGATCGGTAAACGAATTGGAACTGTTATTTATGAAATAGAGGACGAGTCTGGGAAGAGCCTTGGAATGTACCACGCAAAGGATATCAGATGATCATTAATATCCGCTTTAGTGGTGGTAATTTTGGATTTGAATTTTTTTTTTATTTAACAGAAAAGATACAATTGCCAAATGTTGTGTATTCCATTTTTATTTTATAAATTATAAACTCAATTTAGTTGCCCGGCTTTAAGAGACTATCTCATGGGTGTGGGGCTGCCCCACGATTGTAACATTCAGATGTTCCAGCAAGCTAATAATAAGATCGTGGATTCTATGTTTGGTTAGTGTTTTTTTTTATTTGTTGATTTTCTCACTCCGTAGAAAAGCACTCAATCTATCGCCCTTAAGTTGATAATTTTTAGTATAATTGCATAATTTGAATACTGTAGGGTAGATGGTGATGATCTTGGTTTATGGCGATATTTTTTTTTGTTTTGCTGATGGCAATAAAAAAAAAAAAAAAAGAACAAGACGAAGAAGGCCCGTAAAATTAATTTCCAATAATTTTAGTCATTCGTTTTGAAACCTTGCACATAATACATTATCGTATTTAACAGTGCAGTACAGTAGTGCAGTGACACAGCTAAAATTAAAACAATAATTGTAGAATAGCGTTTGCTAATTTAAACTGTGAAATTATTGTGTTTTTACGTATATATCGCGGATAAATAATTTGTTGCCAACGGATTATATGCAATAAATACCACTGAAGACAAGAGTGTTTTGCTGCTTGTTGTTGTTAACGATAATTAATGGTCGCGGAAGGACAGTGCCAAGTTAAAGTGGAATATAAAACTACCGGCCACGCCTTATACGGGGTTTTTCCGCGACAGTTATTTTTACCGGATTGCTATCGTGACTCGCAAGCTGCTCGAAACGATCGTAGCTAATATCAACGGACTAGGATATTTACAACTGGGAGCGTTTATCAACACGCGCATTCGATCACTTTGGTTGTGCTCAGCTATAAATATTCGCGGGATATAAAATTATCGGTCATACAAAAAAAAAATAACGGAGTCGATCTTTGTCATTACTACACGAACTAGATCATCATTATCACTAACGGATCTATATAATATAATCAGCTAAGTGGATCAAAATTTATTACGTGGCTTACCCGCCACAGAAAGTATTTATTTATATATATTATATTCATTATGTTATTTTTTTTTTTTGCATATTATATTTATTTAAATTTATATATGTATATATAAACATATAAATAGTCATACATAAGTATGTCTATTTAATTACTTCTATTTCAAGTCTGTCTGTATACCTATATTTTGCATGCTATTTATTACTTATATTATTACTTATGTTTTATCATACATTTATACCATATGTTAAGTTACGTCTTATGATTAATAAGAAAATGGACCGCGGATCCTTATAACTTTTTTTTCTTAAATATGATTTATCTCTCTATTATCGCTACTTTTATGAATTTATAATAATATACTGCTGTATATGAATATTGTGTAAAAATTTAATTGTAAAGCTGTTATACTAATAATTATTGATATAATGCTAAATTGTTGATTTCATTAGTGTATTTCTCGGTCATCGGTTTTAATATTTTATCGGTATTTGATTTTATTGATGGTCCAGATTATGTACTTAGCTTGTTCGAATATCACGATGTGTAGATAAACTTATTCTTTTTAGATAGCATGGGCTGACACAGAGTCAACTGTTAATGGGGCAAATCAAAATTATAAGCATGATTGTGTCAATGGGAAGGGCGGAGGCTCGTGGTCTGAAACATCCTTGACCACATAACAGTAAAACATAAATGGCTATAGTGACTAAACTTAGTATTTTGTTAAATAGTGTAAGCGGTTCTCATTTACAAATTATTTAATTTTTAATCAATTTATTTCAAGGACATTTGTCAATCAATAGTACAGTGCAATGTGTAGAAATGTCAATGTGTAGTATGAAGTAGTGCAGCATTTCCAGTTTTCCGTGGTTGGTGACAAGAACTACGCCCACCTTCTTTGCTCTAGCCGGCAAATGTGCTGCAAGTCACTGATGTGTAGAACCACGGAGAAATTCTGTCAACGAAGTGATAAATATCTGACCAACTTGTTGTGTTTCAGTCGCACATTGGTTTGCACTAAGTCGTTTCGTTACAAGTTGGTAAAATATTAAATTTCCTCTAAAAATCGCTTCCTAAATGTAACGGTGATTGACCGTCTTTATAAAGCGCCCCAATTTAGAAGAACATTTTTAACATTTTGGATTTAATTAATATATCTGCATTGTCACGAAATTGATTATCCATACATTATATTAGTGACGAAAGACAGTTTTGAATCAAGGTTCGTCCTTCATAAAAACAACGAAATTCACGTCGTACTTTTAGAGACTTATGCTGTGTGCCTCACGTCGACATTTTGTCTAAATTTCCAAATATCTAAATTGATGGTTAGTTCATACCAATTGTTCAAAGATGGCACAAAACAAACCACATCTGATGTTTAATTAAAATCTTCTATATAAACTTAAATTTAACATTCTACGTAACATTTCTAATCAGTAATCGTTAAATCGGAACTAAGTTTGCACTTTAGAACTAAATATCGGGTAGAATTTGGTTTATAAATATTAGAGACATCTAACAATATCTGGGTGAACTAACGATCAATTTAGTTAGTCGGAAATTTAGACAAAAAAATCGGCGTCAGGCACACAGCATTAGATCGAAAATGTGTAACGAGAGAATATTTTTCGGTTGTTTAAAAGTTAACTCTTCTTGGGATCCGGGAGTTCCAAGGGGGTGAGGACAGAGGCAAAACTTTCGCGCTTGAGGGCAAGTTTCCCATTTTTTTTAGTCAGCCAATTTTGGTAAGAAGTTTTCCTAACTTTTGTCGCCTTACAACAAAAGCAAAATTTTTTAAGGAACGGCTCCTCAACAGTTTGGTAACTGTGCTGGCAACACCGCGAAAGCTTTAAAAATTCGATTCACGAGCCTTGATCATCATATCGAGATAAATCTTACTGACTTGAATTGCTTAATGTATCCCTTTTTGAACGTATATAGTCAGTATGCTAGCCAATCTCGGAGATTTTTGCTATTTGGCTTAGAGTAGTAAAACGTTCGTGGATAAGCAGACTCGCTGTATTGGTAAAATTTTAAAAATTCGATTCACGGGCCTTGGCCATCATATCAAAATAGGGCTTACTGATTTGAATAACTCAATGTATCCCCTTTTAAACGTTTATAGTCAGTATGTAGTAGAACATTCGTGGCTATGCAGACGCGCTGTATGGTAAAATTTTATACAGTATGGTATGTGATTTACTTAAAAATTTATAAAAATGGGCATATTCAATTTATTATTGTCAAACGATTTCTTTTATTTTATCAATATTTATTATAATTATTGTTTTGAAATATTTCGAATAAATACAAAATTGTACACTTTCATAAATTTTTGCCCAAGAAATAAGATTGTGTCCAAAAACTTCATAAAGAACACTTGCATAAATTTTTGTCCAAGAAGTTTACACCGGTCCCACACTTGGTAACATTTCTGAGGGGACTGGAATCAACTACAGACGAATATTTGAATTTTTTAAAATTTTAGACGTTTAAAGATATCTGGAGACACGAACAGCTGAATCTGCCCACTGTTAAGCAATATATACCACACTTGATAACATATCTGTGTTTTCTAGAATCGGCCAAAGTGTAGCAAGTATTTTGAAGAATATTTGAATTTTTATGAAATATACGTCCCAATGGGAACCATCCCAAAACTATTTATTTTGATTTAGTTAACTGTTTTGAACAGCTCAACTTGTTTACTATTAGACGGCATATGCCTTTACTTGGTTACATCTCTGAGATTTTTTTAATCGGCCATAGTGTCGCATATATAGCATTTCAAACATATGAAAAATATTTTTTTACTGGCTTTTTACTTTTAGATTAGAATTATTATGACAAAAATTGATCCCCCGATTCTCACATACAGTATACACTTTGGACGTTTTTTTTTTATTAAAGCTGTGCTATTTACACTTTTCGTTATTTTGAGTCGCTACAATTTTCATTAATTTGTATAGCTACACTTTTCGCGAAAAACTTCAAACCGAAATAATACTGATATTTGAAATATTTGGGAACCGGAAACTTTTGCATAATTCTATATGCGTAAATTGTCATTAAAATTTTACATAAAAACAGTCTAGTGCTTGCCCTGTAGCAAAATATAATAAACGCTTACAATGATACAAAATTTATAAAAAAAAATCCAATTTATAGGTCTACCTTTATCCTGCTAACAAAATAAATAATAATAATAAGATTTACTATTGTCGTGTGTCATTTTTATCGTGGCAACAAAAAGTTATATAACACAGAACAGGAAAAAAATGAAAATTCAAATCATTCCAAAAAAAAAGCAGCAAAGAAAATATTTTGGGGATGAACACATAACAACGGAGAAAAACTGTTTTTTGTTTGTTATTTATAATCTAAATAATGCCACCCTTAAGGCCATACAAAACAAAATAAAAATATTTATACACAGAAAAAGGTCTAGTACAACAGAAAATATAATATTAAGATTTTTATCTTAAACCGTATATGGATAGAGAGAGTAAAATGAAAGTGAAAATGAATCTACTACATAAACATTTTCTAAACCACCATCGATTTCTCCATATATGAATAAAGTGTATTATACGGATACAGAGATGGTTTAAAAATAGTTGGCTCAACTATTAATTCAATCACAGAGTTTTTCGTATAAAGAAAAAAGTTACTTTTACAAAAATAAATAAATTTTGTGCTTTTTAAGATACATTGACGGAGGCGCCGTGTCTGATGTGTTTCTATTCATTTTCCATCGTGAACGCTTTTGCGTTGTGTGGTTTATTTTTTTTTTTTTTGCTTCTTTTCAAATGATAAATGCCTTTTTATATATATCGATAACTTTTTTTTTTGTTCAAACTCTAAAAACTAAACAACAACAAACTACCATGAATTTCATTTTATCGATAACCCACCAACAAAATAATAAAAAATCGGGCGAAAAAAAACTCGAAAGAAAGTCAAGAAAAATACAAAACAAAATCTCATCAAATAAAATTTATTGGAAAATTTAGTTTTGAAAATTAAGTTTCCTGATAAGTTTGGAAAATTAAAAAAGTTTTCGTTCTAATATATAACCATACATATAAATTAATAGAACACAAATTATCAGCAGAAAAATTATTAAATTTATTGCCAATAATAATTATTGTATTTGTTGTACTCGAACATGTGTATATGTGAATGAAAAATCATTTGTGCTAATCTTGTATGCCAAATCTAAACAGAATTATATTTATTTTTTTAGGGGTTATTTTATTCCAGAATCCAACTACATAAAATCTACCGCATTGAAAATATTTTCGTCCTTTTTTCTATATTTTGTGGTATTTTACTTGTTTAATAATTTGAACTAATGAACTTAAATTTTATATACCGAACGAACTAAAACAATTCAGATTTTAGTAAACTTCACAAAAATATTGTTTTAGAGAAAATAATTAATTTTAACAGTATAAAGGTCAAATGATGAAATATTTTATGAAATTTTTGTGTTTATGATTGGAAAACAATGGAATTTCATTTTCTAATTGTTTAACAAATAATTTTAATTATATACAGGACGTAATTAAGTTGGGTAATATGTGTATTTAGAAAATTAGTTTCGAACAATGGGGGTTGATTTAGAAAATGGGTTCTCATGTCTATCTCAGAAAACAGTAAATATAAACGGAAGTATAGCTGCATACAAGATATTTACGCATTTTTCATAGTAAAATTTTGAGTTACGTAATGGTTTTAAGTTGACCAAATCTATAGTTATATTCTAAACGAAAAAAAATACTATCCCTATACTCATGGCTTTTGTTTGGAACTGGCGGAAATTCTACTGGCAAACGGCAGGAGAGGCCTTGCAACGTTATTCTTTCTGCATCCAAAATCAGGGAAAACTAATTAAATATTTATAAACTATTGATTTGGCTTTTATTTGAGAAACACTTTAAAATATACTGTTTTTATAATTTATTGAATAATTTTTTAATAATAGTGCTGACAACTAGATGTCTCTGAATTGTAATATATATTTTGTCATCGAGTAAAGGACGAAAGCAGCAGCAGCGAGCAAAAAATTTAGATTGAATTTATTAGCTTTTTCGCTTATTTAATGATACAAAATCATAGTTTGATTGAAAATATAGGTATTTCCAATAAAAGAAATCAAATATTTAGTAATTTAAATAGAAAAATTAAAATTTAAAAAAATTATATTGAATGAAGTGGAATCTTTCGCGGCATCAATAGGTTCCTCACCCAGCAGCTTTAACCTACGGATCTTTGCTGCTACTCGTACGTAACCTCGATAAAATTGACACACAAGTCGATTTTATTACTAAAACAAAATAAGCTGCTTGACGTGCACGCCAATACGTTAGTGTGGATTGTTTGGAATATATGGCGCTGCTCTTGGTCTGATTCATCCTTAAGTTGAATTTTGGTCTTATCATTTTGACGTTTTGTCTGTCACATAACCTCTTCCTTATGACTCGAAGAAAACGAATTAATCGTGAAATAATTCGGAAGTTTGATGATTTGATCACTTTTACTTGAGTTCAAGTTTCCTTGGGTTCGTTCGTTAATGGTGCTAAGCTAATCTCCTATAGATAACAAGGTTTCAATCTATCTATACAAATTTTCAGATCGATTAATGACTAAATATGTTGTGTCGCTATTTTATCATGTCGATGTCTAGATGCTGAAGATGCTCGCATATATTCGAAGTGGTTTTGAGTTGTTGGCCGAAATCTGATTGGTTTGGACCCACATTTTGCTCTTCGAATAGCTGGTTAACATAAATGGCGAAACATAATGGCGGCTTTAAAGGTGAGGTGAAATCTCGTTCAAACTCAAACTGTACTCCATGATCTGTCACTATGATACTGAGTACTCTAGAACTTGAGATTTATGTGTTGAACATTGCTATATTGTGACAATTCTCACTCCGGTAACTGTGGTGCTGGTGCTACTTTTGATCATATTTTAAAGCAGTTTATGAATATATTACACATTAAAATTTTCCCTCGGATCCTGTTAATAAGCTTATAGTTTTTACATGTTCTTAACTGAATTTCTTTATGACCGTTTCGAAATCTCCCAGTTTACTTAAAGTGCGACGGTTAATTTGAGCTGTTTGGTTTGCCAGACCACATTGGTTCATTTTCTAATAAGCAACAGATAATTCTCTATCATAAGTGCAATATTTGCCGTGTTTCTTGATGCTCATTGATCCGGATCAGTTCAAATTTTTTATGGCAAACATGATCCAAATTTTGTTTTAGATCACAAATTTTGATTTTAAATCTAGCAAGCACCTTTGTGTTGTTTCATGAAACATGAACTGAACTTGATCAGATCAAGCGTCAAGAAACACAGCTGTTGTTGTTGAGTTTCCCCTAAACCGTACAAGTGGTGCAGTGGTTCAAGCTTCGGCATTTCGACCGGGCGGTACCGGGTTCGAACCCCACCAGAGGCAGGATGTAAATCGAATTTTCTTCATCGATTACGATCGGTGATGATAATAAACGCAACTTAGACTCTCTGTTGGTGTGCAGAATTCTGACCCACCGTTCATGTCAGTGTGCAGGTTAACATGGAGCTTGCAACGTGCAGGTGGTATACTGTAATTGTGTGAATAGATGAATGGGGTGGGTGTGTGCATGAATGAAAAGGGGAGTATTAATTGACCTTAAAAGGACGTTAAATCCACTGGTTGATTAATACTTTCTTTTTATTAAAAAAAATCCATTTTTATTGTAAAAAAAAAAAAAAATCAATTAGTAAAATTGTCGCGTTTGCCAGAGGTTGTCAATTTTTTAGTGGATTCACATCATGAGTGTCCAATATAAATTCACCATTCCCAAGAAGTCTAAGATGTTTATCATTTTTCGGTCTGTTGAATTTAAGTATATCATTACCACGCTCGGTGAATGGTTCGACTCCTGTTGCGTTGACTACGTGTCCCAAAAATTAAATCAAATTTCTTCGAAAAGGCTTTTTTCAGCGTTGATCATTAATTAAATTTTGCTTGCAATTTTGGGACCATGAGGTGTTCTCAGTACACCTCGTGGTCGCACAATTGCAAGCAATATTTACAGTGACTCTCATAATTGATCACGATTTTATAACATGCTATTAATTTATTATACCAAAATAAAACTAAAAGTATTTTTCAAGTTTCCTTTTCTAATTCAACTGTTTATTTCATAATTTATTTAAAAAATAAAAAAAAACAATTCATTTTGACATCACATATGTAAATATATAATTCAAAGTAGATTTCGTGGGAGTGATCAATTTTGTGACCAGCCGATAATCTTAATTGAATATTTGGTATAGCCTCCTTTGGTTTTCAAAACTGCAGAAATTCTATTGGGAATGCTTTCTACCAGTTTTCTGGTTTTTTCGGCTGAAATGCCTCTCCATTTTAACTGAACTCTGTCCCAAAGATCGTCTACATTAGGCGGTGTGTCTGAAAAATCTGCAAGAGATCTCTTAAGCTCACCCCAGAGATGCTTTATAGGATTTAGGTCGAGAGATTGAGGTGGCCACTCAGACATTACTAATCCTTTATTCTCCAGCCATTTTTTCGTAGTTTTAGCGGTATGCTTGGGGTCGTTATCTTGTTAAAAACAAAGATCCCTATGTTATACTGCCATTTTTTCACGCTCTCAATAAGATTTTCTTCCAAAATTTATATATAGTTTCTGCTGAAACATTGGCTAAATTATTGGATAACAAAATTGTCCTCATTTTTACTGCATTTTCTACTGTTCTATTACGAATATTTTTGATAATGAACTGTTTTGCGCGTGTTGATAATTGTTCAATTTGGCGGGCCTTATTTGTAGAGAGTCGGCAAAAGGCTTGAGGGAGCATCTATAAAAGAAAATGCAGATTATACGCCATTTTAATTTCGAAGTAATTCTTTTCATAACTTCAGTTTTTTCCAGTTTAAAAAAAAAATTATTTACAATAATTATTATAAAATGCGGTGTAACTCCTCGCGCTATATTACTTCTATTCTCAAAAAAAAGCTAAACCAAAAAATTGATCACAGTCGATGTGTATAGAAAAATGGAAAAATAGATATAACGGTATTTCATATTGTTCTTGTAACAGTGTTTTTTTTTGTTTTGTTGTTTTATAATAATTATTTAAAAAAATCCAGATGATTAGATCGTGTAGTTTTAGTGCAATAACCAAAATGAGAGTCACTGTATTATATTATATTCCTTCAATATTTGAGTGGAATATTAATATTTTTATTTATTGTAATAGCTATAGCTACAACCTAGATAATATATTTAGTGATAATTGTATAAATAATTATTTCCTTTGCGGATCCGACTACAATAGACATATCAATTCGATCAAAAGTTTTGACTTGGATTTACGCGTTATACAGTTTAATGCCTGTAGTATGAATAACTGATAAATTTCAGTCGATTCTCGAATTCATTGAAAATCTTAATTCCGATTTTCATATAATTATTGTTAATGAGACTTGGATCAAAACCCAAAATGTAAATTTTTATAATATAAATGGTTTCAGAAGTATTTTTTCGTGCAGAGATGATAGAACCGGTGGTGGTATTGTGATGTATATTAGGAATGATGTAAACTTCGATACAATCAGAACTGACGAATCAAATTTTGAATTTTAGTTTATACAAATAAAACTTAACGGGTTTTCACGAAATTGCGAAATTACAACTGCGTTGTATCGCCCACCTGACTCGAATATTGATATTTTCTTTAGAGAGAATTATTTATTCATAAAAAGTGTAACAACATTATACTAGGTGATATTAATATACCTTTAAATAAGTCAACTCCTGTAGTGACGGACTATAAAAACTTATTGTTAAGTTTTGGGATAGTTGCAACGAATAATTTTGAAACCCGGTCTAAATCAGGAAATATAGTAGAAGGTTGTAAATTTAACTTTATTCTCTGATATAAGCGATCACAACTTTATTGCTTCACACTTCTCGTATAAAATCAAAAGAGTTAATAAACTTTTAGAAAAGGAAATAATTGATTATAATCGAATAAATACTGGTTTTGACAACTATTTAACAAGTCTGGATGTAAATTGTTTTGAACCGGATATAATTTTGTCTCACATTACAGAGAAATATGAAGAACTAATTACTAATAATACACATACGCATTATTAAAAAAACAGTTAAATCAAAAAATTCGTATTGCCCTTGGATCACGTACACAGTAAAAAAAATGCATTGAATTTTCAACTGGGCAAAAGTTGCCGAACCTTTTCACGTAAAATTACATGAAAATTAAATCGTTTATACCGTAAATTTACTAGTAAAGTTATGTAATAAATTGCATTTAACGTTTTTCATTGTTTCGTAATTTTGCGCGGTAAATATTATTTCTCTCATCATAATTTTAAATGTATCTTAAAATTACAAACTAATTCAACCAATTTTAGTTTCCACTTTAAATTT
Source organism: Nephrotoma flavescens (assembly GCA_932526605.1). NCBI lineage: Eukaryota > Metazoa > Arthropoda > Insecta > Diptera > Tipulidae > Nephrotoma > Nephrotoma flavescens. Next base: position 113,012,087 of record OW052220.1, on the reverse strand, counting down.
GAGAGAAATAATATTTAACGCGCAAAATTACGAAACAATGAAAAACGTTAAATGCAATTTATTACATAACTTTACTAGTAAATTTACGGTATACACGATTTAATTTTCATGTAATTTTACGTGAAAAGGTTCGGCAACTTTTGCCCAGTTGAAAATTTAATGCATTTTTTTACTGTGTACGATTTATGGCAATTAATTAATAAAACGGAATCAATTCTAAAGAAATCCAACTCCATAATAGTTCAGCAGCAAACTCAAATGTAAGCGATTATAACCAAAGACTTCTAGAAATGGATAAGGCAGTTAAACGTGAAAAATATTATGCTAAAAAGAGATATTTTGAAAAGGTTTTGGGGGTGTTCCTTACCAACATGACTTGTAGTTTAATATAAATGCTACACTTACCGCCAAGTGGCCAGATGGTATGTCCACGTCTACCATTTATCTGATCCAAGATACAAGCAAATGGGTTGGGAAAACGTTGTACTGGCTCCAGAGATGACCGTTTTATTGTCCTTAATACTGTGAGAAACAGTCATCAAACAGGAGTGCGAATAAGTGAACGTACTGTGAAACGAAGGTTTAAAGAAGTCGTTTTGAGATCATATATTCCAGCCAAAGGACCCCTAATGCAGGGAAATCACCGAATGCAAGATTGAGTTTTGCTCAAGATCACCGATATTGGACTTTGTCCAGCGTGGGGCCATATTTTATTCACATACGAGAATCGTTTTTTAGTGAACTCGACCGTTGGAAGAGAACGAGTATGGAGACGACTATATGTGAGCGGTATTCTCAATGTAACATTACGATAACCGTCGCTTATGGTGGAGGTTCAATTCGTTCGTGCGGAATTAGTGATTATCGATGACTGCTAGAACATACTATTTGCCCCAGTTATTGTAACAAATTTTGTTTTATTGTAGGATAATGTCCGGCCGCATACTACACGATCTGTAACTACCTTTCTGTCTGAAGTTGGGATAAACCAGCTGAACTGGTATGCAAGGTGTCTAGTTTCAAACCAGATAGAGCATGTCTGGGACCTGCTAGGGCGACAGGTTAGAGGTCGAAATCCAGCAGTTCGAAACAAAAAAGAACTTCGATGTTGGGAAAATGTATCACAAGAAACGATTGACAGTGTTATCGGAAGCAAGGCAAGACGAATGGATGTAGTTGTGAAAGATCGTAGAGGTTACACCCGATACTCTGGAAACCGGTTGGTTTCAAAACTTGGTTGTTATTTTATTTTATTTAATTATCTCAAACAAAGGTACCCTTTCAAAAAAATAGCATATTTCCAATATCACAGTTTTTCATAATTTCTCAATGAAATGATAGGTTTTTTTCCTGAATTTGGATGTTCATTCTGTGACCTATCTTAGATATTCATATATTAACGTCTATTTATATTTGTCGGGTATTTAATAATATCTTGTGTCACGATATGGGCAATATAGGTATCTGAATTATAATATTTAATGAATTGTTGAATTTAATAATTGTCATTTTGTCGTGTGTCAACCACAACCTCTATTTAGTGGTACACCATTACAAGTTTTACCCAGGGTTGAATTTAAAAGTGTTATTATTTAATTCGTGAACCAATCCAGTGTATTAATAGCCAAAAAAATTCTTTTTTCTAATCGGCCACCTACGAATTCTGCACTTCTGAATGTGGTGAAAATTGTGTTTAATAACATCATCGATCGCATAAAAATTGCTTTTGTGCGGTCAAATGCTGAAGCTGCCACGACTCTTGCGTTTTTCTAGGCTTTTTAATCTTAATAAAATAGGGATGTTCATCCCATTATGTTTGGTTATGTTAGTATGACAATCAAAAAAATTGGCAGATATACACTTATCGGTTCGTACCTATACCTCGAAGTCAGATCATTTAGGATAGTAGCTCTAAAGAATTTTATTCTGTTTAGAGATGTTTGAAGTCAGTTGCAAAGTAAATTAAACAATTCCGTCATCTTCGGTGCTCTGACAATAATCGTGTGAGGAATTTCTTAGCCTATGAAATAATTTGTGAATAATTTGAAAAATATTTATCGATAAAACTATACAAAAAATGGAGGGATGTATTTATTGTGGCCAATACCCGACTTTCCTTTGACGCGAATCTCGAATACCAAATTGGTAATTGTTAAATATGTTGCAATTTCGGGTTATTGTATTTAACGCACACTTGTGCCATTTTAAAATATTGGTTCACCTGGATGGCCGGACAAGTGTTTTGTACGAGGTGAGATAAATAAATAATACTGAAGTTGGTGGACTAAGTTTGATATATTAAATTAAACTTAATTTAACTAAGAAATAGTTATGTTTTAATGAAGTGAATAGTCATTCGGATTTGGTTATAAAAATATTACGTAAAACTATTTCTTATTACTAAAATTTATTTTTTCTTTTATTTTATAGAAATATTCCAATTCATCTATATTTTCGTCTGAGGAATGTATAATTTATATATTATGCCGGTATAATTTAATTGTCATGGTTGCACCACACTTGATGTCTAATGCGAGAAATACAATTTACCAGAATTCTGGTAAAAACTTTAGATTAACCACCCAATGATAACTCTTCTGGAAAATTTGATCTTTAATTTTATTAAAATCTTACAATTCTTTGTCTTTCTTCGTAAATGCTATACTTTCCAACAACATTGTAAAAATTTAAAAACCTTCTACAAAAGCTGCCCCATGCAGTAACCTGATGTTCACCTAATTTTACCAGGACCTGTTAAATTTTGAACAAGCCTTACGTATAAAGTGAATTACCGCAATCAGTCAAATCATCTGAAAAACATTACCGCTCAAATGTTGGACAAATTTTAAAGCAAATTTTATTTGGAATATTTTTGTTAAGAACGTTTTCTTCTAAATATTAAAAAATGAGAAAGCTTTACAAAGGTGATGCTACTTCCTGTACACCGATTTTCTCGTATATCCTGTACACCGATTTTCTCGGTATATATTGTTGAAAGTTTAGTTTAGAATGATCTAGTGCATAGTAATTTTTTCAAAATGATATAATTTTCAAAATGTTTGCCAAAAATGAAAGCATCCGATTCCGGTGGGCCAATTTAGGCCAAAAACCGTAATTCCTGAACATTTTTTGAATAATCGATATTCAAATTTAATTAAGTTTTTTTATTTTTAATTGGTTTTTCTCATAAATGATATTCTTTCTTGATAGAAAGTTATCACTTCCGGTGGACCGGTTTCGGACAAAGATTACTGGGATTTTTCAATTTAAGGAAAAATCTTAAGTCTAAAGTTGCATTCGCTGTTCACTCAATCTTGGGATAATAATTTGTTGAATTATTTTGTTTGGTCGCATTTTCTGGTAATTCACATTTGCAAGAAGTACTTGTGAAGATTTGATGAAATGCCAATGGATTACGTGCGAGCCGCTTATATCGCTTGTAAACGATTGAAGCTCGTGAAGAGCAAGGGCAGAATAATATTGACTGTTATACTCATAGTATCACTTGTTAGATATTGAGAGAACTAATTAAATAAAGAAATTCGAGAAATCTTTCTTTTTTAAAGATTATAGAGTTTTCACATTTGTATTCGAAAATTTTGTGCACAAAGTATTCTTCTGCCAGAAATATAGACTGATACGTAATTTCGTTCCAAACATATTTTAACAATATTTAAACAAAATTTCATAGATATTTATTGAAACATAAATTATAATGTAAAACTAAAAATGATAAATAATTATAAAACTCGATAGCAACATAATAGCTTTTTGTCGTTATATTTTTTGTGGAATAAAACTAAAAGCTACTTATCGTAAAAATAATATTTTTGTTAAAAATAAAACCGTAGAAAAAATATCAAATGTAATTCAGGAGTAAACTTGCCCTCAAGCATCGGATGATAACTCCTTCACTTGAGCAATAATCTCCTATTTTACTTTCTAGCTACATAATCTACTATTACTGTCTAATTATCTACCAGAGGTTATACTCATTCACACAAATAATATATCAATATTGGTGATAAGACGATAAATTAATTCAAACACTATTTTATTATATTTTCAGACACCACGACATCTAAATGTCATCTCTAATCCTTAAAAATTGCACATAAATTCATGGGTAAGTGAAAAAATCATTTCCACTTTATTACACAATATTTCCCTTTACAAAATGTATGCATTATTTATATAAAATATCCGTCAAAACATTTATACCGTTACAAATTTAAGACCATCATCACCACAACGATGATCGCACTGCACTTAAACAAGATGAATATAAAAATTAATTTTTCCACCCTCTTATAATAAAAAATTTAACATTTTTTAAAAGTTGTTTTTTGTTAGGTGTTCCAAACTCATTAGGTGAATTGTCTTATTAATATTTTTTTTTTGTTTTCATGTTCCATTTATCTTACGTGTTTAGAAACGTGTAAAGAAAATAAACGGAGGATACCATCTTGATAGATTTTTTTTGTTTATCCGTAGAAATTATTTGTTGTTGTGCTTATTATTATTATTATGATTATAATTCAGCCCACCATCAAAGTGGAAAAAGTGAAATTATTTTACACCAAATATTTGGTTGTACGTACTCGTACTCGTATAAGCAATCTTATATATTGTGGCTGGGAAATGGGAAAAATACCAAAAATAAAATTAAAAACGAAACGAAAGAAAAATGTATTGCCCGATATAATTTATAGGGTGTCTGTGTGAATATATATAAAATATATTATCTTCTTATATAATTTTTATTTTTAATGTTTGGAGAATTGGTTTGTACAAAAGGAGCGATATGAAGAGGAAAAGGATATCTACTTTTCTATAAATATACAAAAACACACACACAAGATATACATAAAATTATAATTTTTTAAGGGTGCAAAAAGACAGATTACTGTAGAGAATAAATAAAATTTGTGTATTGTGGAGAGGAATAATATTTATAAGAATAAGTAGAAGGGCCACGATGCAAAAGGAAAAAAATGTACACAACATCTGTGTCCAACATTTCTCGATATTTAATTTCCATTTCCACTTTTCCTTTTTCCTGTAGTACATATAGTTACAGAGGTTTGAATGATTATACTTTAAAATTACTTTATTTTGTTATATTTAAATTTAATTTTATTTGTTATTTTTGTTTACTTTCCTTGTATTAATTAATTGGTTGAATTTAAATTGTCATATAAGCTGAAACCAACTTAACATAAGAAAACAAAACTCAAGCTTTTGTTTTTCTAACCAGTTTTTAGAATTTATTTCCTAGGTACCAAGTACTGTCATGTTTGGCTTTTATTTATCACAATGAAGCTAAAGCAGCCAGTGGTAAAATAAGCAAACGAAACAATAAACTCGCGATTCAAATAAGACAGACTACAAGCCTGATTTTCCTTTAATACAACACAATAAAATCATGCGATCTATCCTATTTCCCGATCCACATATTTTTCAAATACATATCTAAATTATCTGTTAAATATTTCGAATTATACGCCAAGATAAAAAATTGTATGCCTATATTTGCTGCATTCTAATCGCGATCAGCACAAATTTTATATGGAAAACGATCCACATTTTGTTTTAGACTATAAACTTTAATTTGAAATCTAATGAGCGCATTAACGTTGGACGCATGGACAAGGTCGACTTCATATCTTTATGAAATTTTGCAGCATAAACGTATAAAGAGTTGTTATAGTGGGAACGTCAACATCTTGAAACGAGATAATTTCGATTAGTTATGTGAGGGATGTGATGATACACGCTAGTACAGAATCCTTCTTCCGAAGAACCGGTATAGTTCCATTTCCTAATGGTGGTTAGGTTCGACAAGGTTATAGAAGGTTGTTTTAGTGCTACTGCATCTGTACTTTTCCCATGCCATCCGCACCGTGTTCATGATGATTTTTTTGACTTTCCCTAAACATAAGAATAAACAACATACAATGGGAGAATGTTTTGAACCCCACTTTTCAAGATGTCGGCTATATTGTGATCAGTAAATTTGCAATAACCTAGAAGTCAAAAATGAAATTTTCATGATTAATTGATTACCAATATAAATTATATTTATTTATAATTGTCCTTCCAGCTTACATTCAGAAAAGCAGTAGAAACTAAATTTGTTGCTAAATTTATTTAACTATACGAACTATTTGCAAGAAACGAAAAAGCTCCTAAGGGCTTCTTCGGGTTTACCGATATCGGCCAGAAATCACTAGGATCTCTCATTAAAAAAAAACCTTTATTAAGAAGACTTAATAAGAACAGTTCATCCGTCTGGCTGTAAAGAGGCCGAAATCTGTTGAAAACAATTTGTGTTAAAAGTAAAACGATTTAAACGATAAAGCTCTTATGAAACGAGGCCCTTCAGGTGAACTGAATTTCACCAAACACCAATGGTGAAAAAGCTTATGTATAAAAATCAATTCCGCTCCGACAACCCGGCTGGGCTGTGCAGAGACCAATTTTTTTTTGAAAAACAAAAGGCAATGCAACATTAGCAAAAGAAACCTCCTATGGAAGTTGCAACTTCCAGTGGAGCAAAATCAATTAAAAATCACTGCAACCTCCCAATTTATGGAAAATGTTTAAGTGTGATTTAACCTCAATCAACCGATCCATCATTCAGAGGCCAATTTTTTAATAACTTTTATGCCGTAAGTTGTGGTTTTTTGTTTATTATTTCCGTGTGGGGGGATATCGCTATTGTAGGGATGTATAAGAAGTTGGCCTGAAACGTCCATCTCGAAAAGGTTTTTTTAAGGTGTGTGTCTTTGCTTAGTCACATAAAAATAATTCCAGCCCCAAAATTTTATTATTAAATTAAAGAAAAAAATTAACAGACTTAGAAAATTATAACTGTTTGCCGTAAAAAGCGCCACAATCTATAAATAAATTAAATCTACTTTATTGATCATCCCGAAAACCACTTTCTATACATTCTTCAGTTGAAAATATGTTGGTTGCCAAATTTCGTTGTGGCGAACACAGAAATGACCCCCTCCCTTGACATGTGGAGCTAGGTGTGCCAATGTACGTACAACTTATATTCAGGCGCCACTTCGAAAATCATGAGGATTGATGGTGAATATTGATCATCCCGAAAATCATGTTCCATCCATTCTTCTGTTTAAAATATGTTCATTACCAAATTCCTAGTGGCGAACTCAGAGATTACACTCTCTCTTGGCATATGGATTTAGCTGTGCCAATGTGCATAGAACTTATATTCAGTCGCCCGTTCGAAAATCACGAGGATTGAAAAACAGGTTTTGAAAAACTTTTCGAGATGGACGTTTCAGGCCAACTTCTTATACATCCCTACAATAGCTATATCGCCACTCCCGTGTATAAACAAAAAACCATTACTTACGGCATGGAAGGTATAAAAAATCGGCCTCTGAATGATGGATCGGTTGATTAGGGTTAAATCACACTTAAACATTTTCCATAAATTGGGAGGTTTCCGTGATTTGCAACTGGTTTTGCTCCGCTGGAAGTGGCAACTTCCATAGGAGGTTTCTTTTGCTAATGTTGCATTGGTTTTTGTTTTTCAACAAAAATTTGGTGTTCTCTGAGTTCGCCACTAGGAAATTTGGCAATAAACATATACTCCATATGCAAAGGGAATGGGACATCTCTGTGTTCGCAGTATAGGAATTTGGTAAAGAACATATTTTCACTTGAAGCATGCATTTAAAGTGGTTTTCGGAATGATCAATATTCACCATCAATCCTCGTGATTTTCGAACGGGCTCCCGAATATAAGTTGTATGTATATTGGCACACCTAACTACATATGTCGTCAAGGCAGAGGGTCTTCTCTGTGTTCGCCACTGGGAAATTTGGTAATGAACATATTTTCAACTAAAGAACGGATAGAAAGTGGTTTTCGGGATGACCAATATTCACCATCAATCCTTGTGATTTTCGAACGGGTGCCTGGATGTCTAGGCGTACGTACTATAAATAAAGTAGATTTAATTTATTAATAGATTGTGAAGCTTTTTTACTGCAAACAAAAATATCCGCATGAGCTAGTCATCAAATAAATAAAGATTCATTATTGGGAGCAGAATATTGATTGCTTGTAAACCCACACTCGCTCCACTAATTAGTTTCAAATAAGCGCGGTATCATCATTAGTAATAAATTATCATGTGATAAGATTGATAAGAAAAAAAAAATAATATAATTCTATAATCTTCTCGGGCTGTTTATTTTTTTCTTTAATTTAACAATAAAATTTTCGGGATGGAATTATTTTTATGTGAAAGACACACACTTTTTGAAAAAAAAAACACTTTTCGGGATGTAAATTTCGGGCCAACTTCTTATACATATTAAAGGGACAAAAAATTGCCCATATTGTTGTTGTTGCGTGGGTGTAGTGCATTAAAGGCGATACGCATACCCCACAATCATATTTATCCACTTTGTTGCGGCAGTTGAATTTATTTGGGCGCCCGCATAAAATATTGTATTTACACAACTAAATATGTTTTAGTCCCGCACTTTAATTTAATTTTTTTTTCATTATATAAATATTTTTTATAAACCAGGTAAAAATTGGCATCGAGATCACCACATTTAGAGTAAAATTATTTTATTATAGTTTATAATTATTTATTGTTAATTTTATTTTATTAAATTATTTAATTTTAAATTATTGGTTAAATAAAATATTTTTAATTTATTATTTAATAAATTTATTTAAATTTTTTTATTTATTAAATTTCCGCCACGTACAATGGCGGACGGCGTGTGTGCAGCATGATGGTGGCGAGCGTGCGACGTGTTACATTACACCTTCTTGAGCGGCGGCTGTTTGAAACGAACTGATTTAAAAAATATATTTTTGCCACATAAATTTGTGGAATTTCCGTCTTTCGTGTATATGTACATCTGTTAATGCATTTATTCTGTTTTCACGTGCACTGGTGAGTGATGAGTTAGCGATGAGTTTCCGAAATCTTATTTTTGCGATATGTACGATTAGAATATAGGTGTGCAATATTCTAACAGATACAGTCCTACAGAAGAGCCATCATGTTGTAAGATATTGCACCATGTTGCATAAAAATTTTACGTTATGTTGCACCATGTTGTGGGATGTGACACGTCAACATCTTATTGAAGGGTGTTGAGCGTGTTGCACTATCTTGCGTAATATGAACCTTGTATCATGTTCTGAGATGTTTCTAGATGCTGTACTATGTTGCGTGATGTGTTCCATAATGCGTCATGTTACGTGATGTTTCATCATGTTGCATGAAGTTGCGCGATGTTGACCAATAGTATACAATGTTCGAAATCGTTGACCAATAGTATACAATGTTCGTGTTGGGTCTTAAGGTTTTATTTAATGAAATATGTGGCGTTCACCAGCACCTCCATATTGCGGAATGTTGTATTAAGTTGTGTTGGTTACGTTACTAGACATTGCATTGTTTCACTTATCGCCTCCTTTTGAAAATGTTGGTTGTTATGATTAGCAATTTTAATTTCTGACATTGGACCTTATTGACGTTTTATTTTGTCGTCCCCTTTTCACATTTTCCTTCCCCTCAGACGATTTGTATGTCGCCTGGGTAGGGCTCAATTTTTTTAATTTTTTTAAATTTGATTTCTATTAAAATCTGCTGAATGTGCGTTTTCCAATTACAGAAAGCAATTGCGATGGGCACTGATTGCGGGAAAACTCATTTAGTGGATCCGGTAGAAAACTCATTTAGTGGATTCGGTTTTACTCGGCAACCCTGATTTTGATAAAATCTGAGGAAGGCGATTTCGAGAAAGCTTCCAATTTGGACTTATAAATGAATAACTGCGGTATAACTCAGATGAGTTGTACTATTTAGTTAGCGAACATTTATCACAATGAAGCTCAAGTACCTCATCTATAAATTCGACTAACTGAATATTAACATTAAGTTTGTCAATTTTTTGAAAAGTACGTATGTTCTTATAGCTCTCCTTAGCAATAAGATTAAGTCAGCGAAGATCAGGCCGTAGGAGCTTAAGTGCACTCCTATTAGAACAAAGTGGTTTCTCAACAATAGACACTAGAGATTTTCTGTTTACATACCTTGAACAAATCCTGATGTCTCGCTTTTCACTTATTGTAATGCAAATAGGTAAAATTTAATGAAACTCAATTAGCTCTTGCGGACTGAATAACCGTCCTGGGTTTCAATATGTTTGAATGGCTCACCATCATTGTCATCATCGTCTGCTTTGACTGCTTGATTATACTAGTCTATCACGACGAATGGATGAATCCATGCCGTCTTCAAAATCGAAGCAATATGTAACATTTTGTGAGGTTTAGGTCGATTTGCTGCTTTCTTGAAATTATAACTTTTTATTGTCACCATGATTTTAGTAGCCGGAAAATCGGTTCCAAAATCCTATAGTTCAGTTGAAGTATAGGTAAATTAATATTAATCATTTGGATAGGTAGTGTGACTGTGTCCATCAAAAAATAAATTTGTTGGATAATCCACATTTCAACCCACTGGTAAAAAAATCCTTTTATATGAATTCTAAAAACATATCAGTAGTCCTTCACCAGATTATGGCATATATTTAGGCCATCTGCAATTGATTTTATAACGTTTACCGGAAATCGTTTATATGGATAAATAAATAGTGGTCGCGCTGCAAATCTGAAATACACACATACAAAATGGTGTACTACCCCAATATCTTTAAACATAAAAATTATTACAACTGTTTATTTGTATTTATTAATTAAACAATTGTATTTCTAGTTTAAATTTTTGTTTTACTATTATTTTTGCTTTTACGTTATAAGACCAGACCACCTTTTTATGTAAAGGCACTGACAACAGCGAAACCAACTTTTAGCATTAAATGTATAAATTATCATATTCCAAGGCATAAAAATTAACAATTAGTTTTTAACGCAGTTTTACACAATCGAATTTCATTTCGTGACATGTTGCGATAGTACACCGTCAGCGTGCATTCTTAATAGAAGTATATCGTGCTGATAAAATCTTGATGTTAATTACATAATATAGAGCTCATATTTGCATTTAATCAAAAAACTTGTTCGACAACATCGAAATTACAGTATTGCATACATTTATGGAAATATAATAAACTATTGCGATAATATTATAATAATATAATTTTAGTAAATTATAGTTTGTTCAGTAAACTGTACTTAAAATGAAATTGAGTTGTACGATATTCGAAAATAATTATGATATTTAAATTTATGTATGTAATTTTCATATGTTTATTATTCGTAAATTAAGTTCTGATCTTATGTTTCATTAAAACCTCATAAAAACCTGATTCAATTTACTATACAAAAAATAAGATCTTAAGATATTATTATCATTAATAACATACATTGCGGAATTTTATGGTTAAGTCGATTACTACTGTTGCAGCAAAATTGCAAATTTGCTATCGGAATAATAAATTTAAAGGAACATGATTAAAGATGTTTTAAAGTGTTTTGCATATATAACGCAAAAACTTTCTCTTAATGTTTATAAAGCGCAGTTGTGGTGAACATAAATACATAATTAATGTTTTACATACATAATAAATTGATTGAACTTACTTGATTACCGTGTGAATTATTTCGGCATTGATCATAGGATTTATAATATCTGAACTTGCTGTAATAATATTTTCTCACCATTTAGAACAGAGTGTGACGGTATTCCAGGTTGTAAAAATGAAAAAGAATATTAATACCTTAACTGACGAACCTCAAATAAAATAAGTTGTCAACTGTTTAATAATCTCAATTTGGATAGTGTGGTATACGACCACTAATGTTTTACTGAACGATTCCTTACTTTTAGTGAATAGTCTGTAAAGTTTTTGGGGAATAGGGCCCCTAGTCGCATTACTTCAAGTGACGTGACTACTCATCTTTCTGGTTACTAGATCATTAAATCAAAACTTACAAAATAATTGTTTAATAAAGTCGTTCTGGCTGTTTTTCTCAAAACAAAGAAAAATCTTAGTATGCTGCTTTATAAATATTTCCTTGTGACTGTTATCAATTCAAATGACAATTTCTATCACTTGGAATTTTGAGGTGACAAACAAATAAAAAAAAATTTCAAACTAATGCAGCCAACTAAGATTTAAAAAAAAATCATTGTGAGTTTTGCACAAAATTATTTAGTAAATTTTGATTTTAAAATCTAGTAACCAGAAAGATCCATAGTCACGTCGCATAGTGATAAGACTAAAGGAATATATTCGTAGCACCATAGCAGACGGGTCCCATTTGAAACGCGATATTTTAAAACGGGATTTATCAAAACGCGATATTTCAAAACGCGATATTTCAAAACGCGATACGGTACAAAACGCGATATTTCAAAATGCGATATTTCGAAACGCGATACAGTACAAAACGCGTTATGGTACAAAACGCGATGTTTCAAAATGCGATATTTCAAAATGCGATATTTCAAAATGCGATATATTACAAAACAATATGGTACAAAACGGGAGTTTAGGATCGGGTTATATCAGGCGGGTGAAGGGGAAATTTAATTTCAGTTTATAGGAATTTAAAAGTCGATAGGAACGATAGTACATACATAGGATCGATATCAGATAGGTCGCTGCGATCCGTCGCTTCGCAACGCATATTCTGTACCATATCGCGTTTTTAAATACCGCGTTTTGAAATATCTCGTTTTGTACCATATCGCGTTTTGTACCACATCGCGTTTTGAAATATCGCGTTTCAAAATATCGCATTTTGCACCATATCGCGTTTTGCACCATATCTCGTTTTGAAATATTGCATTTTGAAATATTTCGTTTTGTACCATATCTCGTTTTGTCATATCGCGTTTTGAGATATTGCATTTTGAAATATCGCGTTTCGAGCGGATCCGATAACAGACATAGTGTGAATAGTAAACAATTAATCTTTTGTAAGAATTCGCTGATTGAGACTTAAATATGTGTTTCAGATACCTATATAGTTTTATACAGGGTATTTGGCGTGTAGACCGACAAAAATGTTGTTTGGATGTCATTTGGATGCTTCCATTTCATAGAACTGATGTCCGTGTCACGTAACCTGAAATATGATATTTTTGTTTTTTTTTTTATATTTCCCAAACTCCCGCCTTTAAATGTTGAAAGGACAATCTTTTTATTTTTAAAATAAAATTTTTAAAATAATTTTTTTCGCCAAATTTGCTTATAAAAAATAATAAAATTGTTTTTATTTTCAAAAATACTTTCCTAACCTAGTCCAATAGCTTTCTTAAATTTTAATAGATTGTTTTTTAAGAATAAAGAATTATTGGCTAGTTTTAAAAGATTGTCACACAATTTAATTAAATCAAAGTTATCCGTAATACACTTTACAAATACAATGACATTCACAATGTTTGCGACTGTTCAAGTCGGCAAAAACAAAGCTGTCATCTACTCAGTCCTAACATAGTATATCTACCACAAAAAGTAGAAAATTAATTTCTCCTACCAAATTTTTAATTCCCAGGGTAATTGTGTAAAAATAAACACAACCCTTAAACAAATATAATGCGAGAACCTCCTCAAGTTCTTTCATGGCAGTTTGGTTTCGTACTGATAAAAAGTTGGTGTGCTCATCAGGTTGCAATTTCAACGCCCAAACTGCAAAAATCAAATCTTAATTCATACCTTTAGTATAACAGAAGAACATATCGATTTAGAGAATTATATACAAAAAAAAATAAAACTTCTGGGAAAGTGAATGTCATTGTATTTGTTAATAATATTTTGTCTAAAATAGCAAAAAAAACTTAAAAATAAAATTCGTCTAAAAAATAAAACAACGGGATTTCTGGCAAAAACACTAAATATAAACATTTTCATAAGTTGTCATTATGACCAAAAAAATTGGTTTAAAATTCTAAAACTCTTGTTTTGAAATAAATTATTCTGTTAAATTTGTAAAGTATTTTATAAATCCTTTTGCAAAATATGTTATTAAAATAAAAAAAACTATTTATTAGTTTGTAAAAATCTAATTTAATTACATCAAAATACTTTTTAAATTCAAAAAAAAATTATAACTTTTAGAAATTAAAAACTTCGTTTTTTAATTTTAAAAACCAAAATTTTTCTCAGTGTACATGTCAAATAGGAATCACACATTTTGTGGTCAAAATAAGATATACTATTTTGCGGGGTCAGGGTTCAGAAAATACCTTTTAAATTTTTAATAATATTTTAATCAACTTCATTTATTAGATTTTGTTCAAAATGACCTCCCCCCTCTCCGTATGTATGCAGGACATCTTTTTCTTATCTACACAATTGTTGTGCAAAGTATCGTTCATTATTTTCAAATGCGGCCCTTATCCTTTCAATTAAAATTTTTCTTGTGGGTACCTCTGTTGCGTACACACCAACTCCTTAGCACGTCTCCAAACGTAGACATCTATGGGTGTGAGCTCTGGGGACCGTGCGGGCCAAGAAATTCGGCCACCTCTACCAATCCATGAGTTTGGAAATGAATCCGCAATGAAAGTATTCTCTAACCGTTCGTTGATAATGTGCCGGACCACTGCCATTTTAAAAACAATCAGCTACTTCTTCTGAAACTGGTAAAATCAGCTCACAAAGCTCACTTTGAACAAATTCGAGTTAAATATATCCCGAAAGACGTTCTACCAAAAATATGGGCCGATAAGTTTTCGACCAATAACACCAGCCCAAACATTAACACTGAATTTCCTTTGGAAAGTATCCTGCCTTTTCTTGTGAGGATTTTTGTCGTTTCTTCCCAATGGTGCAGATTGTGTAAATCCACAATTCTTTCACAATTGAAGTTAGACCTATTTGTCCATTTAACCCTTTTCAGAAAGCCATCCTCAACATCTGAATGCAGTATAAATCCACAAACCTCCAGCCATCTAGCATTATCACCCTCTTCGAGACCTGCAACAATTTAACAAGAACTACGTGAAATACACGGTCACTTCCGTTAACAGATAGTGAAATATCGACTGAATAGCTCAAGGCAATTAACATCCAGTTGACTTATTTTTGAAAATCTATCAATAACTTAAAAGGTATTTTAAAACCCCTTACATAAATAACCCTGACCAGTATCTCTTAGTTTGACCACAAAATGAGTGATTTCTTTGACGAGAAGTATACCATTGGAAAGCGCATAAACTAGAAAAAAATTTAAAATAAAGCTAATTTCAAAATACATCTTAATTTTTATTTAATGAATTTAGAAGGTGACATTTTTTCAAAATTTTATACATTTTTAGGATTTAGAAGCTTATAAGTTATTTTCCTAAAACCAGTTGTATTAAATAATGATTTATTTAGGATAAAATTACTTTACAGATTACAATAAAAGTTTTTTCATGCCTCGAAAACTTCAATCAAAAATGTATGATCATTTAAAGTCGAGATTTAAGCTTACATGAAAAAACTATAAAAATAACATGGCTCAATTAACGTGACACTAAGGACATCAGTTCTATGGGATGAAAGCTTCCAAATGTAAAAAATCTGGGGGCTCGTTTACTTTATGACATTCCTATTTGATTTTAAAGAATCCATCAATAGTCAGAAAAGGAAAGAACCAAAATTCTTTCTCGACGGGTTTGCGCTCTAAACCTATATGTGAATTCCAATATATACGTGGTCGCGAGAACCGAAGAATTCTCATTAATATGTGCAATATAAATAATTTATTGATGTGTAAACATCTTTGCTCGCGCCTACCAAAAATTTTTGTATTAGAGTAAACTTGTAAATTAAACGAACGGAAATGACGTATGTACCTACTTCGTTTAAAAAAAAAAAGCAACAAACTTAATAAAAACAATTTTTTTACTATACATGGCATGCTATGCTTGTATGTTTGTGTATAGCAGTATAGGGAAAACAAAAAAACTAATTTAAAAAATGAAATAGAAACCATCAACAATTCCATCGATCAGAAAAATCAAAAAAAAAATTACAATACGAACTACGATTACGAAATTACATACTCTTACGATTAAAAACACAGTCAACACTTGGGTATATTGCTTTATCACGAGTAACAATGATCATGTCTTCTTCTAAATGGGGTTATGGTGGTGTCACGCGGATATGCTCAATTCATTTGCTTTTCGAGACCTGTCTGCGCAATGACGAGCATGTTAATATTCCTACGTTTGAATGCCGCGTTCAGTAAGAGAGATGATCAGTGGGCTGCCGGAGTAGCAATTCCGTCAAAAGATCCATAAAACGAGCATAGTGGACACAAATAATTTGCCGTACGAACTTCCACTTGTCATCAGTCAGCCTTATTTTTTTAAAACGAATATTGATGTAACAGATGGACTGGTGAATGGAACTATGGGCTGTCTGAGGTATATCGAATGCAGCCATCCTGGCCGGAAAACGAGAACGATGAAAACGTCAACAGTAAAAAATGTCAAACGACTCTGAATGGATTTCGGTTCAAATTCACAAGGCAAGAAAGTCAGGTGGCTTAAAGAGGGATGGGCGCAGAAAATGAATATCGACCGATGTTTGGTGCCCATTTTCTAGAAAAAGATTAACTGTTAATCGAAACAACAATCTGGCAACTAATGTTAAGCGTAATCATTTTCCAGTCGTACCTGCATATGCCACCACAATTCGTGCATCACAGGCACCACCTATAACGAGATAGTCAGTATATACTTATACGATAAAAGACACAGTCCACAACTTGTGTATATTGCTTTATTACGAGTAACGAGTCTCGAAGGACTGTTCATCACGTCTGCTATCGATGATCATGTCTTCTGCCATGGACGTAAAAATATGATCTCAATGGGTCTTCTTCAAAATGAGCAATCGCGCCTCACTAGAAATCCGCTAAGTATAGCTCAAGTTGTAATGGACAATTTTGTACGAGATAATAATGACGTCTGGTTTTTATCATTGAACTGCCAGAGTCTCAGGTCTATTTAAATATTATTAATTTTGAATGATGCGGTCAGTTCAAAAGAAATGGTCAGTGGGCTGCTAGAGTAGCAATACATAAAAATACAAGTTGAACTTATACAGTCAACTCGCATAAGGAAATCATCGTTGGACTAACAAATGATATGAGGGTAAAAACACAACCCATTGATAATATAGACACGGCTGAACTTCAGCTTCTCAATGGGAATAAGATGCTTTCTGTAGTTGTATTCACCTCGCCGAAAAAATCTGTCGAAGACATAATGAAGTAGTTCATACATTTCGTCCTTGGCCCCATATTCTAAAAGAATTTCAAAAATCCTCCAAGAAGACTATCATCTTTTGCCAATGATTATGAGCGGAGATTTCATTATTAATTTTGTTGTTCCTCAAGCTGAACAGCTTATAAACTTCCTGCGAGACGAATTCGATTTGCAACTCAGATCGAAATATATCTACTACGAGATATGGACCATTGTGCAGTTTTTCAATGAAAATTAGAAAAGTCTGAGTCGACAGTATATGTATCTTATTTTAGCTACCATAATCCAATTGCGTCGATTATACCGAAATAGTAATAGACCAATTTAACGATAATAAACAAATGAAAAACTATGGTTAGTAAAATTGCATTTCTTCTTCTTTCAAAGTAAACTGTACGTGTACGGACGCACTATACACACGCCATGTTTACACATCTCCTTGAGAGTACTACTAATGGACTCACTCTTTTTTTTTATTTGATGATGTTTGTTTGTAGCGACGAATGGATTGTTTCAATTTAGTGTAAAACGCACAATTTATAAAAATAAATCAGCGAAATAATATTTACTAAAGTAAGATAAAGGTGATCTACTCCAAGACCATTTTCGAGCTCCAAGCAACCGCTACTATTGAAATTTATTTATCTAAAGTAACCGTCAAACGTTGGTTAACTGAGAATGTGTAAAAAGAAGAATTTAATTACGATTAAATTTCCATGAGCTTCGCTACTGTTCCTAGTCTTAGAAAGAAATTTAAAAAATTGATTGTAAACCTCGGAAAAAGCCTTTAATTGTAGTAAAAAGGCGCTCAAATGTAAACTGTAACTGAATATTATTATATAAGTACGTTGATCTTGCAATGAAAATATGATATTGCCTCATTTTAAATTGTATAATATATGAGGTAATTGTGTTTGATTGTTGATTACGACGATAAGTACCAAAAAAGTCTCAACGGTTGAAATTTTTGGTTCATATCTTCTTAAATCAGGCATTTTCCCGCTTACAATAAGGTGAGTTTAGTCGTTTATAATCACTTTTGAATACTAAAGCAAAATGGTGTGTATGTATCGAACAGATTATTAGAGTTAACAGTAGTATAAATTCATTAAATAGTTAAATTTATTGGCTTTGTATGGTGTGCAATGTATAAGTATGAATACTTTTGTAAAAATAGCAGTGGAATAGAATAATGGGCAAATGATGGTGACTGCTACAACATTACGTTGTGTAATGGTTGTAATATTGTGTAATAATATTCGTCATAATATTTACGAAAACAACCTTACGGAAGTTATTCTTATTATTTTTTATAATAAATATGGAAAACAACAATAAATAAAAATAACGGTAGTCTCCTTCCGAAAGCAAAAAATGCGATCATGTTGACCATATCTTTAAGATTTCGGCCGAAAATACAGGTATAGGATGTTATGTCAAATAATTATTAATATGATCAGACGAATGTTGTCATCCGATTTCCTGCAACCGACATATCCTAGCCAATAATTCACAGCTGATTTTTAGTTAGTTAAATGCCGTATAGTTATCATGAAACATTTTGACTGTCAGATTTTTACAGATTTATTATTCGCCATATCGCCGAAATCAAAATTAGTAATTTTCCAAAAATCTCGTGTCTGAAAAGTCCAAAAAGTATATAGATTTATATGGTGAACACTAAATGGTCATACTTTAGCTTTTTTCATAAATTGGGAAATCATAGTGATTTCTAGCCGAAATCAGATCACCGGAAGTGGCACGTAACGAGAAAACAATTAAGAACTAAAAAATTTTAAAATAATTGAAAAACAAAACCGGCCTAGATCAGATTTCCAAAATTTACACGGAAATGACTAATATGTTGACAAAAAAAATATTTTTCATAGAACTTTGGCCCCTCTACAGCACAGGTGAATTCATTAACTGGATTAAACTTCATAAGCTTTTTCCTTAAATTTACATAAGTTTGGCCGAAACCGGTCCGTCGGGAGTTGCAGCCTCTATAGAAACTTTTTCGTTTTTTGCAATATTTTGAAATGAATATCATTTATGAGAGAAACGAATATAAACTGGAAGATTTTAAATTAAATTTGAAAAATTCCGATTTTTGAGAAATCATTGTTTCTTAACAATAATTTAGCTCCTGTAGAGCCTAAATGGATTGATCGATGCGGATGAAGTCTGATATTTAATAATTAATTAAAACGATACTTAGGTGGTTTTACACACTTTCGTTTACTGTGATATTTTTAAGTTAAGTTTCGAGTATTTGCTGCTCATCTTGTGGTTGTAAACTTAAAACTCATTTTATAAATAAAAATATTACAGTAAACGAAAGTGTGTAAAACCAACTACTTTTATTTGAATATTTTAATTTATATGTTAAAGTATGTGTGACTAAGTGTAAAGATGTCAACTGACATTAATTATTTTGCTTAAATTGGAGATCTAAATGATTTTTTATCAAAATCGAGCCACCAAAAGTGAAAACTTCCATAGGAGGTTTTCGATTTTTGCAAATATTTCGAAGAATATATAAAATTTTAGCATTTACAAAATATGATTAAAAACAAAAATATTGTAAATTAAGTTTCAAACTAAATTAGTTCAAACATTTTTTTTAATTTTATCGAAAACTATGAGTTTTCATATAAAAAAACTTTATTTCACCAAAATTTGGCATTTTAAAAGTCCAGGTCGATTAACTATTGGGATTAAGTCATACTTGCGTTTGTTCTATAAATTGGGAGATCCTTACGAAATTTGATGGAAATTTGTGTACAGACGAGTGGCTGTTTGCTTTCTCAATTTATGCAACGATGTTGAATAGTACAACATTTGCAAAAAACGAAAGAGAATTAAAAGATTCCAGTACATTTCTTAATCTATGCGTATATACATACTTTCGTAATAAAGGAAAATCCTACATATTACCTCTCCATTGCTTATAACTAAAAATATTTGTTTTGTTGTTTTATCAAATACAAATGTTCAAAATGAAAAATTTTCAACTGAAACCATAATATCTAAGAAACTAAACGTTTTCTTAAAATTGCATTATTCAATGTTGGAATTAATTTTCCAGCCGAAAAAATCGTTTAAATATATCGAACAAGTAAAATTAGAAATTTTAAAAATTGAACTTTAACGTGTTATCGCTCGAAGAAAGTAGTACAAATCAAAAAACGTGCGTGTCCCGTGTTGTGAGTTTAATTTAAAAAGCAAAGGTGATTTTGCAGTTCAAAACTATTACGGTACTCGTATCACCAAACTTTCATTTAAACTAATTTTCAGCTATGACACACACATTTTGTGTGTGATATTTTAAACCAGTTTTCCCAAGGTTTCCACAAGGAAATTGATCGGAAAAATGGTTCATAAGTAATTATCACTAAAAAAATTATTTGAACTATTTTCTATTTTCGACAATTAAAACGTTATATTTTCGGAAATTTTCAAGTTTTAATTGTATGCCTTTCCACATGAAAAGTTCGATATAATTTTTTTTAGAGATACCTATCAAAAACACCTTTCATTTTGACCCACATTCCAGCTATGACACGTTAAACGTAAAATGTTTAGAAATTTTCAAAACGTGAGCTCTTACAGAGCTTCGGATTTATCTTAAATTTTATCATGTTTAAAAAATAAAAATTGCAAATATAACTAAAGGGAAAGAGGATTTTGGAGCGGATTATAAGACGCACTTTTACGTATCTGTTCGGAAAAGGACCATATGGATAGTCCGGGAACACCAACGAATATGATAATAACAAATCCACGGGAAGAAAATTATAAAAATTTATGTTTTTCGTTTAAAATAAATATAAATTTACAAAAGCACTAACCCATAAAAATTAAAAATTTCGATGTAAACTATAGGCCTCATGAACCTTTATGTAAATCCGGCCCAAAATGAAATTATGCTTAAAAATAACAAAATGATTATGTGGCAGTTCTGGTCGCTGGGGCCCGATCACATCCAAATTTTAATAGAACGTGTTTTCTCTGCAGATCCACATGTATGCAAAGCAATAAAATCGGGTATTTGGAAGGAGCCCAGGCATTGAGCACCGATTGCTGAACACGAAATGCAAATAGAGAATTTCGAATAATAAATAATTTTATTGCACTAATTTTCTAGTGTTCAATAGAATTAAATAAGGAAAAATTAAAAAACTGGACGTTCATCGATAAAATTAAAAAATAACGTTTTCGGGCATTTTAAAAAGAAGAGATAAATCTTTTATACTTTTTTTATAATCCCGGTTAACCCCTGTTTTATAATTATCGAATAATAACATTTATTTTTATAGCACTTCAAGGTCATCATTTCACACAAAATTTGACACCCTGCATCTTCAACCACAACAGAGTAAAATCATGTTACAAAAAAAAGTATCAAGAGTACACATCGAAACATAAAAATCATAAAATTTAAACAATAATTCCATAAATTTGAGATTTAACATGTTTCTTACCAAAATGTCGACTTTATTCACAGACGATGATTTATTAAACCAGACCACCACTAGGTATTTGCAATTTGCTATATGAACCTTGTCAAGAGAACATCAACCGCTTGCAATAATGTTACACATCATGTGAAATGGCAGTTGCGGTTTGGACATTGTTTCCAGTTCTGAGTCATAATTTCCCTTTGGAATATTTTATTCGATCGTAATCGGTTCTTCTCTCCTGCAAGATACTTTCCCATACACAAAAAAAAATTATGCGGTGTAAATTAAATTTTTTCTGAAAAAACTATTATTTTTATCCTTTTTATCTTGTTCTTTAAAATAACCACCTCAATGCCAGTCACAAATTTCGAAATTTCCTTGAGGAATTTATTTTATTTTATTAACACTCTTCGGTATAGAAGCAAACAACGTTACTACTTAACTTAATTTTTGAAGTTTGGTTACTGCAGTCTGATGAGATATAGTGCGAGACATGGTGCGTGGGCTGAGGGCTACAATTAATTTCTACGGGCTAAAGTTTAAGCGATTTTTGCGTTTTTAAACCAAAATATATTTTAGATTTTAAATTTTGTCCAGAGCTCGCAATTTTTAATTTGGAATTGTGAATAAATTTATCCAAAAAAATAGTAAATCGCAATCAAAACTGAATAAAATTTTTTTTAGTTATTTAATATCGAATGATTTAATTCACATAATCTAAAACTATACTGGGTGGACATCACAAGGCACTAAAGATCTCATAAAAATATAAAATTTGATTTACAGATTAAAAGAGTTTGGACATTTGCCAATGTCTGTTTTTCAAAGTTATCTGCTTCATTATTTTCGCATAAAAACGATATGATAACAGTATGGCGTCAAAAATAAATCTTTTGAATTTGCGTCTAAGCAGTTTTGGTCTGTCGATTCTGTTTTTGTTTACAAGGTTTGATTGTATCGGCTTGGCTCTACAGTTTTGTACTTTTCTCGTGCAAGTCATCCACTTGAGTTATCAAAGTATGCACACAGCTTAACATGAGGCGTTTCTATACTCAAATTTGAAAGATGTTCACTCTATTTGATTTTAGATGAGTATATCAAAATACTTAGAACTTGGGAAACATGAAATAAAACCAAATCTTCAATTCAAATTAATATCACAAACACGCACTATCGTACGTCAGTTTTACTAAAGACATAACCAAAACATGTCGCGCTTGCTATAGCGCCAATCATTACGTTCGTCGTTGAAAAAGTTTTCAAAATATTGTAATTTTGTTATTGGTAGATGATGGTAGTTTTAAGGATAAGAACCGACACGTTTAAACCACTTTACCGCAAATAGATATTTTATAAAAGTAAGTAGCTCTGCAATTTATATTCATATAAATGAGAATCTTTAGGCGCAATAGTTAAAAAATGTATAATGCACGTTAAACCGCCAACATCCCTTTATCTCACACCTATTATTTCTTAATATATATGTTAAGCAAATAACAAAAAAAATATGAGTCAAACCACTAACTATGTAGCTATTAGTAATTTGTAGTACGTCGAGGTTGTTTTGTTAGTTATTGTAAGTAAAATTAAATCAAAGCGTCGTTTACTGCCAAATTTTATTGGTTTTTTATGAGGTAAGCAAATACCTAGACAAGGAAACCAAATGTTTAAATTTATCATGTCATCTTCCTTCATTCTACCATAAAGAATCCATTTATATTTTTGAGTCTAACAATAGAACTTAAAGTAAAAACAACTATTCTTGCGCCATATTCACAGCATTATACCATTTTTTGTTCTGTTCGATGGCGTAACAAAAGGAAAGAAATAAAAAATTGGGATAAAAAATTTATTTAATTCTTGAAGAGATGAATTCAAGCTGAGATTTTTTATTTTCCTTGTAATAAAAAAGTAAGAAGAAAAATTCAAATTTTTTTTTTGTCGAAATAACACGAAAAACCAAGAAGGTACCTATTTTAAACGCTTTTATATTTTTTTTTTAATATTGCCTTGAAATTTTTTTAACTTGTCGTTTAAAAAAAAAATAAAAAGAATTCGTTTCTTAGTGATTTCTTCTTTCTCGTTTTTTTTTTATATTTCTTTTGTCGAATAATCATAATAGCAATAATAAAAGAAAAGTAATAAATCATAAAAAAAACAAAAAATACGCTTTTGAGGTCTCTCAACATCGAATGTTGCTGTGTGTAGTGTGTGCCAACCTTTTAAACAATTTCTTGACTGCTCTTGCGTCAGTATTAATTTTTTATTTCATATTCACAAAATCGAAATTTTTAAACAGGTTTTTTCTTAAACGTTGGGAAGTATCCAAATATCACATGATCATGATGATGAAGTTGTATTATTTTTATTTTATTACAATCTTTAAATATTAATACTTTAAAATATGTTATTGGTACAGATCGCACTGTCTCAATTTCTTTGAATTAAATTTAAATCGTTTTATTAAAGTTCGATTTATTTTGAAACCGTTTAGAGTTTGTTTTTCTGTTTGTAACTGTGGCAAAAAATGGAATCTATTGTGAAATTATTTAATCATATAAAAGTAACCAAAGTATATTACCGATTGATTATTAGTAAGTGGCCGTATTCCGAGTTTTGGGGCAATTTAGGAAAAGGAATGATGGAAAGAAAATTATATATAGAGAAGTTATTTAAATATCTTTCATACTTCGCCGAAAGTGAATTCTGTACATTGGCAAAAGTCAGAACCTCGGAGTCGTATTCCAGAAGGTGATTAGTTATTATCATCGTTTTTTCTGATGTACGTTATAATTTTTTTAAGTATTCCTAAATCTGTAAACCTGTAATGTTGGTGATCTGATTGCACCAGACACCGAATTTGAGCAAGAAAATAGCGTTCCTGCTGCAAATGACAATTATCAACCGCAGGCTAGAGACGTAGAATTAAAAAATAATTTCTGTTCACTAATATGAAAAACTTTTTATTCTTTATACACATTTTTCTTCCATCACACAAAATAAAAATTAAATAATCCAGTCTTATAATTTTTTTATTATCATATTTCAAATTTACTTTTAATTTCGACAAATAATCATTTTAACGCAACAAATACAAATGCAACAAATATATTTTCAGTATTGTTTGTTTCAATATTTTTTTCAGGAAATCTGGCCAGCCTGACAGTACAAGTCGTATGGTACGTTTCACGCAATCAGCCTCCTGAACTTCATCAATATAAAAAAAAATAATTGACATTCTGCTATAGGAAAATGTTTTCTGCAAATGATTGTTGAGGTTTTGAATTTCCTATAGTGAGGACTAACTCTGGCCTGTCGGATAGTAATAGCCATATGGTCGAATTCGTGTAATCAACCAGCATCTATATTACCCATTATTGCTATTCTCCTAGGAACATGATTATCATATTAAAAACGGAAAAAACAATTTCCGCCAAATAATATTACAATTGTGCCAATTCTACGATTCGTCTGGTATCACTATTTTAGTCATTACACTCTTACCAACTTAAAGCCGTATAAATCATTTCCGACAAATCATATTCCTAGAAGAATGACAATTATAAATTTTTATAATGGACCTTATAGAAGCTGGTTGATTGCGCAAATCTCACCATAAGGCTGGCATTGTACGGCCAGAGTAAGTTCTTACTCAGAAAAATCATATTCCTCGGAGAATCGCATGATTTTGCCATATTCTTATATGGGACCATGTCGAACTAGGCCATTTGCGCCAACCCTACCATACGAAGAGTACCGCAGTTATTGTAAGCTATAAAAATAGTTTCGTTTCAAGAAATTTTATGTTTTTTCTAGGATTTGAAATGCTTTCCAGGTTCTATTTTAATGAAAAAATGAATTTATTTTACTATTTGAACAATAAATTCAGGTTTTCTGCGGGTTAAATAAAGCCAGGTGTATATTGAAAAGTTGAATACTGAAATAAAAAATCCCGAAAATATACTGAAAACATTTTTTAGATCCCGAAAATTTGAAATCCATAAATTGAAATTCGTAAGGTATTAAGATAAAGTGACAAAAACTGGTTGTGATAACAGATTACCATTATGACAAACAAACCATTTTCGTAATGTTGAAAATATTGTTTAATACACCGGATCAAATTTGGTATAGTTCATAAAATTGCAATTTGTTTATACTGCAAAATAATTTGTGTTTAGGATTGGACACAACCCTCCGGGAAGGAGCAGTGATCTAAAAACATGTCTAGTCTGGAATATAGGTGTAGCAGCATTTTCAACTTCATGAGCGGGAACCTGAATAATTAATTGAAAGGATTTAATCAATTAAATAATGATTATAAAAGAAATAGTGAGCTGCTGTAAAGGAATTTTTGTATTATTCGTTTTAAACAATTTATCTTCAGTATTTTTATGTATTAGTATTTTTCAAAATATTTTTTCAGGACTTTTAGTTTTCGTCGTTACCGAGATTTTATGTTATTGTTAATGTGTTAATGTTTTATTATCCTTATACCATTAATATATTTTGGTTGGTCCTGAAAAAAGTACTGAAAAATTAAAACACAAAAATTTCAAATCCAGAACATTTTTAGTCTGAAAATAAAATTTTTGGGCACGTGGGAGGTCACATCTTCCTCACTTAATCCTGCGAGGGATGTTGTATTTCAATTTCGAGGGATGTATAGGACCGGGAACACTAAATTCATTTATTGGGAGAGATCAGCAAGTTTGGTTAAAATTACATTAAAGAAAACCATGATCTCGTAAAGGAATTTAAGAAGTTTATATTTCGAAATTTTTGTTAGGTATTTTTTCAATATTTTGCAAAATGTTTGTTATCATAATTTTTAGTTTTTGGGATTTAAGGTTTCGGGTTTTCAGTACGATCCTAATTGGGCGGCTATTTTATAACCGATTACGAAAAAATTGTGTGTGCAATGTGAAAATAAAATACAAACAACATAGTTAGAGTAAGAAGAATAGAGTAAGAAGAAACAGTTCCATTTCATAACCGATTGTAAAGTAGCTGTTGTGTATATGTAGGATGGGTATATTTATATATTGAAAATTGATAGAGAAATCAAAATTCCGGAAAACATAATGTAACAAAAATTAGAATCCTTAAAAAATTTCGAAAAACTGAAAAATAATCGCGTGATATTATAATTGAAACAGGTTAAAAGAAAAGTTTAAGGTTGCCTTAACTAAACATGCATTTTTGTAGAATTGTATAGGCTATCGGCTAAGCCGAATTCGAGGCGAATCTTATCAATACAGGTGGCCTAGAACCTAAAATTGATATAAAACTCAGACAACCAGCGAGGTGTTTCCAATTTCATGAACGGTACCAAATTAACAAATTTGAAGATTTTTACTAAAAAAAAATTATTATTGTATTGCGAATCATTACACAACATATTGAGTTGGCATTAATTTTGTAAAATGAATAATCTCGCAAAAATACTGAAAAAATTAATCCCAATAATATGAAATTCTAAAATTAAAAATACTTTATAATAAATAACTAAGTAAAAAACTAAAATATTGTTAAAGACTTAAACTTAAAATTTGTTAAAAATAATTGATTATGCTAACAGATTACCATAAAATGAACTGTATCGCATGTAAACAGTTTATCTTCCGACTAAAGTTAAAAATATCGTCGAATACACTTTAACAAAATTCTTTAAATTGCAATTCGCTTAAACTAAAAAATAGATGGCTGAATATGTTTTGGCAAAGACCGGACTTTCTTTTACGAAAAATGTATATATATCTCGAATACCACACCTAATTTTTAAATTACCAATGGAGCTAAGTATAAAGTTTCATACACTACTCAAGTGTGGACAGTAAAACACCAACAGACATTTAATCGGCACAAAACCACGTATTTACTGATACAAAAATGTTAAAACTACATTTTTTAACTGTAGCGATTTAGCGAATGGTAAATGTTCAAAAATCTCAATGCCAACATTTTTTTATGTTACTATACTTTATTTTACTAAGTATGTAAATGAAAGTAAACGGATGTCTTGTGGAATTGTATCTAACAGCTTAGGTAGCTTTCACACTGCGCTGCTTCCGCTTAACTTTTCAATGATATTTTGATGTTTTGAATAGACCAGAAATTATATTTTCCTACTGTCTGCTCCCTGCTAAACGAATAGTTGGCAATTATTTTATACATTTGTATTTTAGAGTAAATTTTTTCCTTGTGGCAATTGATTTTACTATCCAATTTTTTTTGTTTGCGAGAACTAAAATAAAATTTTATTCTCTTCTTTTATTTTACTTTTCATATGTCTTTAAATGGATAATAGAATATCCAACTACAGTAAGAATATAGAATACATTTTTTTGTTTTCTATGCAAGATGAATATCATCAGTACAATTTTGCTTTTCGGGACGATCAATAGTAAAAATTTTTTGTTCGATCAGTAAAGAAAGAATAATATATTTTGTAGAGCGAATTTTAGAACCCTTGAAAATATCTTTTCCACAAAAATAAACACAAACCACCACACCTAAACATTTATACCACCCCCACTCACTATCCAATTCAAACCACCAAAACCCATCTCACCCGCACCACTCTATACCGCGCCACTCACTACATAACCCTTTAACACCTCCATACCCACTCCCACATCCACACACCACCCACATACCACCCACACAAACCCTCATCCACCAAATCCCAAATCCCTACACCAATCCCAAAAAACACCTCATGCCACCCCTCCACCTCCCATACCACAACTCCTAACACCCCCATAACCACACCATCCCCAACCAAAATAGAATAGAAAATAAAAAAAAATCCTATCAATTTTAAGGGGGGGTTAACTAAACCCTACGTATCTCCGAACTCTGCAGAAGTTGCCCGCAACAAGAAATCGATTTAAACTTAAAATTTACAACATAAAGAATGCAGTGTTCAAAAATACTCTTCAATTTGTTTCTACTCCATTTATATTCTGTCAATTGATGATTTTTTAATTTTTCTCCACTTTTTCGATCGTGAATAGTAAAATAAAAAATGAAGAACAATATTCAGTTTTCAACGAATAGTGAGCGAATAATGAAAAAACAGAGAGATTGATGTTTTGAATAGATCAGAAATTATATTTTTCTACTGTCTGCTCCTTGCTAAACGAAAAGTTAGTGAACACTTTATACATTTGTATTTTAGAGTAAAATTATTTTTCCATGTGGCAATTGATTTTACTATCCATTTTTTTTTATTTGCGAGAACTAAAATAAAATTTTATTCTGTTCTTACAATACATTTTTTTGTTTTCTATTCTTTGCAATATGAATATAATTAGTAAAATGTTGCTTTCTATTCACTATTCGAGACGATCAGTAGTAAAAATTATTTCTTCGATCAGTAAAGAAAGAATATTATATTTTGTAGAGCAAATTTTAAAACCCTCCACAAAAATGAACACAAACCACCACACCTAAACATTTATACCATCCCCACCCACTATCCAATTCAAACCCCCAAAACCCATCTCACCCGCACAACCCGTATCATCACCCTTTAACGCCTCCATACCCACTCCCACACACACATCACCCTCATCCACCAAATCCCAAATTCCCACACCAAACCCAAAACACCTCATGCCACTCCCTCCAATTCCCATACCACAAATCCTACCACTCCCTTATGGGGGACACCACCCACATCCACACGAGATATACTTTAAATTCACATTCACATCCATCATGAAACCAAAATAGAATGGAAAATAAAAAAAATCCTATCAATTTTAGGGGGGTGGGGGTGGGTTTTGTTAACAAAACCATACATATATCTGAACACCCTAAACAAAGAAACAGCCATATCAATAGGACTCATTCCCATGAATTACTTGAACTTTTAGTGAAAAAATTGAGACGGACAGGTGGCAAACTGATACCATATAGCATTTTTAACAAAAATGCTTAAAAACTGATCAGAACCTGATTTATTGCTAAAATAATTTTTATTCGTTTAGTTCATAATCGTTTTGCTGTGGAAGCTGCCATTTGTAGGGAAATATTAAATATGAAGTTTCATTCCGTTCAGTGATTCTGGATTATCTTAAACTAATGAAGCTACTACCAAGGAAATTTAAATTTCAAAATACATTTATCATAAAATTTTTGTTTATTTTTGCGATATTACAGTAAAATTTAGTAAAGCTTTTAAAATTAAACAGCAACTTTTTTGTGTTGTTCTACTGTGCAATCGCAAAAAGAAACAAAAAGCTTTTTGAAAATATAATTTGAAATTTTAAATTTCCTTGGTAAAAATAATTGAGTAGTAAGGATTTCGGCTAGAAAATTGGATCGAGAATTTACCTCAATAATATATATAAAAGTGTATCTAAGGAATTTTTGAAGGTTTCTGGTTTCCAAAATCCCGGTTTCAAAATCCCGGGTTTCAAAATCCAGGTTTTTAAAATCTTGGTTTTCGAAATCTCGGTTTTCTCTTCTTCTAGTTCTAAAATCTTGATTTTGAAGAAAGTATTTTTTATTAATTTGGGCCGCCCAGTCTAATAATATTTTAACGTAAAAATAAGATATCTTGCCTCATACGATAAGCATATTCGTGGAAAATGTCTGAATTGAAACGTATTGATGATGCCTAACACGGTATGTGTATAGGAACTGAAAGAAACAGATAATATAAATCAACCTGTAGGGTTTTAATAAGCAGTAAACTAAGGTTTTGATGATTTACAAATTTTTTTAAAAATTGCTTTGAGAATAGGACTCATTCCCATGAATTACTTGAACTTTTAGTGAAAAAATTGAGACGGACAGGTGGCAAACTGATACCATATAGCATTTTTAACAAAAATGCTTAAAAACTGATCAGAACCTGATTTATTGCTAAAATAATTTTTATTCGTTTAGTTCATAATCGTTTTGCTGTGGAAGCTGCCATTTGTAGGGAAATATTAAATATGAAGTTTCATTCCGTTCAGTGATTCTGGATTATCTTAAACTAATGAAGCTACTACCAAGGAAATTTAAATTTCAAAATACATTTATCATAAAATTTTTGTTTATTTTTGCGATATTACAGTAAAATTTAGTAAAGCTTTTAAAATTAAACAGCAACTTTTTTGTGTTGTTCTACTGTGCAATCGCAAAAAGAAACAAAAAGCTTTTTGAAAATATAATTTGAAATTTTAAATTTCCTTGGTAAAAATAATTGAGTAGTAAGGATTTCGGCTAGAAAATTGGATCGAGAATTTACCTCAATAATATATATAAAAGTGTATCTAAGGAATTTTTGAAGGTTTCTGGTTTCCAAAATCCCGGTTTCAAAATCCCGGGTTTCAAAATCCAGGTTTTTAAAATCTTGGTTTTCGAAATCTCGGTTTTCTCTTCTTCTAGTTCTAAAATCTTGATTTTGAAGAAAGTATTTTTTATTAATTTGGGCCGCCCAGTCTAATAATATTTTAACGTAAAAATAAGATATCTTGCCTCATACGATAAGCATATTCGTGGAAAATGTCTGAATTGAAACGTATTGATGATGCCTAACACGGTATGTGTATAGGAACTGAAAGAAACAGATAATATAAATCAACCTGTAGGGTTTTAATAAGCAGTAAACTAAGGTTTTGATGATTTACAAATTTTTTTAAAAATTGCTTTGAGAACAACGTCCTTATAAAATGGAAAGTAAATAAAATAATAAGTGATTTTTGAAATATTGTTAAAATGTTTTATTTCTTTTTTACTTTTGTGACCGTGCTATTTATTTTCGAATATAATTGATTATATGGGCGGAAGCCAAATGTCAAAATTCCACGTATGTGATACATTTTGGTGAAGGAAAATTTTTATCAAGCAAATTCATTAATATTTGATAAAAAAAAGTTACGAAATATTCCTTAAAACAAAAAGTAACCCCTTTGACACATGCGGCCCCTCAAGGCATTCGGCCCTTCTTAATTTTGCCCTTCGACATTCGGTCCTTCGACATTCAGCCCTTTGATATTATACAGAATTGTATGGGCTTCAATAACTCTCGCGGACACGCGGGAAGTCGCATCGCTCCTCCCTCTCCGCCCTCCGAGGGCCTTTAGAAAACAATTTCAGCAGAGCGGGGTTCAAAAACATGTCTGGAATAAAGGAGCAGTTTTACTAGTTTTATTCTAAGTGAATGATAAGAATTCAAAACTGATTTTTTAATACATACAGTACTAGAATCCGGTCTATAGTGATGGAACTTGACCATTTCTTTACTGATTATGTTAAAACTCTACAAGTAAGGTCTAACTGGGATTATAAAATGATTTTTTGCTAAATCTCTAGAATATGGCCATTAGCGACAGAACTTGGCTTTTTCTTGGCAGATCATGACAAAATTCGGCGAGTGATTGAAATAAGATTCTAAAATGACTTTTTGACTAAGTTCTGAAATATATCGCTTTTTTTGTCCAAATACGCAGAGCTTTATCAAAAAATCATTAAATAATCCCATTTAGACCGTGTCATATTTAAACATAATCAGTTAACAAATGGCCTAGTTCCATCCCTAATGAAAATATTCCAGAACTTTACCAAACATCATTTTAAAATAACATTTAGATCATGTCGATTTTTAACATAATCAGTTAAGAGGCCAGGTTTCATCCCTTTCCGCCTTATTCCAGAACTTTATCAAAAACGCATTGCTTAAATCCCATTAAGGACCACCATGTTCAATTTCAACTAAATCAGTTAAAAAATGGCCTAGTTCCATAGAGATGGCCATATTGCAGAACTTTATCAAAAAATCATTTTAAAAATCCATTTCCATCGCACGCAACTTTAAAAATTCAAATCGGGATTTCCTAACAATCGGAATTTTTTTTTATACAAAACCGGGATTTTGATACCCGGGATTTTGAAAACCAGGATTTTAAAAACCTAGATTTTGAAAACCAGGACTTTTAAACCCGGGATTTTGAAAACCGGGATTTCATTACACTAACGTCTTTTTTAAATGCACAGAATACTTGATCGTCTTTAATTTGAATTTAAACTTTAGATTCTAAAGATATCTGAACCAAAAACACAAACTTCTATTGTTTTCAAATTTCAAACCAAAACAAAGGAAAATCTATTTCTGATTGAAGCTAAAAATCGTATTTTTGTTTTCCAAGCATTTAACAGAACAAAAATAATTTTTCATTACATTAACTAAATTCAATGAAAACCGAAAAACTGGAAAAGACCACAACAAAGAATAAAAGTCCTTGGAAAACAATAAGAAAATGGAAAACAACATAAATTTGAAACCAACAAACGGATACACACCATCACGATTCCATTGTTTAGCTGATTATCATTTACGAGTATTATACGAAATATTCTTGTAAAAATGTTGTGTTGGAAAAATATTTATACAGAAAAATGTAGAATTTTTTTTTCTTTTGTGTCGGCCTATTTTCCCGTACCTAATAGCCCCGCAAAATATTTCTTCAAGATTAATTTATCCATCGTTTCACATATATCTTTTCTATATTCCGTATATAATGTGCGGGTCTCTTATTCATTTTCTCGGCTGACTAAAATACAACGTTAAGGAATGGAAAAATTGAACCCGTATCCGCAAATTTGTAACGCAAAATGAAACAGTATATGCTGTGTACTGTGCCTTCTATAACAGAGAAATTATAATTTCATCTATGTTATTATCCTTTGTGAAATTGATAAATAGGTATATCTAACGAGAAATCGTTTATACCAAATGGGGAGTGTGCGGTTTCGGTTTGTTAACAAATATTCACGCACACAAAATATTGAGTAGAAGAAAGTCGCAAATCATATAGATAAGAAATTAAAAAAAAAATGGTATAAGTTTTTTTTTTGTGAATATTCTAGAGATCGGAGGGTGGTTAAGAAATTCTATATACATAACAAAATAAACAAACAACTCCCAACCTCATGTTACCATACGCAGAAGAACTATATGTATGTACTACTACTGTAAGCACATTTGCCCACTATAAGGCTTTGCTATTCAACTGTACCTTTTTATAATTTTCCTCTACGCTTACATACATACATACAACTTTTTGATAAGAAAACAATATATTATAAAAATCGAATCATGAAATAAAGAAAAATCGGGAATTTTCTTTTGCAATATACCAAGTTCAATATAATATTTTATCATGGAATGAAAATAAATAAATAAATAAAATTGGACGAGAAAATGAAAAACTTTTATCATGGTGAAAAAATAAATAAAATGAAAAATGTTGAATTGAGTTAGTCCCCTAGTTTGGTTGGTTTTGATCAATGGCCATTTAAATTTAAAGACAAGATTTTTTTTTTTATGTTTAAGAGGGTTCGGAAGGAACTTAAATGTGTATAGAGATATGATTTAAAAAATAAAATGTGTAAGGAGATAGATACGAAAAGGAATTGTTTACGATCTGAATGTGTGATTTATGCGTTCTTTATTATTAATATTATTATTGTTAAAATGAGATATTTAATTTGATATATTGGCATTGGATAAGGTTTTTTTATATGCGCTTTTGTGTTATGATAATATATTATAATGTACGTACATAGTTTGTTCCCGTAGGCGTTTTTGAATTCAAAATAATAACAAACATACTTAATATTTCGATAAATAACGGATAATATTATAGTGGGTAAGAATTGTCGCGAATCGTGATCGAAATTCATAATCTTGTATTAATAGATAGAAGCAGAAGGTTTTTGTTAATTATTTGTGAGGAAATATTGAGAGAATTTATTGTGAGAATATTAAATTAAACTTATGCACTAAGAAAAATGTTGCTTCTAAAATTGACCCAACAGTTGCGCAACAGTTTTATCATTGAATAATTAAAAACAAGTAAAACTAGACGAGCCTTGATTATAGCCGGTCCCGTTACAGACTGAACCTGGTTCTAGATTCCTAAGGTGTTTTAAGATATAGAGTTTTTGCAATTAGATGTTATTCTCTTCAAATAAAATGTTTGTTCTCTCCCTTTTATAATATACGAAAGTTGAATTTCGTTAGTGAGTTGAATGAACGAGACCGCCCAGTTGTACAACCGGTACAACCGGTTTAACTTCATCCGCAATCTATATATCTTTAATCGTACACTCGGCTAGTCATTTATTTGACTGCGCGATACTATACAAAATATGCCCTGATTTTGGCCACAATCCTACCTACTAGGACCCTAATGCAAATTATTTGTTCCCTCTAACTCGACACTCGATCATATTAGATTGTTGTACTCATATTTTTTAAGTTATGATCAAACTATTACTTGCGGTCATGTGAAAAAATTTTGTATCTATCGATCCATGCGAATCGTCGCAGGTTCACAATGTTACCTAATTTTAATAAGGAACGATCGGTAAATGAAAATAGGGATAAGAATTAATTCAAATAACTATTCAAATAACTATGAAAAGTTAAATATAGATAAACAATTAATAAACAATTAAATATATAATGGTCCGACTCCTTAGAATAGCTATATGCGTATATCATAGGTTGCTCATCCTTATGCGAGAAAAAAAATAATTTTTTTTCGCTCATGTTGAACACGACACGTTTTCTGCGGCTTACATTAAAAATTACAAAGCAAACATGATTCAAAACCTTGTTTTATCTATTTTCAAAAATTAAACACAGCACTTGAAACTAAAACAAAACTAATGTTGAACAGAGCAGACCAACAATTATGATATTGTTGGTCTGCTCTGTTCAACATTGGTTTTGTTTTCAAGTGCTGTGTTTAATTTTTGAAAATAGATAAAACAAGGTTTTGAATCATTTTTGCTTTGTAATTTTTAATGTAAGCCGCAGAAAAAGTGTCGTGTTCAACATGAGTGCAAAATTTTTTTTTTTCTCGCATAAGGGTGAGCAACCAATAATTCAATTTGTCTTGTCAACTAGAGTTTTGCAAGTGCCAAAGTACTTTGTCTGTCTTGCTCCCCTTATTCAACTAAAACAATATCTTATAAGTTTAAAAGATGTTAAAAAACAATGGAAGGAAATATGGGCACACTCCTCAAACGGCATCACTGGCAAAGATGTTGTCAAAATATTGAAATGTAATGGATAACATAAATGATGTTCAAACATGTTAATTTCCAATGGCCTTAAATCTACGGACAGACCTACATGAGAATCTCTCAATTACATTAAATTTCTTTTCTGACCTTCAGAAACATTTAAATCGTTGGTAAAAACACAGATATATTTAAACAAAGATAAAAAATCTTAAATATTTAGATACATATTAGACTGGCCGAATTGTAGGTTGACAGACAATTATTTTGAAGTGGTACGGCGAAAAATATTTCACTGCAGCCGAGGAACCAGTTGAAGTTCTAATATTTACTGGGTGAAGTGAATAAAAAAAAAGTAAATGCTTTTTTCAAATAAATACTACCGAGTTAGTGAATAAAACTTACTAGCAAAGTTTAAAGCAAGTACTTACTAATTTGACCAAAAATTTCCCAGCATTTACTTAAAATTATGTGAATAAAGACTACTTTCTACTTTTACGTGACATTTCAACACTTGAAAAATACAAATAAAGTAGCAACTTTTAACGATAAAAATGAGTAATTTGTTAACAGTTAGAATTTATTTAAGGAAAAAAAATTATCGTCCGCGTAAACATAATTGTTTAGATAGACAATTATAAAAATATTTGTGAGGTTTACCAAATGAAACGAGAGGTGGTAAAATTGAGTGATCCGGGTTTTCAAGAAGGAGTAGGAGAAGAGGACGGTGTATAGAACTTCAGACTAAATATTTTCTCAAGTGCTAGATAACGTGATTGCAAAATCACATGAACTTGTAGTATTCGCTAAACCTGATCGAGAAATGATTCCTGCATTGAAAATGTTTAAGATTCCGAACGTTATTGGGGCACTCGATTACACGGACGTTGAGATTTTGAATCATCGATCATTTTCACCATTGCCTCTTCCTTTTCCTATTTTATGTTCGGAAATTGTGATTTACTTAGTAGAATTTGATAGTTTTTAGCACGCATCTCTCTTTTACAATTTCCACTGCGAAAGTATCCATTTTTATCCTTAAGCAATTATTAATATATATATATTAGGTGTATGCATTAAAAACCGGAATTTTTTATTAAATTTGAGCCTTTATTGTGGAAATAGGTTACAAAATTTTTTATTCAAAGTATTGCCCACCGCTACCCAACCCACTACTTTTTCCCATCTTTCTGGCAATTTATGGATTCCATCCCAGGAAAACTACGCCGGCTTGGCGACCAAAAACGAATCGAGCCAATTTTCGATACCTTGAACTGAAGTGAAGCATATTCCTGATAGGGCATTCTGCATGGATCAAAATAGGTGGTAGTCGGAAGTAGCAAGGTCTAGGCTATAAGGCGGGTGAGGCAGAATTTCCCATCCGCTATTCTCCAGGTAATTTATGAACATCGCCGCAATATGTGGCCGAGCGTTATCGTGGTGGAAAATGATTGACTCGTGACTGGTCGTATACGTTGGCCACTCTGCCTGAATTTTCTGCTTCAATCGGATCAATTGTTGACGATAGAGTTGGGAATTTGGAAATTGTTGCTTGATCAACTCCCAATGATTGTGCAATTTCTCCTTGCATTTGACATGAATCTTGATCAAGTAATGCCTCCAATTCTTCATCCTCAAACTTTTTCGGCTGACCAGGACGCTCTTTGTCCTTGTTGTCAAAATCACCAATTTTGAAGCGACTAAACCACTCAATGCACTGTGTTTTTGCAAGAGCATGCTCACCATACAAATCCACGAGCAAACGATGACTTTCAGCTGCAGTTTTGTTTGCGAAACAGTGACTTAACAAAACTTCCCTCAAATGCTGTTTTTTTCGCAAATTTGATAAATTTTCCATCGTTGAAATCGGTTGGATGTGCACAATCAAAACAAAAACTTTTAGCTTGTTTTGACAGGTATTGAATAGGGCTTTCAAAAGACATATATGTCCATGATGTACTATAACGTATAAACAAGTAATGACATCTAGTATCAAATTCCAGTTTTTAATGCATACACCCAATACACATTATCTCTGTATTTTTAATAATAAAAAAAATATGTTGTACTGGAATGTCACTTCAATCACAATATTTTTCAGATTAAATTTCTTCAAAGTAAATAATAGGACAATTTTAAGTATTAAAATATCTAAAAAGTAAATACTTTGAATATTTCCCAGTTGATACTTTAAAGTAAAAGTAAAAGATTATTCACACAAATCTGGTCATTTACTTTTACTTATAAGTAAAAACTTTGAAGTAAATACTTTTTTTATTCACTTCGCCCACTGGAAAATTTGACACGGCAATCGAAATTTTAGAAATTGTGTATTTAAGGAGAAGCACGTCATGTCCAGGGCCCATTATGTAATTTAATTGATCCGTTCTGTTTTAGTCAATTTTAAATAAATTGTGTTTTGTTATATTTTAGTGCCAGGCCAGCCGATATTGAGAACACACTATACACCGTCTCGTAATAATATAGGTCCGGCCGAAGCACTTATGTATTTCTTCTTTTTTCAAAAATTAAAAGGCCCGAAAAGTAAAAAATCCATTTCTAATATATTCGTCCGATTTAGCCATCGAATGCCTTAAATATGATTTACTTTTCGGTAAAATCATGAGGCTTGTTTGATTAATCCGAATCGATTGGTATTGATGTTATATAGTTGCGTGTGATTGTCGCAGAGAACCTAATAAAAAATGAATGTTTGAAAATTCATTCGGAAGGCCTTTCCCGTCAGTCCAACAAAAAAGAATCAATGAGCGAAAACAATTTGCTGTAAAATTCTAAAGGAATTTTAAAATCGGTATAGTGGCGAAGATTAAATTCAAACACTTGCACGCACCCAACTTCCGAACGCTGTCCGATTTCTTCGAAAAGTGCATGATACAAATTATCAGTCAGCGTTGAAAAGTTTTACGGAAACAAAATTGGCTCCGCTTAATGTTTCCGAGTTGGATAAGTACATGCAAAATATTAAACGCTTGAGCAAACATACTAAAATATATC
Organism: Nephrotoma flavescens; assembly: GCA_932526605.1. Lineage (NCBI taxonomy): Eukaryota > Metazoa > Arthropoda > Insecta > Diptera > Tipulidae > Nephrotoma > Nephrotoma flavescens. Next base: position 112,973,335 of record OW052220.1, on the reverse strand, counting down.
CAGATTTACTTCTTGCAATGATGGATATACATTTAAACGAAATAAGTAATCACGTTAAAATCCATAAATATTATTGAGAAAGAACGGGGTCATGCCACGGCGGTTATCGAATTTCGTGCAACACAAACAATCGTTTGCTGCAAACTGAAATTTTAAGGCATTAATTATACAAAATAAATGCTTAATTTTTTAAAAGTACTTTGCATAGGATGTTATTCTTCTTCACCATGAAGATTTCTTACTTACTAGGACTTTGATTTGGAAATACCATTTTGTCGCCAGCAAAATATATATTTAAAAATTATCGTACTGGCTTCTCTCGTTTACATTCTCAACATTATTCACGAACGAATTTAGAATTAAACACCGTTTGCCGTACTGATTGAAATCACATATCTGTGCTTTCTTGGAGTTTGGTAAATGAGGAACGCGGGCTATTATCTGTTGCTGGAGCAATAATTTTAAGTTGCGTTTTTATTGCTATGAAGAGCTAATTTGTAGTGGCGCCAGATTATAGTTTGTCATCGAACTTTTCGACAACCAACAATTTTGACATTCATATAACGGCGACGGCCCATGCACATATCTAGTATGTTAAACCAAACCTCAGGCACGAGTAAATTTTTTTACAATTTTTTCAGTCATATTTATAAGTTCCGACCGCTTTTTATTTCGGTTTCTTAGCTTTTGCACCATAAGCATATCTTAATTTTTGCACCCCTTCTAACTCCTAAACTGTAATTACAAATAATAAATAATAATTCAATTTTTATCGCACCATACGTTTAACCAAACCTCAAAAAGAATTATCTTTTTATATAGGCCTCAGAACGGATGCCGAAACTGCAGGCAACTAATCCCTATGTCTATCAAAAATTTTTAAAAATTTTATACCGGGTAAATTTTTTAAGCTGAAACTTTCACATATCCCGGAAAATAAGCCCTCTACGATAAAAATGACCATTATCAAAATCAAATCATTCTGAAGGGGAAATACATTAGTGCTAAAATTAGGAACCCCTCCCCCGCCCCTGTTTGTAAGGGGCGGGAGGCAACTTGGAAACTAAAATAGGAACCCCTTTTATTTATTGCAGATTCGGATTCTACGGCTAAAAGTACGTAGGATTTCCTTGAAACATTTTTTTCGAATCATGATAGATGGCGCTGTAATAAGCGATATGAAATTTTTTTCGATTTCTCCTACTGAGAACATTATGCATACGATTCTGCAATATGTTTGCATTAAAATTAACACGTTTTCAATGTAAATACTTGAAATTAGTTTTAAACAAATTGTATTTCTTAAATTTAAAAAAAAACTACTTTTAGCGTAACACAGGAACGACGGCGATGATTTTGCATAGAAACGTGAGACTCAATTTGTTTTCAAATAAATGATAGTCTTTGTTTTAAAAATATAAGTGAGCAAAATTAATAAAACATTTAAAAATTTTGCAAAATAAACTAAATTTATTTAAAATATCCAATCCGATAGGTAATCTGGCATTGAATAACATGGATGGTTTCCAGGAAACATTGGCTTTAGGATGCCTCACATTTTTTTGTAATTTTTTGAAAGATTTTTTTATTTTTTGCTATTTCGTGGTTGCCCAATTCAGAGTTAAATACTAATGAAATTTAGAGAAATTTTTAACATAATTCAAATAACTATGGTCTCAGCAATTTAAATTGTATGATGTGGAGTTGCAGGAGGATTCAATTAATAAATGTTTATATTATTTATTAAGCCGGAAAATATTAATTTAGAAATAAATTTCAGGAAATCTCCAGATGCTTGTGAAATAATATTTCTTTGAAATATTATTTACTGTTGACTTCACCTAGGTGTCTGTAACCAAGCCGATTCAATCAATCAATTTTGTTTAGGAAGTCAAAAAGTATTAAAATAAACTTAATTTTCGGGAAATTTCCAGATGCATGTGAAATAAGAATATTTTTTCTTAAGTTGCTGATTTGAAGAAGGAATTGTTGAAGACAAATATACCTAGGTGTCTAACTGGACCGACTCTGTCCCACTTAATTAACCTATTCAATAGTTCGTTTTTGTTATGTGTAAAAATGAGTGTACGATGTTAAGAGGAATCAATCTTTTTACTAACACTTAATAAACACATTTTTATTAATCACTTGTTTTTTGTTTCGCAAAATATAAATATTCTGCGAAACAAAAAACAAGTGATTAATAAAAATGTGTTTATTAAGTATAAGTGTGTTTCGCCACCCCATACCAGTAAACAAACCGCGAGCTGATAATTTATGTTCTTAGAAGGATTGTTTGAATTCGGGATATTTAAGCCGGCATCATAATATCTTGGACAATGAAGTTCGTAAAGTTTACACCGATGTAAAACTGGCCCGAAAAGTAGCCCGAAAAAATTGTGTCTTTGCTAAATCAGTAATATTTTCGGGCTGGCCCGAAAAATTTAGAAAAGCTGCATTACCTTTAACTCTTATCGCGATTTTTTTACATCACAAACTACAACAAGATTTGATTTAAAAAGCCAACACTAAAAAATAGCAAACAAATTTAATTAATTAATATACATATCATAAGTAAATGAAGATTCTGAAAAAAATACCAAAACATTTTGCTACGAGGTGGTTTTCAAAGTGAATGCTTGAGACTTCGGCTACTGCCAAGAGCTAGGTTTGGCCATTTGGAACTCAAATATTTTAGCCACATTACTGTAACAACCGGAAAGAAGGTTCAGGCCAGTCTCAGTATGTAAAGATTTTGAACAAAAAATTTACTAAGAAATTTTCTTCTATGGCGGTTGTCACAGGGATAACCTGAAACTTCAGCGACTGTCAATAGTTAGTGTAGGCCATCTGAAATTCAAATAATATAGCCCCATTACTGTACCAGGCGGAAAGAAGGTTCGTGCCAGTCTCAGTATGTAACGATTTTCAACAAACAATTTACTAAGAAATTTTCTTCTATGACGGTTGTCACAGGGATTACCTGTCACTTCGGCGACTGTCGAGGATTAGTGTAGGCCATCTGAAATCTAAATAATGTAGCCCCATTAGTATACCAGGCGGAAAGAAGGTTCGTGTCAATCTAAGTATATAACGATTTTCAACAAACAATTTACCAGGAAATTTTCTTCTATGGCGGTTGTCACAGGGATTACCTGAAACTTCAGCGACCGTCAAGAATAAGTGTAGGCCATCTGGAATTCAAGTAATGTAGCCCCATTACTGTACCAGCCAGAAAGAAGGTTCGTGCCAGTCTCAGTATGTAATGATTTTCAACAAACAATTTACTAAGAAATTTTCTTCTATGGCGGTTGTCACAGGGATTATCTGAAACTTCGGCGACTGTCGAGAATTAGTGAAGGCCATCTGGAATACAAATAATGTAGACCTATTATTGTACCATGCGGAAATAAGGTTCGTGCCAGTCTTAGTGTGTAACGATTTTCAACAAACAATTTACTAAGAAATTTTTTTTATGGTGGTTGTCACAGGGATTACCTGAAACTTCGGCGACTGTCGAGGATTAGTGTAGGCCATCTGAAATCTAAATAATGTAGCCCCATTAGTGTACCAGGCGGAAAGAAGGTTCGTGTCAATCTAAGTATATAACGATTTTCAACAACCAATTTACCAGGAAATTTTCTTCTATGGCGGTTGTCACAGGGATTACCTGAAACTTCGGCGACTGTCGAGAATGAGTGTGGGCTATCTGGAATTCAAATAATGCAGCCGTATTACTGTACCAAACGGAAACAAGGTTCGTGTCAATCTAAGTATGTAACGATTTTCAACAAACAATTTACTAAGAAATTTTCTTCTATGGCGGTTGTCACAGGGATTATCTGAAACTTCGGCGACTGTCGAGAATTAGTGAAGGCCATCTGGAATACAAATAATGTAGACCTATTATTGTATCATGCGGAAATAAGGTTCATGCCAGTCTTAGTGTGTAACGATTTTCAACAAACAATTTACTAGGAAATTTTTTTATGGTGGTTGTCACAGGGATTACCTGAAACTTCGGCTACTTTCGAGAATTAGTGTAGGCCATCTGGAATTCAAATAATGTAGCCCCATTACTGTACCAGGCGAAAAGAAGGTTCGTGCCAATCTCAGTATGTAACGATTTTCAACAAACAATTTACTAAGAAATTTTCTTCTATGGCGGTTGTCACAGGGATTACCTGAAACTTCGGCGACTGTCGAGAATTAGTGTGGGCTATCTGGAATTCAAATAATGCAGCCGTATTACTGTACCAAACGGAAATAAGGTTCGTGTCAATCTAAGTATGTAACGATTTTCAACAAACAATTTACTAAGAAATTTTCTTCTATGGCGCTTGTCACAGGGATTACCTGAAACTTCGGCTACTTTCGGGAATAAGTGTAGCCCATCTGGAATTCAAATAATGTAGCCCCATTACTGTACCAGGCGGAAAGAAGGTTCGTGCCAATCTAAGTATGTAAAGATTTTCAATAAACAATTTACTAAGAAATTTTCTTCTATGGCGGTTGTCACAGGGATTCCCCGAAACTTCGGCGACTGTCGAGAATTAGTGTAGGCCATCTGGAATTCAAATAATGTAGCCCCATTACTGTACCAGGCGGAAAGAAGGTTCGTGTCAATCTATAACTACGTAACGATTTTCAAGAAAAAAATTACTAAGAAATTTTCTTCTATGGTGTTTGTCACAGGAATTACCTGAAACTTTGGCGACTGTCAAAAATTAATGTATGCCACCTGGAATTCAAATAATGTAGCCCCATTACTGTACCATCCGGAAAGAAGGTTCGTGCCAGTCTCAGTATGTAACGATTTTCAACAAACAGTTTATTAAAAAATTTTCTTTTATGGCGGTTGTCACAGGGATTACCTGTCACTTCGGCGACTGTCGAGAGTTAGTGTAGGCTATCTGGAATCCAAATATTGTAGCCCCATTACTGTAAAAGGCGGAAAGAAGATTTGTGCCAGTCTCAGTATGTAAAGATTTTCAACAAATAATTTACTACGAAATTTTCATCTATGGCGGTTGTCACAGGGATTTCCTGAAACTTCGGCGACTGTCGAGAATTAGTGTAGGCCATTCTTTAGATTTTTTTATGACTTTTTTTTTTATGACTTTTGTAAAACATTTAACTGGCGCTAAACTAACAGGGCGTTAGTCCTTTTCTGTGAAACTGCCGTTAGTACAAGTTTTTTTTTGGAAATTTTTACATACTAACACTGGCACGAATCTTCTTTCCGCCTAGTACTGAAATGGGGCTAAGTTATTTGGATTCCAAATGGCCTACACTAATTGTCGACAGTCGCCGAAGTTTCAGGTAATCCTTGTGACAACCGCCATAAAAGAAAATTTCTTAGTTATTTTTTTTTTAATCGTTACATACTGGGACTGTCACTAAAGACATCTTGTGTCACTAAAGACATCTTAAAGACACATCTTGTATAGAAATAAGTTAACATTATTTCGGTTTTAAATAACGTGTACACTAATTTATGACAGTGGTCGAAGTCTCAGGCAATCCCTTTTCACAGGGCCTCATTGCCAAATGTTTTGGTATTTTTTTTAATGTTACGTAATATCATTATACTCTTATTTATAGAGACTAATTTTTTGAAATTTTCAGTAAATTTGCTTTTCATTATATATATTTATTCATCAATTTTTTCTACTTTTTTGTGTTGGCTTGTAAAATCGAATCTTATTGTAGTATGTTGATGTAAAAAAATCGGGATAAGAACTAAAGGTAATGCATTTTTATAAATTAAAAAAAAAATTGGGATAGGAATTAAAGGTAATGCAGTTTTTCTAAATTTTTCGGGCCAGCCCGAAAATATTACTTATTTAGCAGACACATTTTTTCGGGCTACTTTTCGGGCCAACTTCACATATATAATACTTTCCACCTAGCAAACAACTTCCGATCATTTACCTATTCATATTTAAATTTGAACGATTCATCAAATGCATTTATACAATTTTTCCGATCACATTCGAGAGTTTTCTGTATCGGTGAAAACTGTTGTTAATTGTATGGCGTAAATGCAATTTTAACATTTCTTAAAATGAAATTTTGTATATAAAATTATTAATAATTTTACTCAAAAATAGATTTAGTTCAGCAAAAAATAATTATTATAAAATACAATGATGATAAATTATTTTTATTTATTTACGTGGAAGTTGGCAGTTGACACTTTGATAACCAAAAATCATAAACTTTCTAACAGATTGATTTATTTCGAATATTTTTCAAAATTCCATCAAACGATCAAAGAATGACACATGTGCCAAATCTAAATACGAAATTAAATATGGTAAGAGAATAATCGAATCTATATAGGGCAGACAGGTTAGTTTTTTCTCTAGCAACTTAATATTTGCTTATACCATGTCCACCTAAACACAGCAGTTGATGGATGTTCTGAACAATTTATAACTTAAGGGGACACAGCACCTTCAAAATTGAAAAAAAAAAGTTTTTCAAAGTTTTTTTTTTGGAATAAAAAGAGATATCGTAATGAAACTTTCCATTGACATTTTATTTAATGAAAGTATGCAAAAAAAATTTTTAGATTTTTTTAGCTCACTGTCGTCTACTACAAGGGTTTTCCAAAATACTGAAAATTCTCGGCGTGCATCATAACTGCTCTCAGAAACTAAGTCTAAAAAAACGGGGTTTTATTCAGCATTAAATCGCCCTTGGAATGAACTAAAAGGAAAAAAATTGGTTGAAAAATAAAAAAATAGCGGTATTTTTTCGAAAATGCAGCTTTTTTGTCCCTCCCAATTAGTTGTAACTCAAAAAACTGAAAGCCGATTATTCCTTCTGTAGTTCATTCTGAGCAGAAATATATGTAGATCAACGTGTTAAAATTTTAGAACGATTGGATAAATAGTTTTTTCTCAATCTTGCACGCCAACTTGAAAAACGTTATTTCGAGATAATCGCGTTTAAATTATCGCGCTTTACATTAGGCGCGCTGCGCAATAAATAAAATAAAAATATAAATAAATTTTTTTTGAGACTCTCATGTTTATATCATTAAAATAATGTTTTTAAACGTTCATTTTAACATATTCTATCATAAAAAAAAATCAATTTTTTGAAAATTTGAAGGTGCTATGTCCCATTAATAAAAACTGTATTGAGAGAACCGACAATGCTGCATAAAATAAAAAACAAACATTTGCAAAAAGCCTTAAAGCACTCTGGGTAGGAACCAAACACACATTTTAGCGATAAAAAATATCAATATGGACTTTACAAAAAATTAGAGAAGTCTCAAAAATTGGTAGTATTATTTAAGGTTTAAATCAAACCACCAATGTACTGTAATATTGATATAAATCCATTTTTTTTCTATGTCCGTTACTCTAATTAACCAAATTTGAAAAAGGACGAACTTCCGAAACCAGGTCGTCTGACTGTTTATAAAAAATCTTTTATCACAATAATGATTAAGTTAATTTAATGTTTTATTAGTTTTGAATTTAATACATGTTTTTAAACATATAGTGTTTTAAAAAATTATGTGTAATTTATTTTTTAAATTATAATATACAAACCCCCCAAAAACCATTTTTTGAATTTTTTAGTAACAATTTTGATCCTGACCATTATCACAAAACTTTACTGCAAACAAATCACGTAACTAAAGGTAACATTTGATGATTCTGCATCAAAATAAATTTTGAAATAAAACTGTGTTTCCGTTGTCATTACAATTACATACACTATATTTGCAGTTTAATTTTGCGAATTTGCTTACCTGGATCAAGTTTAATTTTTCTTAAATTGGCTCTATATCTCTTTCATTGTTGTTAAATCCTTAATGTGTTCATGTAATCATGTAAAATATACATATATTTTTGAGGCAGACAATGTCGTTTTTAAAATTAAAAAAAGAGTTTTTAATTTTCAAAAACATATTTTTCTAGTTGTAGATTTTCTAGTTTTAAAAGATTTATTTTAATTTCACAATAGTATTTTTAATAAAATGTCAAAATTACACAACCAAATTTTTGATAAATAAAATAATCCGAAAATTCATGTTAGTGCTCGAGAAAATGATTCCTTAGAACTACGACGATGTTAATGATACACGGCTTATGTCATGCGATTTACCATGCTCGGCTCATCTATGCTCTTCGATCGTCATTAGATTTTCTATAAATAAAGATACTTTTTATTTTATGAATTTAATCCACTTGCATTTTTTTTTTAACTTACCGTATCACTTGCATTACACAACTTTTTTATTTAATTGAAATACTACACTATATTCATATAATTAAGTTAACTATTAAATTTGATATTGCATAAAAATTAAATTTAATAAAATCTAACATATCACGCGCACGAGAACGCTTTGATTAAATTTGCGACACGATTTTTTTTATATTTCTATAAAAAATGAACAACAGGACTTTTTTTTACAAAACGTAATTAAACGAAAAACGTATAATAAGTTACCATTATTATCAATCAAATGGTCAAAAGAATCAAATAATCTACAAATTTTTAAAATTTATTATTCTCGTCAGCTAAACACTTTCTTTGAATTTAAAAGATGTTTCATCAAAATTTTAGAAATTAAAGAAATAAAAAACAGAAATTAAAAACTTTGTTTTTCAATTTTACAAATCAAAATTTTTCTCAGAGTGTGCTTTTATCTGCAGGTTCGATAAATATAAGCTAAATTTTTGACGTTTTATAACTATTTGTATTTGTTGTTAAGCAAACTCACATAAAAAATATTTTGACATGAAGGTATAAAAAATAGTAATTCAAAGTGAAGCTATCTTAACGCAGATATCTCTACTCTTCAAACTAATTTTTCAGTTCTTAAAGGCTAGTAGCTATGCAGCTGACCTGAAATAAAAGTTTCGTTGGTTTCCAAAATTAAGCAGATAAATGTTTCATGAAAAATCAGTTTGTACAATTTCGTACAATTATAACGCACATTCTAAATAATCGAAATTAACAAAATTTTCATTCGTCATATTTAAAAACACTTGATACACAGCACAGCAACAAATACAAATAAATATGAAACGGCAAAAAATAAGCTTACTTTTATCATACCTGCAAATAAAAGCACAGCTAAAAATATGTAGAGTGTTAAACAGAGCCATCTATATTTTAATACGAAACATACCAATTTCACTAGCTAAACTGCGTACCACAAAATAAATCATTTTTGTAATTCACGTCAACTGCGTACTACCTAGGCATGACAGTTTTACCCAAAATAAAAATGAATTTTCAACAAAGCAGACCAACAATATCTAACTAATTTAATTTATCTTGTCATTTCGTCTGTTGCGAGCGATAAAGTACTTTGTTCGTCTTATTTGCCGTAATAAACATAATAATAAAGTTAAACCTGTTTTGTGTGGTTTTTTTGTGAGATTTTTTTTGTGCGGTCTTTTTATGTAATTTCTTTTATGCTGTATGAAAAAAAAATGTTCAGTACAATCTACTTAAGTTCTTTCAAAATTTCAATCAAATGAGAACATAATTGAATGTGATTAATCTAATTAGTTAATTGACGTTGGCCATTTTGTTTTTTCGATTTTTATACTTCAGTATATTGCGTAAGTATTGCTTCAGGTTGCGTAATGTTTTGAGTTTTTTTCTACGTGAAACTTTTTTTATGCGGTCTCTATTCGCTGCATGAAAAAAACTTTTTAAATGTGTTACGATTTTGCGAAAACTATTTTTTATACCTACTCGTGAATTTTCGTAAGATTTGTATGCTTTTTCATGCGGTTCGTTCCCTATTACCGCTTAAAAACAGGTTTGACTATTGCCAGCCAACAAACGCCCACAAACAGGTTTTCGATTACCCTCATCAAACGGCATTCCGGGAGTGTTATGCCGTATTGACTACACCATGTAATTAATTAACGTATATGTAGACGGTCGACGCCGAAATTAATTATGCTATAATTTCAAGAACATTTTTCCAAGCGAAAATAACGATTTTTGACACGAACACTGTTTTACACAAAAATTGAACCTCTTTACAGCCTGGGCGGATTTACTGAAATGTTGAATATTCATACATAAAATTTTTCATTTATTCATTTTCAATTATTCTACTGATATGTGGTGGAAATCTATGTACTGGAAGTATGACAGATACTAAGAAAAGTTTTTCCGTTTTTTGCAGTTTTTCTTAAATATTTTAGAAAACCATTATGAGTAAAAATACTATCAAAACAATTTTCTGAATGATTTGACAGATAGATTAATTAACTGATCGGTGTTGAACGTTATACGTCAGTTTTTCTATAATTTGGAAGGTTTAAAGGAGGGAAATCAGTTTAACGGAAATAGAAGCTTTCGTTCATGTTTTTTTTTTGTTTTTTTAATTTTGTTAAAAAATAAAGCATTTACGAAAACCGAACAAGAATTATAGGATCCTAATCAATTTAAAAATTTAATTTTCCAGAAAAATTGTCATTGTATGTTTTGTGAAATTTGAGGGGAAAGGCAGAATTTTTTATAGACAAGTTAGTTTTTACCAACATTCTTGTAAGTTGCATTTTGCGCCTTAGAAATAGTGTGATTTATTCGATATTTATTTATTTTCGTGGTAAATGAAAGTTGAATGTTAGCCGCAACACAAAAATCCTTCCATTTTGTGTCTAGATTTTATATGTTAAATTTCATTCTCAATTTAAATCTAATTGTACCACGGGTATTTTTCATTTCAACAATGCAATAAAGCTGGTTGCTTGGTCTCTCTGGTTTCACATCGAGATATCATTTAAACTCATTTGATCTTGAGATGAAAATCCTCGAAAAGCCAGAAAAAGAGCTTCGCCACAATAACTATTGTCATACTTGAATATAACTGTAAGGGTTTGTTATAATAAGAGAAAAATGTGGGACCCTCCTTTAAATTTTAATGACCAAGTAATAATGCATATTATAAAACCGCCATTTATTTACGAAAAATGTGGGACCCTCCTTTAAATTTTAATGACCAAGTAATAATGCATATTATAAAACCGCCATTTATTTACATCCCATTGCATTACTTAGCTCTTACTCTTCCGATAACTAGCCAACGTACCAAAATCCTTCTAAAGTTGATTTCATTATGCTAAAAACATTTCTCTGCCGTCCCTGAATGATTTCCTAAATTATAAAATAACTTATCCAAAACAAAGCAACTATGCTTGACTGCATACCACTCATTTTATACTCTGCTACAATTCCTTTAATTTGGAAATGGCGAACCGGCTAGTAGAAATGTAACACGAGAATTATTTCCTACAAACTATCGATAGATACTGCTGCGAGCGAGGAATTAAAGGGTTGGCGAAAACGGTTCCGCCCACTATAGCTACTAGTTGTGGAATAAACACTGCAAGACTGCTAGATTTATTTAGGTTTCAAAGTAAATCATGTGTATTTATCGAGAATTTTTTAAATGTTTTCTGTTTTTCCATCACATCAAGCCTGTTACAATTTTGTAAGAGACTTTTTGGATAATTATTGATTTACACCTTCTTTGGTTATTCCAACTATTAATATATTTACGAGTATAACGATCTTATTAACTTATGCTATCCGCATTTACTATTATGTTCAGTTTGGATTTTTCTAATAACAATTTTGAAACTGACGCAGATTACTACTATGACCCATTTGTTTAGGAAGTTTGTGAATATGAAGATGATTTCTTATCTAGTTTCGACACTGCGTACTGTTTATCGTATTAAAAATGTCATTACAGTCTGGCTTGAAATTAATTTTCGCTTGGAACGATTCTGCCCAATACCCTTAATAAACCTCGCAGAGGTATAGACGAAGTATTTTGAACGCAATTTAACTGCGCATGAGATTGAGCACCTGGATCAAAATTCATTAGATTTAGCAACCCTTTTAAAAATATAGAACCGAGGCCGATAAGTGAAAGGTTTGCCAGTGTAAGCCAGTATTGACCCAGTTTAATCAAATGACGCGTTTTGAGCTCTGGAAAAGTAGTCCCGCGAGGTAAAAATAATTAAACATAAACAAACACATCATATACTAAAAGTTCAAAAATGTTTACATGCCTAAATACTAACTAAAATACTCAAAAGGTGATGGTTAAATATAAAATGATCTGAAAGCACAAGTCAAGCCAAAATGTGATGAAGGGGCGAATATGAAAAATCCGTCAAAAATTACGTTAAATGACTTACGACTTAACATATTGAATTCATGTTAGCATTTTTAATTCACTCTTAAGGCTCTCTTAATTAAATTCAAATAATACATTCGAATTTATCTGATAAACGTAAACTGATCTCGTTGAAATATATAATATTTATATAGAATACAAAAAAAAGTTAAACAAAACGGAAATTCGCGTGTTTAATTTCAAATTATCTCAAACAGCAAATAAAATAACAAAAAATAAGAAATCTCCAAACACCAGAAGAAAAAACTGTATACAGAATTGGTATTTGGTATTATGTTCAATTTCGATAATTCTGTTAAATGTATATGGTTCTTTCAAAAAAAAAAAAAATTTTATTGTTTGGTTTAATTTTTTTTTTGTTTGATAATCGAAATTTGTGTTATTTTGATCACAACATTCAATAAACCAGAGCTTAGAGAAGATCTTACAACCGAAAAAAAAATTTGTTGAACTAAATAAAAAGAAAATGAAAAAAATTTTTGTTTTATTTTCTTAATTTATTTGTTTTTTTTTTTTTTTCATTCAGCTTTCTGTGCAAAACATGCGCACGCAATGTTATAAATGATATCTTTGGTTTTAGCATGGTAATAAATTAAAACAAATCATTTTGACTTGTATACAAAAAAAAAGAAAAATTTTGTTGTAATTTTAAGTAAAAATTGAAAAATAAAAAATTTTAAGATCTTAAGAAAAATAATTTACTTATTTATGAACCACCGTACTCGTCGGATTACTTCATTTTAGTCTAAAGACATAAACCATAACAATATATTATATAAAACAAAAGCATGCAGAAAATGGAAAATAGGAAATAAATATAAATAAAGGAAATTTAATTGAAAACTATACAATAGAATATAACACACGTGAGGTGTTTTATTTATTTGGTATTTTTGTTCATATAACGTACATCGTACATACGTTATATAATATTGTGTATGTGGCAAGTGTTCCAAATTAACACAGATTTTGGAACGTATTGTGGGAGTTTTAAATTTTTAAAATGTGGTCAATTCATTTTGATGCCTTTAAAAAGAATTATAAGTTACATTGTGCAGCAAAATCGAATCTATGATGTGATGTGATATGATATAAGAGACGTACAAGCCAACCATAATGGCGATGATAGATATGTATATCATGTTCCTGGAGGGAGTAAGCATAATCCAATATCAAAAGAATATTTGAAAAACTAATCGTACTCCAAAATTAGGTGGACCCAGGCCCTGGGAAACAGAAACGACTGGCACCCTAGACGTAGCAAAGCCATTATCTAAAATAAACCTAATAAATTATACTAGGGTGAGTAAATAACTAGGGTGAGTTTGAAAAAAATATCAGGTTAGACGGTTAGAGTTAGAATCAAATTTGTTAAACGCTGAATTCCCACTCATTCGTCTAGTGGGGATCATGACTTACCTTGAAACTCATTAGTTTCGGAGATATAGATTAAAGTTAAATTTTTTTAAATTAAAACCTGTACTTTTGAGTGCTTTATTTATTAGCAATTAAAAGTAAATACTTTATATAAAGTGTACATAAAAGTGTAAAGTGTATATAATTTCAGAGATATGGAAACAAAATTTTTTACTAAAGCAAGCGAGTTATCCATAAGTTTTACAGACTTAAATAAAAATTTAAGGAATTAGGAAAAAGAAATAAAAATTTGTTTTCTAAAAATGTTTATTAATTTAGTATGTAGATGTCCACCATTTCATTCCAAACATGTTTCTGGATGAGCAGACAAAATATAGATGAATTGCTTCTAATTCAGCTTCTGAAATATGATTTCTTAAACTATCTTTAATTCTTTGTCTCATATTTTCTACACTAGGATAGTCTTTCACTTTCGCCGTATTCATAAATACAAATTCATACATGTTAATCGAGTTTGCAAAATCAATACCATTTTTATGTATATTTCTAAATGATTTGATTGTAGAGGTTATTGTAATGAAATTGCTGTGTAACTAAAATATAATTTTGCAATTCTATTTTGCTTACACCAATTTCGTTTGTTGTATGATTACATTATTTGCGTATACAAGATTGTATTATATTATTAAGAATAAATCTTATAAAGAATTAATTTTTTTAAGGAGGATTCTGTTGAGAAATAATTGTGCGATGTTTCTTCTCGTAAACGAACAACCCGCTACAAAGTAGCGTCACTTTTTTAAAACCATTTATTCGGGAAGGTGCACCATTCAACTAAACCCATATTTCTTGTCCTTCTCGCAATGGAATGTCTTCCAATACACTGGAAAATCTTCTAATAAAAAATTCACAACATTTTGTTGTTATTGTTCCATCAAAAACAAAAAACAATAGTCCGATTAGGCGAGATCTAACTATTCCAGCCCAAGCGTTTACACAACAACGATGTTAATTGTCAATGGAACGCATCCAATGTGGATTCACGTCACTCCAATAATGTAAATCCTCTTGTTTCACTTATTTTACCAGCGATTTAATAGTATTATCACTGCAATCTATGCTTGGGCCAAGGCTCTTCAAACTCTTTCGTGGTTTGCTTTTTCCGTCCATACTTTTAAGCCTTTGCCAGCCAATTCGAGAATATACTCGTACGACTATAGGTCCACTTTTTGTCCAATCTGCAAATTACATAGCACCATGCCAACCTATAGTGGCATGGAAGATGGGTCGGCCTATTAATTTTGCACTCTGACACAGATTTATTATTGAATGCAAAATATATATTATCAAACAATCTGGAAAGAATTGTGTTCGACGGCTTTTAATAAAAATAAAACTAATTCTGAAAGTTAAACATACAGTTAAATACAACGATTGCTGGAAAATGTCAAGATTGATCAAAAAATTATTAACATCATTTTCGGAAAATCAAAATTGTTTAAAATCACTATGATGAGCACTGCAAGTCTTAAATTGACCAAAAGGCACAGTGGTTAAAGCTTTGGCGTTTGGATCGTACCGATCTTTCATCATCTGATTACGATCGGTGGTAGAAGTGAACACAACTGTGAGCCCCTGTCGGAGTGCACAACTCATGGGCCGACCCATCTTTCATGCCAGTACTATAGGCTGACATGGAGCTATTTAATGTGCAGATGGTTCTACGTAAAACGAACCTATAGCCGTACGTCCTCGATTTGGCAAACAATGCGTAAAGTAGGACGTCAAATGAATTGCGAAAGAGTTGGGAGTGCTTAGACCCCAGAACAGATTGCATAGAATATAAAAAATAAAAAAAGTCATAGATTGACGAGATGGTTCATAAACCGATTCAAGAAAATTAGCAAACAAATTGCAAACGTCGACGGAAAGTAGGACGTCAAATGAACTGCGAAAGAGTTGGGAGTGCTTAGACCCCAGAACAGATTGCATAGAATAAAAAAAAAATAAAAAAAATCATAGATTGACGAGATGGCTCATAAACCGATTCAAGAAAATTAGCAAACAAATTGCAAATGTCGACGGAAAGTTTATCAGAAAATATCTGATGAATGGTGTGAAGCCCATACCGGTTGGCGAGTGAAGCCCATATACGTCTCGTAGTATTAAAAAAGTGCAAGAAGTCTTTCGGTTTTCGAGGCGCGATAACTCTTTGTTATACCATGCTTCACTCAAAAAAAAAATCTGTAAATATACAGCACACAAAATAATTTGTAAATTATAAAAATAAATTGTAAAAATAAAATTTTTTTTTTAATAAATTCATTAAAATTTTCATAAAATTGAAAATATTGAAAAAAATACTATAAAATTTGTAAATTTAATAAAAATTTCGTCAAATATACAAAATATTAACAATAAAATTGAAAGGGACGTTGTTAAATTTACAAATTATTTTGTGTGCTGTATATTTACAAAAATTTTGTAAATTTTTTTTTGAGTGTTCGCGGTTCGTTTGAAACGATCTCGTTAATACTTTTACCAGGTTGAAAAACAATTCAATCGGTAGGAATGAGTAAATCTGCTTAACGAAACATAGTCAGCAGCTATGAAATAAAAAAAGGACAATAAGTTTAAAAAGTAATTTTGCAATTTTTATGATGAAAACAATTAATCATAAGATTCGGGGTGCCATAGAAATTCGTAATTTTATTCGTATATAGAGGAAACAAATTATTGAAGTTTACCCTATAAAATATTTCCTATGGTTTATTAATAAAAAAAAAAAATTGGAATTTTTATTTTTAGTGTTAGTATTCTACGACAAGGCTCTAATACTTGTTAAAAGAAGAAAAACGTTAGACATTATATTTTATATGTAGTAGTAACATACGGCAAATATAGTAGATTAAAACGACACAACGACAATGATAACAACCAAGTCATTGGTAGAATCTTTATAGACCACAAATATTTTTAGAACATAACAGTTATACTTGCAACGCGATATTTTATCTAAATATCTTAGTGAAAGCGGCATTCAGAGGGAGCTAACGAAACTCTTGGCTTCATTTATAATATTGTAGCAAAACTATAAGTTCCAAATTTTAATTGTTGATCTAGTTTAATAAATACTTTTACCAAAACTCAAATTTCCACATTATTTAAATCATTTCAGTCACTCAGGATTTAATTATGTACCTCAATGTGAAAAATAAAATTTCGACTCCAGTTTTCGATAATAAACATTTAGGAAAAAACACAAATATACTAGCGCTTCGTGTTAATATTTTAATATATGGTTGCTGGGAAAACTAGCGCAACAATATTATAGCCAAAATATTATAAGGTGGCATTGTATAAAAAAATGCCGAAATAATAAGTAAATTTAGCGGGACGATTAACTTAAAAGCTGTGGTAAATTGTATTTAATAAAAATTTTAATTTGAATTGCCGAACGAAGTTGAGACTGGTGAATTTTATCTCATGTTATTTCCGATTTTTGGCAAGTGTCAGTTGACTTAAAAAACTTTTAAATAAAATATTTCACCTTACGTTTAGTTTGAATATTTTTCAAAATTATGCTACTTGCGAGACTGAATGACTAAATAATGACATCTGTCAGTAAATTGTCCAGCAAAACTAGTCATACAAATTTCGTAAATGAGCTTGAGCATGTTAAATTATTTTAAACCTACTAATCTCACCCGTTTGGTTCGCAAAAATTAAATTTATGAAAAAAAACGTACTGTCCCTGTACTAAAAAACAAATTGGAAAACAAGAACAAAAACAATAATCTACATTATCCACAAATTATCTACATATTCTACCAATTGTCGACATTGTCTACTCAAAAATCTGTTGTGTCCGCTTGTTTGGATACCAACATGTAATGGACTTTCGATTGACCTGAACTAACAAAATTATCTGAATTAACTGAATCAACTGAATTGAATTGAGCATATACGATTCGCACCTCTTGACTTCAGTTAAAAGATTGGGCTACTGAATTAACTGAAGAGGGTGGTTTTTGTTGGGTTGAAGAAGGTTGTTTTTATTGCATTTTTGACATTTATTGGTTTTGCGTTCATTCCGCGTTTTGTTTTAAAAGTGTGTTAGTGCTTTTTAAATTTAAAATGATTTTTGAGATTTATCAAAAATTAAGAAGTACAGTTTGAACACCCAATTCACTTCAGTAGCTCAATTAAGTGAATAGTAACTCAATTATCTGAATAGTAACTCAATTGCACTTCTGTTAATTCATGTCAATCGAAAGTCTTTGTATACAATTCTGGAATATGCGTAGACGCACAACACTAGATCGAAGACACTCAAATTATTTTATTCATGCAACATCAAATAATTTAAGAATAAGAAAACTGGAATTAATTTAACTAGAGCCAAATTCAAATTTTAGTTAGTTATTTATTACTCATGTTTTGGTGTTATTCCAAACTTATATTGTGCAAACATCCCTAACAGAGCAAGTAATGTACAGAGATTACGAACAATAGTTTCAAGCGCTTTTACTGTAACACTACCTCGTTTCTTTTTGCTCTTTGAGATCTAAAGTGTTAGTATAAAACGAACCATTGGCATTATTCTGCCTTTGGAAACGTCATAGCATTTTTTTCTCAATTAAAATTTTCTGGCCAAAATTAGTTTGGTGTAAATTTTTTCGAAACCATGTTTTTTTTATTAGGCTTGACTCCATAAAAAAAAACCATGTTTCCAAAAGTCATAACTACGTAATTATAATATTTTTCCTAAGAAACTTTGGTAGTCGCACACACATTTGTCTATTATTTATTTTATTATTAAATATTTATTCCACTTATTTTAAAAAAAATCATATATTTCTTTGTAAGATAAATCTCCCTCATTCGTTAATTCAGTTATGTTTCTTTCATTCCAAAGGACATTGAACCCACACAACTCACAATGTTTGTCCTCACTCAATTGACGTTTCCACAAACATTCCTTCAAATTCTATACAGTTCTATACAGTGTAAAGTACTTCGTTCCTTTCGATAAACTACTCTCTTTAAATTTTAAATTCACTCTCCAATTTTCTCCACAGATTCACCTGAAGCATTCGATGTTAAGATAATAAAAGTATTAATTGACCTTTAAAGGACATTAAATCCACTGGATGATTAATAATTTCTTTAAAAAAAAAAATAATAAAAAATAAAATAAAGTGTACGTCTCTTGCAACTTTCCATCCATACTCTTGAACCATGTCCATTCAATACACTCTGTTTAACAAACATATTGGCTCGCATTGACACATTTAAAAATCATATCCACATACAAATTGCCTTGTATTCCACCTCCACTTGTTAGCAAACATAAACCTATCTTACTTTCCCCTTCATTCACAGTCAGTTTAATACCTTCAAAATATTCCAATCAAAAACAATGTTGATTGGGAAATATGTTCCACAACATTTTTATATTGAAAAATGATTCCTAATTTATCTTTGTTTCAAAAATATTAACACCAAGCTAATTCCAACAGTGGGCCAGAAACATACAATTTAAACAAAAATGCTATGAAAACCTTTTTCCCAATTACTTATTCCCATGGAAAGCCAGAACAGTGCCACAGTGGCACTATTCTGGTAATTCCCTGGGAATAGGGAATTGGGTAAAGATTGTAACATGACCAGAGGTCATGCAACATGACCAGAGACCATGTTAACAGAAATTCAGCTGTCTAGGCGGTCGTTGTTCGTCGGCTAAAGCTCAGGGTTCGGGGTGGGTATTTCTAGACAACTGAATAATCCTAGTTAGGACCGCATAAGGAAGGGAAATAGGGAAAGGTAGGATAGGGAAAAGAAAACCAACAGGCAACTCACCTTGTTTACACTTTACTTACCTAAACTCCATTCAGATACACAAATTAGTTATCCATTCTATATTCACTAATTAAATCACTACACGAACTAATAACCATAATGCAATAATGATGCGGAGAAAAGAAAAGAAAAGAACAACTAGAGAAAAAGAGGCAAATCACAAATAAGATGGCAGACGAGAAAGGAAAAATAAAAAAATTAATAAATTTGATTTGCACATTATAAAAATATATATATTTAAACTAAAAAAAATCACCTTCACCAAGAAAATTAGGTTGGTTAGTACTTAAATAATAAGAAAATTAAGTAGAAAAATAAAAAAAAATATAAATAGTTTGAACCATTTCCTTATCAATTTAAACAAAAACTCAATTTATCTCAAACAAAATCAATTAAGTGGAAAAATCAAAAGGAAATGCTTAAACCTATTTGTGATTATACTTAAATGTAATAATTAATTATTAAACTAGAATCACAGATAAGAACGGAATTCAAAACACGTTGGGCGCCATTTGGTAATTCATAATATTATTTATTGCGATTATACTAGATTATAAAAAAACAAAATATTTGTACTTATATACATATGTTTTGTATTACATATTAGGTAATTTATTATAGTAATTATATTTATATTAATTATATTATTATAGTAATTATATTTATATTAGTAGTATTTATATTTATATTGCATTATTATGTAAAATATTATTTAGGTATATTATAGTATGTGTGCGTTTCTATTTCGTCGCATTTTTAGCACTACCTGTACGAGTTTGTTACCAATTTCAATTCTATTTTGTTCACTAATTGCAACCACAGAAAGTCTTTTGTTGTTGTTGCACTGGTAGTCGTAATAGGTAGTGCCCAAAAGGGGTATCGTTATGTTCACTTTGTTAATTTTTTTTTTTTTATTGAAGGAATATTATAGGTATATCTTAATTATATTTTAATTATCACACACTCGTAATTCAGGTGTATTTGTGGCTTAATTATTTTTCATAAGCCTAAATAGAGTTTTTGTTTGCACAACCACGTTTTTCGTGCAAATTTGATCAAACGTCCACCATTCTTAGATCACTAAACGCTTTGCTTTATCATTATAACTGCACTTATTATTATTAAGTATAATGAAAGTAACACTTAACCGATTAACACTAGTTTATAATTCGGTTATAAATTATTTATCTTAACTTAAATACAATGATTAGAAAAAAAACTGAACATTAATTTTAATCACTAATTTAAGTACATACTAGAAATTTTTCATTTTTATTTTCTATTTTTTTATCGACCCATTTTTATTACTTTATTGGGTTGTTTATTAGAGAAGGTTACTCTACAAAAATCTGTAATTGACTCCCGGTCTATTTTTTTCTTTTCTTCCTCCTAGGTTTTATTTATGCATTTATGGTTCAACTGATTTATTTAAAAAAAAAATATATAATTTCTCGCTTTTAAAGACAGAGGTCTCAAGATGAAAACTGGAACCATAAATCATGTTCCACAACAGTCCGTTTCACCGTATTCCGGACTCGGTGTTATGAAACATTTTTTTTTCGTTTCATATTATTTTTATCACAAAATTTCCAGGTACATGGCACGAATATAATTTCGTTACAAGATTTTATGTGTAATTTCTATTTAAAAAAAAAACAGTTTTGGCGTACTGAGGTAAAAAGTTAGTGGTAATTTTTTTGAATACAAAATAAAATGGGGAAAAATTTTCCCTGCTATGGAAAAATTATTCCCAATTTATAAATAATTATATCAAACTTTTCTCCTCAGTAAGCCGGAAAAAATTATTTGAACTGAAATTATATATAAATTCTTTCCCCAATTCACTATTCCCAGGGGATAACCAGAATAGTGCCACAGGAAGAAAAACCTTGAAACGCGAAAATGCTAAGAATGTAGTTTAATATAATTTCATTTCTGCTTAAATTGGTTTACCCCAAAGTCTTTTCGAAATAAACATTATTTAAAAATAAATAAATAAAAATTGTCAAATGATTTCAAAGTGAGGTATAGAACGACGAGGGTTTAGGAATAATAATGGCGGTAATTTGAAAAGCGGGTCTTCTTCCGCCAAAAAACGTGTTTTTTATTATTTCGGAGTGAACAGAGAAGGCAGATTAGTTTTTATCCGAAAAGAAATTTTTATTTGATTTGAAAAGATGAGAAAAATCTTTTTTCTGTTAGTTCCGAATTAGTTGAAAAACAGAAAAGGCTTTCTTAATAGTTATCTCTCTGCTCACTCCGAAGTAAAAACTCTTCTTTTATCTGATTTGTCTGAATTTTCTCTATTGCATTCGCAATGTACAAAATCACTTTTGTTTAGATTTAAAGTCTGGTACTTATCTAGTAGGTGTTCGGTTGGTCCACCTCGTGGTTTGCTATTTGTCATGCGTGTCACTAGATTTTCTTGGAATTGGTTTGAATTATACAAATAATCTTAGAGATAAAGTGTTCCTTTTTATTTGTTTCGTGAACATAAATAACATTTTCTGAAAATACATACACGATAGGTTTCAAGAAAATCAAAATTTCATTTTCCAATTCGAACAATAGTCTCATGAGATAAAAGTAACAATTTTTTGTTTTGGTTTATTTCCTTGCTGAATTGAGAAGATAGTTTCATTTCCAATGCTTTCTTTCATCATTGTGTTGTGTATGTCCTTAGCAATTGTTTTCTTGATTAATTGAATTGATGATATGTGATTCAATTTGATTTTCGTTTTGTCCATTTTACTAAAATTGTTTTGGGACATATTATATGTACCGAGCATAGATTTACTTTTGTTAAAGAAATTTAGAATGTGAACGAAGGGAAATTGATTTCGTATTTTCATCAGTTCTTTATTGTTGTATGTTTCTATGTTTTTTTGTTCATTTTACCACATAAAAAGGTTTTGTATGAATATCACATAGTTGTATACCATATATGAAATAGGTTACGCTAATACTTACATAAATTTCACATTTATCACACTCTCACTCACTTCTTTTAAAGAAGCACGAAAGTTTTAATTCCGAAAGGAGTATGAATCATTTTAGTAAACCATAAATATAAATTTAAGAAACTGAAACAACCGATTCAAGATTTTCCATTAAAAGTATTTCACCAACCGTAGGCATTTCTCAAAAACACATTGCATATTGAATGATGTATGATACATTGCTATATGTAACCATCACTATCATCATTTCCCTCATACATATTGAATACAGCATTCATCATCATCATCATCATCATGTTCTTCTTATTTAAAATCATCAACGTTGTCAGATAAAATCTCAAAATACAACAGAAACAGCAAAACGTTTGCTGCAAGAAGAAAAGCAAAATTCTCACGTAAAAAAATTATTCTTGATATTTTATGTATTTTCTTTCGTTTTTCGTTAGTTCTTGCCATCAACTTGTGTACCTTCCTCGTCGTCATTTAAAAATACATAAAATAACACAAGGAACAAACCAAAAAAAAAAAAAATTTTATGGTGCCATAAACAAAATACTCAACTCGGATATAAAAGCGATAATATTTAATCAAGCCATAAACGTCATAATTTAAAAGCCATAAAACCGATCACATGTTGATATTTTTTATTATTCTTGATTGTTTTGTTGTTTTTGTATTTGGCCTTATTGAAGAGTGTAGTGTATTTCCTTTTTGCTTTAGTTTTGCTCGTGGTTTATTTTTCCAGTCTTGTATAGTGTTGACTTGGTTGGGAGTGGTGTAAAGTGGTGCTATTGAATATTTATTATAAATTTATGAAGTTAATTTTTGGTTTCTCTGTGTATTTCTGGTAGTGTAATTAATGATGTTTACTATAGTAAATGGTTGGTGATTTAAGGCATGCAATTTTCTGTTAGTTTTTAATATATGTTATTTGTCATTAACTTAATTAAGATAGATTGAAAATTTGTTGTGACGACATCGATTTATTATAAATGGTGCAAACATTATAATAACGAAATAATTAATGATTTTTGAGACAGAATATAGAATTCGAGATCATGAAGCTCGTTAATACTTGGGCTTTTCTCGGTTACCTCAGGTAAATTTTGAGCGTAACGTTTATGGTTGACGCAGATCAAAAAGATACCTGTATAAAGCGGAAATTTTTGTAACTTTTAATTTATCAAAATTATTTTAAATGTTCGGCAGTTAACTTTAAGAAAAACCAAAATAAACTATAATAAATATATTTACTTATTTATTTAATTTATTTATTCATTTAGCTACAATTCAATTTAAATTTGAGCTTCACATCAAATTATAAGCTTGCTTATAAGATGATGTGTACCATTTCATTAATTAATATTCTCTAACTGGAAATTTGGGATAATAAAAGTTTTAAATTATAACTAGAAAATCAGTATCCGAGGCACATCAGTAACACACTGAACTATATTAGGATGAATTATTGGAATCAGATGAGATAACCGGAGAAATCTTAGTTTGACCTCTCGTAAATCGGTGAAAATATAGAAAACTAAGAAAAAATAATACCAAGTTCTAAAGGCAAGGAACTCCTGCTAATTTACAAAGAGAAACAAATTTAATGAGAATTTTTAGCGCCACAATAAATACCCAAATAGTCAGGACATCTTCTTCTAGGGGTCAAGCCAATTTATAGAATTTTGTATTATAACCAAATATATTAAGAATTCTTATATCAACTGAGTTTTTTTTTAAATCTAAATTCAACCTCAGGTATATGGACTGTTAATTCAACATCATGTGAATTAGAGAAAAAATAATCAGGAGTTCACCATCAACGAGTATGGGAACAATTCATAGAATTTTGCATTATAAAATATATTATCAAAATATATATCCCTGAAGATCTAAACATTTCCCCCGAAATAAAGAGTTATGGACTATTTCAGATAGAAGTAATAATCCACTTAGAGTAAAAGTTTGAAGAATAAGTTTATGATTATTTTTCTAAATGACAAGACATCAAAGTAAGTATCCATTTATTTGTGGTGGTGGTTAGATCTCTAGACATATCGCCTAAGAATTCTCAACATATTTCAACATAATATAAAATTTCAATTTGAGTTACCTATGTTAACCTATATACTTATGGTCATAATACAAAATTCGCACGCTTATCCCTACCCCTGTATATGGAGCTCCGAGCTTTATTTTCTAACTGACATTGTCCCCATCTAACACCCCCTATACCTCTATACCTTCTATTT
This sequence comes from Nephrotoma flavescens, assembly GCA_932526605.1. NCBI lineage: Eukaryota > Metazoa > Arthropoda > Insecta > Diptera > Tipulidae > Nephrotoma > Nephrotoma flavescens. The sequence continues at coordinate 112,948,679 of OW052220.1, read as the reverse complement.
AAAAAATTCTGTAAATTGTTGCTATCTCTGGATGTGGAGCTCCAGATTATTTTTTCTATTTAACATGGTTTCCAACCAAAATCCCATATACCTGAGGTTGTTTTATGATCTCTAGGGATATATCAGTTGACCTACGATTTTTTATTATTTTTGGTCATAATTCTAAATTGTCTAAATGGTCATGGGGAGTTTGGGGAAAATTTAATATTTAATAATTTCACCATATTTTTTTGAGGATCAGTAAGCGTTTTTGTAGTGGCTTTACAAAGCCGCCGAAACTCAAAAATTTATAGGTAAAATTTCAAACAAATTTTTTTCTCAATATCATTTTCGCTAATATCGCAAATATTAGCGAATATTCTAAACGATAATGATGTTCGCTAAAATCGCATGCAGTCTCAGTATGATCTCATAGCTTTTCAAAAAGCAACTGTATATTTGCAAAAATTCTAAATGATGCATTTTCCTCAAACTCCTTACGTTATACTAATACTTACCTTTTGCTTCGATGCATTTTCGATAAAATAACGGTATTTTGGAAGTAAACATTTTTTTTGTTTCACGTAAATTTTTAAATTTTCATCAAGTAGCGCGGTTTTTAAACGAAGCGGAAATAGTGATAGTTACAACATGTCGGCCCAGATCTTCTTAACTTATTTTGAATAAAAGGAGATTTAGAGTCCTACACGAACGTCGAAACCAGTGAAGGACGGTTAGCGGTTAGAATATTGCAAACCGATATTCTAATCGTACATATTACAAACTTATCGCTAACTCATCGTTACTCTGTACGTCTAAACAGAGTAAATTCATCAGCAGATAATATTAATTTATTTCCTCGGTAAATACCGGAGTCACCACTAAATAAAATATTCATAATTTATTTTTATATTTATGTTATTATTATTTTAATTTGTGATTTTAATATTAAATATTCGCCTTATGTAGTGGCGGAGCGTTGTGCGGCCGTGATGTGTTGCTTTGCAGCGAGTTGCTTGAGCGGCTGGTTGGAGACGAACTGAATGGTAAAGAAAATTTAATAAATTTTGTTCGTTCTGTTTTGCTTTCGTATTCTTCGTCGTTTGCTTTTAGTACATATAAAGAATAAATTCATAGATTGGCGACTCAGATGTCTTTCCGAGGGTTTACTCACTTTGGAAAGCAACGAAGGCATAAAATCGAACCAAAATATATATTCGACCTTCCAACGACCAACTGGGTTCTGGCATAAAAGTGACTAGTAAAATGTTTTTCGAATTGCTGTCAATTTGGAAGAAAATTTTCAACTGTTGCCGAACCACACAGTAAACGAAATTACAACTGCTAAATTAGATAATCTTCACTATAACTAATCTCAACTAAATCAATAATAATTTAAGATAATAAGATAAGCTCCAGGTTATGACTTATATAATATACATCCCTGAGAAAAGCTTGCGGGAATTAATTCCAATAATTGAGGAAGTTTTCAGATTTAAATATGTTTCTGATTGCAGTAATCATGACTCAGGTAAACAAGCAAACGATAAATGCTCGTAACCGATATCACTAGTTTCAGTTATATGAAATATATTTGAAAAACTGTTACTTAAGAGGCTTTAATAGAAGAAAGATGTTTATTTGCACCACACCTAATCGGGTTTAGATAAAATAAATCTATAGTTAACCAAGTTATGAACTCAAATCAGTATACAAATCAACTTTACAAACCAAAATGTAAATTGGTTCCTGTGGTTCTTTACTTAAACCAAATAACACATGAAAATACATTGGCATGATCCTCGAAGCTAATCAAAAGTTGAAAGTGAGTTCACGTGAGAGCAAACTTCAAAGGTCCTCTTAAACTGGGAGCAGTACTACTTAGAATAAAAAAAATTATTGTAAAATGAGAATCAATAGATTATTCATCATGATGAGAGAAACTAATTTAAGGTAGACATGTGCAACAACAGCGCGCACGGCAAAAAACTAAGTAAAAATAAAACTACGAATTTTTTTTGTTTTTATTATGAAAGTTTGTTGTATTTTCTATGGCGCTATCAACTAATACGGGGTGGCTGATGAATATTGCTACATTAAGAGACTCAAATAACTTTTTGATTAATTCACGTAATTTATTTCTGCCTTAATTGGTTTGAAAAATAATAGAATTTGAATGGCCACCACGCACGTCGATGCATGTGCGATATCCCAGCAAAAAATTATTCATTACTGCCTGAAGAGTTGCAGTGGGAATTGCCAAAATTATCGGCCGAATGGATTGCTTTAAATCATTCAAATTTGATGGTTTTGTTTCGTAAACTTTCTGTTTGCAATAAGTCCACAAGAAAAAATCAGGCGCAGTAAGGTCAGCAGACCTGGGGGGCCAACGGAATGTGGACTTTCTTGAAACCAGCTTATTGTGGATTTTTTGCTGCAATTCTGTCATAACTGGCCGAGCTATGTGAGGATTTGCACCATCTTGTTGAAAACACACAGAGTTAAAAGTGATTCTCTTTCGGCGTAGTTCTGGATAAAAAAAACTCTTTCAACATTTTTAAGTAACGGTCCGCAGTGACCGTAACAGTAACACCGTTCTATTCGAAAAAGTAAAGCCCGACAATGTACTTTGATGAAACTGCATACCAAACTGTTACGCAAAGTGGATGCAATTCCGCCTCATGGAGTATCTGTGGGTTAGAATCACTCCATATTCTACAATTTTGTTTCATTGCCGTTTTGATCAAAATGGGCCTCGTCAGACTTTTTATGTTTTATGACAGTTTAAGCCGTTTTCGTCCTCTTCCACCATTTGAAGGATCTTCTGGCAAAAATCTAAGTGAATCGGCAAGTCTGCTGCGATGAGTTGGTTTGTTATTTGAATTTTATAAGGGAATAAGATCAAATCTTTGTGCATGATTGTCTGCAGTGACTGTCTGTTGTAAATTTGAGCGCAGATAAGGTACTTGTCGAAACTCTGTGATTGTTTTGTATGGCAGCAGCTACAGCAGCGATAGTTTTCTGGGTCCGGACTGAAGGGTTTCGATGATAAGGATTTCTTGCGATTGACTCATGCTCAACAAAATTGTGTATGAGCCTCATTATAGACCATCTGCTACGAGGAGTGCCTCTTAACGTGCGCCTCTATTCTCTTTGTACCGAAACTACGGACTCCAATGCGTGATAGCGGCGGACAATCCAAATACTTTTCTCAGTGTCCCAATCCTCCATTTTCGTTAAATTTAAAAATCAATCTATAATACAAAAAGCAATTGGAACAGATTAATTAAATAGAAAAAAAAGTTATTAATTTTTTTTTTGGTAGCAGCTTTCATCAGCCACCCTGTACTTAGTAAAGTCACCACTACCCAAGTATTTTTATTTCCGAAATTTTCTGTTTTTTCCTGACATTTTGACGAAATCATCACAATTGTCAGCAAAAGTGTCCGAAATATTTAAATCTTTCCTATGAATGTTGTCGCTAAAAGTCGGACAAATGATGAATTTAATTAAAACGGGCAGGGCTTGTGAACTATATTATGGCGGCATTATATTTTTTATTGTAAATAAAACAAAGAAAATAATATTAGATTAATTTTAAAAATTTTTTATTTGAAATTTATTTATTTTTATTAAATATTTAATTGTATTATAATACAATTTTCATTAACACAAATTATTACTTTTTCGATCATTTCTTTAAAAATTATTGAAAAATTTTGATTTTTCTTTATATTTTAAAAACACAATAAAATTTTCACTTCACACAAATTATGCTGTACATCTAACGGAATCGCAAACAACAATAATTTTTATGTAGTGTTTTATTGTCACCGACACACGAGTGCGCTATAAACCCAAAATGTCCAACCTTTTCAGACCAATATGTTATATTTTCGAAAAAAATCTAGTACATTATTATTTTTTCCCGTTTTGTTATACTTGGGTACTGTTAATAATTGCCTTTCTCCTTTTGTCCATAACCAATTTTTCTAAATACTGTGGTGATAAATTTTTACATATCTTCCGAGCAAGTCGCGTTGGAGCGCTCGAATTTCTATTGTGGTACATTCTCAGCTTAATCTTCATGAGTGCCTATAAATTTTGATTGGATTGGAATTAGGTGACTGAGACGGGCAATTCATGTTGCGAAGCCCTTTTTAAGTTTAAATTCCGAAAAGAGTATGGTATGGTGTTTTTGATCGTTGTCTTTTTGCAAGATCTAATTAGTGTTCCCCGCTCTCAACCATTTAAGGACTGGTAACAAACCTCGTGAATAAATTTTATACCATGAAAAGTGCATTTAGGTTTCCGCGTGGAAACGATTAATTTACCAAATAACTGGACAAACCTTTTATTTTGCGAAGTTGGCCAAACACGCCTTTTAACATTAAAACCCCAAAAGGATGACTCATTGGTAAACACAATATTTGTAAAATCTTTGTTTTTATGTTGATTCGCCCATCTGTAATCGCTTTTTCATTTATTTTTTGTTAGTGGTTTGACCAAAGTATTTTCATATGCGTAGCCATGCTCCATAATTCTATTTCTTATAGTTAATTTTTGGTTAATTAATATTCTTGTTCGCCAATTTTTCCAAAGCTGCATCCAGCGTAAGCGAAGAATTTTCATTAAATAACTGTATGATGGCCTCATCCTCCTATTTTGTAGTGGTTCGGATTTTGTCTCTATATGGAAAAACATCAATATTTTCATACATTGAATAACGTGTAATCCTCTTCTGTACATATGTCTCTGACTTTTTTATATATTTTGCTGCACTTGCAACCGACATTTTTGGTCGTTTCGGATGTGCACCTAAAAATACTGCTTCAAATCATTTTATAAACCGCTCTCATTTCTTTCATATATGTTATCCGCTATACAGTTGCAGTTAAACTAATGTGTGTTTTGGAGCGTCCAAGAGGAGTCAATAGAAAACCGATATAGGCCTCTTGTCGAACATATATGTACTGTAAATACGAAATACATTGTACTTACTTCATTTGTAATTGTTTCAAAAACCTGTTGTCCAAAGACCACGTAGTACACCGAAAATTAAAACTGATCGGATTTTCCCGATATTTGTTTATAAAGAAACAGAAGATTTTTGTAAGACGTATCCCTTCTACAATAACCCAGCTTATTTTCTGAATCGTTTTGTGGCAATTTGTTGTTTTGAATCGTTTTGTGTTGTAAGGTTTCAGTTTCTCACTTGATAATAATTACGTGCATATTTTTGAAAATTCATTCTAAATGGTAAGTCATTCAGTTTTATTGGTTTACCCGTAGAAAGTATATTGTATTCAATGAAACATTTAGAGTTTTTTTAGGATTTAGGACCAACAACAATTCTATCTTTCAATAAAAGTAATAAATATTTAGGTGATCTTTAAAAAAAATCTTATTTCGCCTTAAAAATATTTTAATTTTGTTTGATATTTTTTCAAATCAATCAACATATCAATATTGCGCCGCGAATTACCTGCACTCGCGATGTGGTCGGTAAACTAGTAAATAACTTAACCTGTATAGGCCTCTATAGCAGCCGTATAAATAGGAACATGGAAGAAAATCGAGTTAATCAATTTTGATGATTTTTATTGTTCTCATCTACTTTGTAAAATAAATTTTAGGATGTCGAGTTCGAATGCCTTATTTAACATTAACCAGAATTCTTGCTTAATTTTTCTTTCTAATTCCTCTTGTCTTGTCTTCTCATGTAGCCGGTATAGCTGCTATGTCTGTATCATGCCCGTGTTGCCCACGTAGGACTTTAGATTTGGGAATGAAAATGAATACTAATCACGAAATGAATACCGTACCCGTTTCGAAGATGGTGATACACGGCACATTACAGAGGGAATTTATTTTATAGCTAGATTTAGCTTAATACGTTTAGCGATATGATTTTCGGTTAACGAAATGCATATAAATGATAACGAAAATAGCGATATATTCTTTTGTCTGATGTTTCTCGATTTTGACCAGAATTGAAATAAGAAACTCATAGAGAACAATACTGATGCAGAAAAATTATTTGATCATGTTCTATTTTCCGGATTGCTTGACGAAGGATTACGCGAACTTCATTACATCAACGCCTGTGTTTAGTATCGATACTACAAAGGAGCTAAACCGGTATATGGCGATCTACCGAGTGGTTTGCTAATTACGTATGCCGCTGATTCTAACGATGCTTGTTAATTTACCGAGCAATATGCGAGAAATAAATTTTAAATTAACTGCACCGAGTATGCGAAAACTTAAACGTTAGCCGAAATATTGCCGAGATAATATATTAACTACTGATAATATAATTTAATTTATTGATCCTGTATTTGTAAAGTAAAATTATTTCTCTCCAGGAACGGTTGCGGAATCGCTTAAAATTATGTCAATATCGAACACATCGGTTAATCAAACAGCCATTCGAGACGGTATACAGAAGATGAAAAAATGTTTTATATTGTATTCTACCACATAGAATTATAAAAATGAATTAGATGACACTACACTTCAAGAAATTCAAAAAATTAGCTCAAGTAATGCAGTGATTTTGGAATCATTAGGTATTAATCCTGGCCAGCGAAAATTTTAAAATGTTCTGATAATTATATTAAACAATCATAAAATGTATTGTACACGATAGTTCTTATTTCAAGGGGTAAAAAATTTAATCTTTACTGTAAGAGATAAACATTACCCATTTGCCCATAGTAATACTACGTATTGTGGCGTTAGTGTAGAACCTTCCTTAAATCGAAAAATTTCAGAAAGTCGAATAGTTTCATCATAGTAGGTATAATCGATTCATGAGTTTTGTAGCCCAACTCAAAACTGATTTTATTAGAGTCATTTTACTTCAACCGAGATAACGTCATTTCTCAATAAATTAAGCAATCAAATCTTTTAGAGCGTTAGTCCATTAAATTTTCTGATAAGAATCTTTTAGTCGGATATCGGATATTATTGAAAAAATAGATACGGTTAATGTATACGAACACGATTGTAAAAATCCGCGAGTAATGGTTACTGGTTTTGAAATCCTATATTTTGGAGATCTCTGCTATTTGGTTTATAAACTTAAATTTTAACTTCCAAAATTATTGAAAATACCCATTTTGGACTGGACAACTCTATAGATGGTACCATCGTATTGAAAAAGCGATGGGAAAAACAAATATAAAATATATATTCTACATTGTCTACCTACTCGACAAATTTTCTACATTGTGTATGCGCTATGCACAAACCAATTATCTACATTATTATCGAAATACACATGCGTACACAGTTCCGAAATACCAATTGTCCATTCGTCACAATTCGTTTGCTACAATAATAATCTCCTAATGGATGGTTTTTAATACTTTTAATCGATACTAAAACAAATAGTTTGTGAACAATTTAAAATATTTCAAAATTGTTTAAATATTTGTAAATAAAATTTTCTGATATAAAACTGCTTAATCAATCAAAATTAGAATTGGCAATACCTACCATAAATAAATCAATACTGAAAACTATTAAACTATTTTATTTCTATCATGTTGTGTTAGTACTGTAAACATAGTGTACAATGTAAAGTATGAATCCGTCACGACACAATCTAATAGAAAACATTAAACCTTTCACATTAATTTAATTTTTATGGATCCCATGAGCACAATACCATTTCATTTTGACGCTGGTTCGATAATATTTCATTTTATTTTTTTTCCGCTATTTTTGTTAACTTATAGGATTTTGTCTACATAGCTACACAAAATATATAAGTTTTTCCATTTGATAATAAGACAAAAATACAAAATAACACAAAACCTCCAATTTTTCTTATTCGGTTGGTTCTTCTTCTTGCTTTCAGTTTTATCGTCTAATATACGTTATTGCTGCTACTGCTGTTTATTTTAATTTCAGAAGACAAATAAAATTCAACGCCATTCTAATGGGATTCTTGAAGAATTTTTCTTAAACAAAAAACTAAGAACGAAAAACAAATTCTTTTCTGTTGGTTTGGTACATTTTATGTGTGTTTTGTATTATTACGGGATAGCACCAAACCAATAAAAAAAAACCGTCAAAAAATAACAAAAAGATGATAATTATAATGCGCCAAGAATTTATTTAGAAATACATTCATATCCACACTAAGTGTACATGTACAAGGGGAGTTCACGTGACTTTTTAAGTAAATTTTTGGTATTTTTATTGCTTGTTTTTCTATTTTAATTTTGTGTGTTTTTAATTTTAATTTACTTAAGGTAATGAAGTATCTTTTATTTAAATTTTCCTGCCTCCAAATGTCAAGGGATAAATATATCTGTACATACGTACATATTTTTACTTAGAAATTTCTGTTTTTCGAACGAACATAATCCAATTAGATTGGTGTTGAGATGTACGGTTTTTATTAAAAATTATTTTAATAACATCTAAATTGAAACATTTGTATTTAATTTTAGCGCGATCACATTTCATGTTTAATGATTTATCTTTGCTTTGCATAAGGTTTAAACGAAATTGTTTTGTACGTAGACGTATACGTTGGTACATAAAAAATCGACATGGAAAACTTGTAAAACTACAACACACAATCGATTTGGAATCGATTAAGTCATCACGTAAAATTTTATGGAAGAAGATCGTTGTAATACAAGACAAATGTTTTTCTTGTATTTTGTTTCAGCCTTTTTGGTTTATGTGCCATTTTATGTTGGTTATTAAAAATAATACAAAATTTATTGTTTATGCATGTCGATGATATATTCGCGAAGCGTGTTTACGTCATGTGTTACATGGTGAAAATTGCGAATCGTGATTAGTATGTGTCGAGAAAGTAATTATTAAGTGTTGTTTTTGTTCGTATGATTGAAGGAAAGATTTGTCATGAACTGTTTCGAAAATATTTTAATTTTTGTCTTTGTTATATGCAGTTTCAGTTAAGCCCGTACCTCCGTACCTTTAGATCATAATGATTTGTTTGGCCAAAGAAAGCCGTCTTTCGGCGCGGTAACTGTAAAATGTATGCCTTAAAATCGCAATCTCAGATCATTAGAATATGTACATGTTGGAATTGATGATGAATCTCGAAATAAAACCATAAATATCGATGATTGGAAATGGGATGTTCACATTCGTTAATTTGGTATTAAACATTCCTGGAGTATGTTTCCTTATTAACAAAAAAAAAAAAATTTAACAAATTTATTAAAATTCTACTTGAAATAAATCTGTTAAATGTGATAATCGATAAAAATAATTTAAGTAAAGTTTATGCGTAAATTTGGGGATTTGTAGTTAAACTCAAAAAATTTATTGACACTTAAATTAGTATGAATTTTGTTAGAATGAAATTTGAACAAATTATTGCATCGATAATTGAAATTCATACTGACTTGTCATTTACGATCAGTATTAAAATTCAAAAAGTTATACTATGCCTATGGTAAAGGTACAATCCTTCTCATTTTTATTTGGCAAAATAATAGATGCAAATGCCGTACTCTATAAAACGATAAACAACGGAAATAGAAAACAAGACCAACCTGTATATTCAGCTTTTACTATATCTTATGCAAATGATTAAACATTAAACAAGAAAATAATTAGTATCATTCGATGCCCATTGATTGAACACCAGAACCAAACTATAACGATCACCATTGTTGTGGTTTAGTGTTATCGAGCGATATCCGGTTGGAAATTGAGTAGGTTTGAATTGCATATGAGAAACTTTGATTTCACATATTAATTGAAAATTTGGTGCTTATTTGGTGCTAGTTCAAACTACTAGATTGCTAGTGCAAAACAATTTTCATTGGCTTTATTTCATGGAATTCGAAATGACCCTCAATGCTTAATCATTTTAAAGTGAGTGTATTGCCTATATTTATAAATTTGTCCGTTAACGTTCCGTAATTGTTTTGTCCTTCAACTCACATTTATAAGCAAATAAAGTACTAGTACTATAGTGTATAATCTAAAACATTTGTAAAGTGCTGTCTACTGGCTATTGTATTGGTATAACCATAATCAATTTTATTCCCGTTCAGAAATTGAAATGGTCCTGTTTTACAAATTCGAAATCAAAAACATAAAATATATTTTGATTATAGGTAATATTATTTTAGCAATATTTCAGCTTCGAGTATAGCATGAGTTTTCGCGCACTATGTGGTATGGGTTCAAAAATTATTTCCAGCAAATCACTCGGTAAATTACCGTAAGCCGGGTAGCTCACGTAACGTTGATCGCAGTTTAATTCACACCTTCAAGGGTCGATGTAATCCACTTCGTATAAATCATTCGACAGGAAATCCGTAAATAGAAGCATCGAAAAATATTTTTTCTGTATTCGGGACTGTTTTATAAAAAAAATGAATGATTTCAATTTTTACCAAAATCAAATTAAATTAATTGTCGGTATATAATGTGCTTTCATGGGCTTTATCTATAAACATAACACTGTACGAGGCTAAAACAAGCTGCAAAATAAATTCCCTTTGCAATATACCAAACGTCACATACACGTTCGAGATGAATACTGTAAAATTAATTTTTAACATACAAGTATGGTGGCCACACGACAAAGTTATGTACAACCGATTATTTTTTCCGCTGAAAATCCAGCTTGATAGACGATACAATTTTACCAGCTTAAAAATTTGTATTATGTGTCAGCTGTGATTCATATTTCCTTGGAGGAAGAAATTTTTTGAATTCATTCTCTTCTGATCAACTGAGATTTACAACCTTTTGATTTAGTGATTTATTGATTTGAATGTACGGTTAAGGCTAAGAACTGATCCCGAATAGACCGGGCCTACCGTACACCCTTTTAAATATAACAAGATGGAGGGATAAGAAAGGTTGTTAAATATGAAAGTTTTCACCTATAGCCTTTTTAGTCCGTAGCTTTTTTCAACTCGAGAAGGGTAATAGATAGAATGTTGATATTTGGCATGCTTTTAGGGTTCGGTGAGAAAAGTTCATAGCCGTTGGAATTACACCGATAGGTTCTTCCTGGGCTGAGTTGCGGCGGATCAAAGTTTCAGAAACTTGCCATTGAAAATACATGGGAATTGATATTTTTAAATGTTGCAACATAAAAATATTACTTATTAGACTGTTTAGAGGTAAATATATTAATATTTTTATTTTGCATATTTTTTTAATTTTTATTTTAATTCATCTTTTATATCTAATCAAACCATAAATTCCATATAGTTTTCAATAAGTTTTAAATAGTTTCTCGGCAACCCAAAGTTCTAAGGTCATTATAGTTACATTAAAACCAAATTTAATAAAATATAGAAACTCCATTGTAATAGACTTTTATCTTTTTTTTAGTTAACACCCAACCGAAATTAATGACAATACTTGACATCAGATTATTACATGCACGAAGTGTATATTAATATTCAGTTAGTAATTATTATTAAAATAACCACATGTAAACAGAATATTTATTCTTAAATTTCACTCAAGCAATAGTAATAATATCTATACAAATAAAATAAGGTTACAATTATTACAAGCAGGAAGTGTATACTTCTATTGTTACAGAAATATAGATTTTGGTTCTTATTTGATAGCTTAATTCAAATAAATCAATAGTTCATGGAATATACTATACATTGCTTATAACCTAAATGGTTATTAGCAAATTAGAAAAACAGTTTATTACATGCGCGAAGTGAATATTAACTTTCATTTAATAAAATTTATAGAAATAACCACACATATATAAAAATACTAAAATTTCACTCAAACAATAATAATAATATTTTCGCAAATAAAATTAGACTGCAATTATTACATGCAGGAAGTGACTACTTCCAATGTTACAGTCACATATATTTTTAGTTTAAATTAAAATAAAAAATGCATTTTTTTGATATCCAAATTCAAATTAATCACTAATTCACAGAATATACTGCACAATGCTTATAACCTTCAGAGTTATTAGCAAATTAGAAATACAGGTTATTCATGCGCGAAGTGAATGCTAATATTAATTTAGCAAAATTTATTAAAATAACCATACTTTAACGGTATATATATATGCTTAAATTTCACTCAAGCAGTAATAGTAATTTTTATACAAATAAAATTACTTTACAATTACATGCAGGAAGTAAATACTTCCACTGTAACAATCATATATGTTTTATAGTTTAAATTAAAATACAAAAAGAATTTGTTTGGTATCTGATTGGACTGGGACATGCGCGAAGTGAATACCAATATTAATTAAGTAAAATTTATTCAAAATAACTACACGTTAATGGTTTATTACACTTAAATTTCACTCAAGCAATAATAGTAATTTTTACATAAATAAAATTAGATTACAACTATTGTATGCAGGAAGTTGTAACCGACTGCTCGATTACCGATTTTTTTTTTTGATTATTTATTTAGAGGATTTGAACGGAACGGTCATCTATGGCCAGCTATAGCTCAGGATGAAGGGCTTGGTTTTTCAAAGCTTAAATAAATCTTGATAGAATAAAATGATAAAATTGTTTGTGGTTTAACAATACAATAATTAATTACTATACCATACACTCTATATGTAAAAAACTCTATATGACACCTAATTCATATTTGGTTCGTAAGTCTCATAAAATTGATAATACAAACCCCGAAAATTTCATTTTAAATAGTAAAACTATTGAAATCAAATTAATTAGTTTAAAAATTTTGAAATATAGGTTAAAGTTAATTTTAACTAACCATTAAAAAAATTAGTTTTAACTTATTAAAACAGAAAAATTTAGAATAAAATTTAGTGTTATTATATGAGAAAAAATTACTATTTAAATCTAGAATATTAAATATGTATTATAAAACAAAATTATAACATTACATTTTCGTTGGGCGCAGATGCTGATGACGATGGTCGAGGAATGTTGGTTGAACATTGCTGATGATGATGTTTATTTTCGATGCGTAATCGTGGATTTAGGGATTTCCATAAAATCTCGAATCATAAAATTTCGAAAACATAAAATACCGAAAACAAAAAAAATTAAAATCTCGATTTCATAAAATTTTGAATCCACAAAATCCCGACTAAACAAAATCCCGACTACACACAATCTCAAGCTAATCACATTGCTTATAAAAGCGATTTTTCGAGTAGTATAATAGAGAAACTGAATATTAAGAATTTAATAACAGATAATCACAATTTTTTTTATTTCTATTGAATAAATTATATTATATTACTATGCATTTAAAAATTTCATTCAACATGAAAAACAATAAAATATAAATTATGAAATTAGTTTAATCGCGTATTATAGGCAAGCCCCTTAAACAAATGTAATTTTGATCATTAATTTTTTTCTTTTAAAACTAACTGCAATCCTTTAGGTCTACGAAAATATTCTTTTTTTCTGACACTCTCCTCACCAGCATTTAAACGAGTAATGCGAGTCTTTACCACAATATGCTCTTTTCCTAGTAGCTTTATCAACTCACAAACACCAAGGTGAGGATTAGAAATAATTATTTGGAGACGTCCATGCCAACCATCGACACTGTTTTGCGTCCTTGGTAATTTTTCTTCAAGAAGATCTGCTACTGACCAGAAATGCGAATGATAAGAAGGTTCTATAATTTTTTGTTGGTTTTTAATACTTCGTTTTCGATTAGTTCCAAATAGATAATTTGTTTCAAACCATATGAAAATTTGTTGGCAATCGAAATTAAACTCACTTTTTAATGCATTATAATAATCACGTATATTTCTTCAGGTTTGAGAAATCCTAAGCTTTTTAACATACGCATTTTTAAACTAGAATTACAATATGTTGCCAAAAGACCTTCATGTTGAATTCGTCGCAATAAAATTCGTCGCCAAAATAGAAGAAACATCCCTTAAAATGAGTAGCAGGAAGGAACGATGTGGCTGCCTAAACAATTGCTTTTTTGAAATCAGAAATAATGAATTTTGGATTTAGATGAATATTATTTTCGCACGCGATTGCAAAAAGTTGAAAAAAAAACTCATTGTGTATTTTACAATGAATTGTAAAAAGTTGTTGCATAATTCTGGGAGCAATTTCAAACGTCCCGTCCATGAGCCACAGTGAAGAATTTGCAAAATGTTTTAGATTATTTATGGTTCCTAATCTGACATTTTTCTGACCATCGAAATCATGTTCATTTAAAACAAAAATTTCCCCTTCTACAGCTCTTAAATTTTCTGGTATATTAATGTTGCCCAAAGTCGATGGTTCCGTGAGGCTAAGAGCTGCTCTTTCACACCGAATTTTTTCTCGTTGAGCTTCTGCATTAGGTACGTACGATCGGCATTCTTACAAAGTATTTACCGCGCTTTCTAGAATAATTTTGGATGGTATGTCCGAAGATTGGGCTGAAACATTTTTGTTAGTTTGGGAGTTTACTCTTCATTTACAGCCAAAACTCTTATTATTCTCACAAATCCATCTATACGTATTCTCCTGGTTTTTCTCTAAATGGATATTAATCCATCAATTGCCAGTTTATTTCCACCTTTATTGGATTTCGTAACGGAAATATTCATAATTCTTAACCTACTCGTATAAAATGAAATTTGTAATTATATTTATATTTCAACACTCATACTATTTATTTAATAACCTTAGAGAACAATTGATAAATAGGAAATTTATTTTTATTGAGATTTATTTAAAATAATTGTACAACTGATATTATCAACGCACTGAAATAATTGATCTTATTTTCATATCTTTTATCTTTGAAGTATTTATCAAAGATACAATGATTGAAAAATTAGTAAATTATTAACAAAATATACGAACTAATCGTCTATAGTAAGTACAGTAATTTCGAAAATCTCGAAAAAATCTCGATTTTTTAGAGATTTTCGAGATTTTGTGCCGTTAGGATTTCGTTTCGTTAGGATTTTATCAAGTCAGAGATATCGTTAAGTCGTGATTTTGTCGAGTAACATTTTATTACTCCGGATTTTCTGAATCGCGATTAACTACCATATCCGTGGATTTATCGTTAAAAAACGTATACTCGTAATTCTTGTACGTCATCTGATTTTTAGAACTTAACGTAAAGTAAACGCATAATGTTAAAATTACGCTAGTTTTTATTTTAAATTTTCATTTTTATTTACAGTTTGTTTTCCACTGACCGTTAAATAGTCCGGCATTCTCACAGCTTTTTTTTATTTTTTTAATCATGTACCATTTAAAAATTTATTTTTGCTAATTAAACTTATTTATATAATCTTATTATAGCACTTATTATTATTCAATTTATTATCATTAAATTTAATATCGCACTTATCGAATTTATTATTATAAAATGTATTATTGCGATAACCAATTAATTTTAGAAAAATTTTAATGTGTGTAGATTTTACAAAAATAGCACAGAAAAAGAAAATTTAAGTCCTTATGTTATTTTTAAAGCTTTATATTCGAATCAAGTAATATTGATTCTCGTAAATCTTTAATTATTATTTTTTTTCGGAACATCAACTTTAAATTAATTTTTAGATCTCGACTCGATCTGTTTTTAAAATCAACCAATCTTTGTTTTTTTTTTTTTTGTTCAAACAACTCATTTCAAAAAACCAACAAAAAAATCGACCACTACTGCAGAAGAATTATATTAAAAATAAAAATTAAATCCCTTATATTTATATACATTTATGTACAAATAAACTTCACATAACTTATATAATATGTATAATAGCAAAATTCAATCATTAATTGCAATTGTATCGAAGAATTGAGTGAAATTTCGTTTTATTAGAACGATTTTAATTCAGTAAAAGGTATCTTGAAATTAAACAGAGATTACCAACAATTTTAAACTTTTATTGATAAATGAGAAAATTTTATCATTACACAAATTATTACCGAAACCAGAATTATTTTGCAAATTTAAATTTTAGGTCAAATTCAAGAGACAAATGTAAGAAACTTAATTTATTTTTGGAACGATTAAAAATGCAGTCGTTACAAAGTGAATACTTCCATTGCTACAGTCATAGAAAACACTGAACAATACTTTTAATGATACAATTAATTTAGTTATAGGCACAAATCAAAAATTTTAAGATAGTGTGTAAGTTTTATATATATTATGTGATATTGTAAATATTTGTCAACAAAAGATTTTGTATTACTTAGTTTTAACAAATATTTTCTTGTTGCTCCACCACAGATTGTAATCTAAAGGAGCTTTACTTTGTTTCATTTATACGATAAATTCTATGAATAAATTACTTTGTATATACTGAAATAAAGATAATAATAATAATAATATATGTTTTATAGTGTAAATTAAAATATAAAATGTGTTTGTTTGATATCTGAATTCAAATGGATCAATTGTTCACGGAATATACTGCACATTGCTTATAACCTAAATAGTTATGCAAACTATGAAAACCGATTATTACATGCGCGAAGTAAATAGTAATATACATTTAGTAAAATTTATTAAAATAACCACTTGTATATACTAAAATTTCACTCAAGCAATAATAATAATAATATTTACAAATTAAAATTAGATTATAATTTGACATGCAGGAAGTAAATCCTAAAAATATCTACATAAAAGTAATTTCCGCGCATCAACCGAAAGTGACAGTTAGTCCAAGAGGTTTTGAATTTTTGAGACAGGATTTTTTCCAAAATTGATAAGAAATAATTGTTGCATAAGTAGGATGAAATTCCTAAGTTAATAAGTAGGATGAAATTTGATAATTACGTGATCCCTGGAAATGAGTAATTTTGAATTACTTTATCAATATTTGTAAAATGTTTATAAACCACTTACGTTGTGCATTTGCTATTTATGTACATATATTCGCAGTAAGAAAAAGTCGGGTTATTTGTATATTAATAGATTTTGTTCTGCGTTCCAATTTCGTTTTTGGGTCGATTTTCTTCAATGTAAGTTCTGCTATCTTTGAAAGAAATAACCTAAAGCCTAGTCGAGAACGATTAAAATCCAAAGCTGTTTAATAGGACATTTGTTTAGGCCTTAATGAGCCTAAAATTATTTGTTTGTCAAAAGATCTTGTTTTGAGCACTAATTTCGGTTTTGGTCCTATTTTCGATTTGGTTTCTGCAATCATTGAAGTGGAAAAGTCTAATGGTTTACCAATAGTTGTTTTTTTTTAAATAATCCTTTAACTTTCCCATTGTTTTTAAATTATGTTTTGATATGAGTTCTCCGCTAACTATTCCTAAAGCTAGCAGAACCAATCGTTTTATTTGGAAAGGATGGAGCCCAAAATTTTTTAATTTAGCATTTCAATAGCGTATTATTATCCTACAACTATTAGTATAATGTATTGTAATATATTGAAAATTAGTTGATAATTGAACAATTAGTTGGGTAAATTCCTTTTTGAAATTTTCGGAGCAAAACTTAAGAACTTTATAACTTAATAAGCTGCATGCTTTGATATTTAAAAATTATAGTGCACAAACTTTACCAAGTAATAATCATTTCAAACACCAAACCAAAAAATAACAGTGCTAAAACTGCACGTGCCTGAATTTTAAATTTTTGATGTTTTTAAAGTTTGCCGAAATTAGTACTTTAGCTTTTATAGTTTATGGATACATTACCATTTTAAAATAAAATATGACAAATTATGCATTTGACTCATCTTTTATGTATAGAGGCGTACGTTTACAAATGACATTAATCATATCACCTTGAATAAACAATACGTAATTGAAAAATCATTAATAAACTTATACGAAAAAATATTTTACAAATCAGTAATAAATCAAAATATTTTTTTAACAATTATTTTTAATTTTTAAACGTTTTTAATATAAAATGAACCGTAAAAAGTAAACAATTAAATCCTTATTTATTTTTTGTTATAATTTTAAAAAAAATGTTTCGAAATATCAATGGTTTTGACTTCCATAATAATAAATCAATTTATTTGCCAATATTACAGCAAATTCTCTTCATACATCAACACACATGCTTCAATGGTTCTTTACCTATCAGTATTTTGATTAAAGTTCAACAAATAAATATGTAGAAGAACCCATTAAATACTAATCTATATAATTATAAAAGGACAAATTGTAATTTATTTTGTTGCTCGATGAATTTTGTACGAACTAAACAAACATATAATTTCGAAACAAACTAAACAGGATGTTTAGGGGAGGAATTGTGTGGCAAACATGGTGGTGTTTGCTTATTATATAATGTATGTGAATTTTAAGAATTTATCCCCAAAATTGTATAATAAGCTTATGTATATGAAAACCTGTGCACATGTGTGTTAATAAATTCTTCATGTAGGTATTTTGTCTTCGAATAGAACAGCCCAAAATAAAATAAATTTTAGTTTTAACCCTTTTAAATGATATAGTGAACAGCACATATGTTTTCGTATATCGATTTTTTGGTTATATACCTTCACACTGTATATGGGGGTTGAAATTTTTCCTTTTTTTTATATAATTTACGTATACCATTTTTAAAGTTTCACAAATAATTAACGTACAATATTTTTATATTGCAGGCTATGATGCTGTTGATCATTTGCGTCCTTTTCATACAAATTTGAGTAAGTAATAGAAAATATTTATGATTTGTAAATAAATTAGAGCTTATCATTCACGCATATCCTTATAAGCAGAACCCCGAAATTACGCGTACATAAATGCATGCGTGTCCCTCTTCCACATTTATATTTATTGTTATAATTATGTTGGTTATGTATTTATTTCCAAATGTTATACGTACACCACAAAAAATACTTATCAGTATCCCAAATTTATTTACACGATACCTTACAGCCGCAAGTTTTTCATATTTTTCAAATTTCAATTTCCTTTTCCGTGGTGTATTTTTGTATACTATATGTGTGGGGGTCAGTTTATTTGCAGTTATATTTTATAAATGACCATCAGATTACTATTATCTTTTATACTCTATAAAATATTTAAAATTGTTCCTAAACAAAATTTGTACATCCTAAACGAATTATATCATATCCTTTTTTAATAATTTTATCTCTTTCACACAATTAACCCTTTTATTTTATTAATTTTGAATTATTTTATGCCGAATAAAAATTTTCGAGGGTATACCTAAGCATATGTATGCTGGGTGCTTATATGTAATATAGATTATGAATAAAAGAAAAACGAGAGTTAATAAATAAATTTATGCTTTTTGACCTAGTTTCAGTATTTTCTGGGTACCTTTTAATTATCAAATTTCAAAAAATGGGCATAAAGGGTAAGCTGAGGAAATATCTTTAAGTTCATAAAATTGATTTTAGTGATGTATCGCACAAAATTTGGTATACATGATAAATTGAAGCAAATTCGTTTAATAAAAAAACATCTTTTCATGTATTTAGCGGCGCCGAAGATCTGTAAATTTGTATAAAGTTGGAATACTTGATGTACAAAGGCGATAGGAAATCAAACGATGGCTCCATCAGCCATTGTTTGATTGGCTCCGGGTCTGTTTTCCCACTCGATCATAGTTACCACTCGACCAACATCTTAAGACATCAGGTTTATGAACGAACTCATTGAAAAAATACCGACGATTTTAATCAAATAACAACCTTGAAAGTTAACCATTATTCTGAGAATGACTTACTTTGTACCTATCTCGTCGTCTCAAGAATTGTATCCTTTTCTGCTGCACTAACTATAAACCCATTAACTGCAACCGCAATTGGCGAAGGTATTTAGCCACACTAAAAATGCGATACGGTTTGCGATGCTAATGGGCAAACTAGGTTTTCTATGCTGTTCGGAGAACAACGCATTACTCAGAATGCTCGAAAGCAGTTTTGCTCACTACAAACACCCCGTGGTAAAGTATATTCCACTGTACCAACGTCTGGAGATATATAATGATTTAGTAGTAACTCACCAATTAAAAAAATTCTTTTCACTTGTTTTGGGAAATTCCCGTAAGGAGTTTATGTCAATAATGCCTAACTGTATGAACGGAAAAAATGAATATTACTAATAAAATGTATTGTATGCCCGAAAAATGAAAGGAATACAACCGATGAGGGGAATCTTGTTGTAATATAAAAATAAATACTTCCAAAATTATTAATATACTCTTCATTTTTTATTTCGAAAATTATTTAATAAAATACAATTTATAAAGACTGAACAAAATAATTTAATAACTGGTTATCAACATTTATGTTTCTGAAATGTAAAAATAAAAAAGTGTTACCAACGGCAATGAAATTTGGGATTTTGTCGGAATTAGTTGTCTACTCTACGAGAGGTCGATATCACAACTCTTGGCCAACATTTACTTTAAACTCACTAAAACATTTTCGTTTGCTCAAGATTATAGCGATTTTGAACGCTAATCGAATACCGTAATTTTCGCGTAGCGCTGAAACCTCTCGCCGTAAATATAACCACAATACAACAGTTTCGGAGCCTTATCAATACAGACGGGGATTTGTTTGACGGATGATCCAGGTATTACTAACGAGTTATATGATACCGAAAACATCAATTTGTAATGAAGGAAAATTGAAACAGCAATGTGGAGAATAGGTACGTATATGAAGTTAGTAGATCTCTCGATTCCACACTAGAAAATAAAAAAAAATCACCGCACGTAACACGTATCAATACAATACCCAATTGCTCTTGTGTGGAGTTAACCAAGGAATTTAAGTAATGATTTTTTTAAAACGTATTTGAAGTAAAATCAAACTTGAACTTTGGCACGTTAAAAGAATAAATTTGTCGGATTCAGGCACTGCGGTTTGGAGGTGGTCAAATTCAGGTCAGAAAAAATCATGCAACCCCGTTTAGTAGTATCACGTGTTAACCAACCGGCTTAAAAATTTATACGATGGTACCCCTGGTTTACACGCTAGGAACCATTAGAGTAGGTAGGATTCATTAGAACTTTAAGAAACTTGCTATAATATGGTTTGGATTTTTTTTTATAATTAGGAAGACCTAAGCCATATCGGCGTTTATTTAATTTCACTAGTCCGTTATTTGATGCAAAAATTGGTTTCTGTTTGTTCCTTCGGCAATTTTTGAAACTTGGAAACAATATAATTAAAATAGAATTTAATTTTATTACATATGTTTTTTATTTATACACATATACAAGCAAAAAATAATAATTAATTAAATTCAAATTTGGCACGTTAAATGTATAAATCTGTTGGATTAAGGCTAGTTAGTTTTGAGAAGGCCACTCTCACGTTACGGTTAATAAAAAAAAAATAAGTTTTGCGAAAAGTGGGCCATTGGCCTTGGCCATAAATGTCCATCAACTTGTATTTGAACTAAAATAACATTAAACTTTTGCTCATTAAAAGTATAAATTTGTCGGATTAGCGATGTAGATTTGGGGTCTTGCAGTTTACTCTCCGTCAATTAAACTGACTTCCTCCTGTAACCGATCGCGGGCGTCCGTTTGCTCAAAAGTGTGGACGTCAGATGAAAGGTCACCGAAAATTTTTTTTTATTAATGGACAATACTTAGAGCAGTTTTCTTTAGCAAGCTAAAGCTCAGGGTTAGGGTGGTGGGTACCAAGTTGTACCATTGATCTTGGTAGACCGCTTAAAAATTTTATAGCAAAATATCGCAAATTCATTTTTCTGTTGTTTTCTGCCACATGTGTGCTTTACCATACCTACAATCGTTACATCTCTCCTAATCGGATACGTTTATCTCATTTTAAAGAATGGTTAAATTAGAACACCAAGAAAAATTTATTTTTTTCAACATAATTATTAGAATAAACAAAATTATTAATACATAAATGGACGGCGAAACGTAATATTATTTAAAGTTAAATTTATTTTTGAACCTTAAAAACTTGCTAGAAATCATTAAATTATTATTAAAATGAATTAAATTTAGTTAAACAAATCAATCGAATTAGAAAAAAAATCGTAATATTTATTTGAAATAATGATCCCAAAACGAAATTTTATCACTTATCGAAAATTATCATCAATTTGAAAATTTTATAAAAAAAATATTTTTGATGAGAATTTTATAAAAACCAACAAAAAATGTCATTAATACTACCAATATGCGAGCTTTATCAGAATTTAAATAAGAAAGCGAAAAGTATAATAAAAAACCAATAATAAAAAATTACTTTATATTTGAATTTTGATAAAGTCGAAATAATAAAAAAAATATAGTTTAATCTAAATGTAGGTTAGGTTTCAGTGGTTTGACACTTAGGCCATTTTTGGCCCATTGTGATACCACGCATTCACGCCACATCATTAACCCATTCACCTATTCACACAACTACAGTATACGATGAAATTTCGATTTGCACCTAGCCTCTGATGGGATTCGAACCCAGTACCTCCCGGTCCAAGTGCCGAAGCTTTAACCACTGCACCACTTGTCCGGTAATCTAAATGTAATAAACTTAAGTATTGTTTTTAAATTACAACTTACAATATTATACTATAAACAACGTTGGGCGCCATGGTAAACGAAGCGAAGATATATCCAAAAATGAGCCGAATTTTCGTTTTCTGCACGTAGTGTTAGCGTTTTCGCTTACAGTATATTATGACGAAAATTTTAATTATTTACATCGTGGAAACAACTGTTGTATATACTTATTTGTTAACTGATGATTATCAATCTCATAAAATTATTTTGTTTAGTTCATGAATTTCCTTCGTCTTATTATTTCATGTAAGTGTTAGGTTTAGTTTATTAATTTATTATTTCATATTTGTTAAGTCAGAATTAGTTTAGTTATACACTAGATTTTTTTCAATCTTTAGATTTTGGTTTTACCGCACTAGAGTTTCGGTACACTAATACTGATTACCGATATTGTTAGTCTGTTGCACTTGGCAGTGATTTTAAATTTTATTTTATTATCGGTTTTGATTTAAACTATTATTAAAAATGTCGAGCACAAAACTTTATTGAAATATTTTTATTCGATTAAAGTACTTTAAAAAAATATTATTTTTCATTTCAATTTGCACTTGGCACATTATACAAGAAACAAGACCACGTTTTTATCGTTCGATAAAATACCGTTCATGTCACAGTTTTAACACAAGAACTATAATTTTTTTAATGTTCGTTAGATATAACATTTAAATTTTCATTTAGAATTCACAATTTATTAAATATTTATATTATTATATTTTTTCATAATTAGATATTAATTTTTAGTTAATATCTAATTACACCATCTTGTTTTTTTCATCTCCCCCCATTCAACGCTTTCTTTCTTATTTTTATTTAAGATATTATATTAAGTTGTGATCGGATCCATTTAATGGATCCGATCACAACTTATAAAAATATAATAACTTAAATTTCATCACGGATCAATGAAAAACATAATACATATTTTTATTTAAATACATAGAAAAACAAGAATGTTATTGTGTTTGTATTTTTGGTTGCAGCCTTATTAAACTGAAGGTAGAATTCAGGGTGGAGCACCTGCACACATCACTCAAAATTTTAAGTGCTCGTTGCAATTAAAATAAATAAAATTTCGTAATAAGAGTAACATGAATTTGCGATAACCTGACAAAATATTAGTGACGGATCCATAGGATTTATCCCCCAGGTCATCATTACACCGCGTCATTAACTCGCATTTACTCCTAGTCATTTCCCTACTTTATTGATCCCCGATTACTGCTTTTTTATTCTGGGTGGTCCTGTGTTCGAATCATGGTGGTTACCAGTAAAAAACTTGCAACTGGGTTTTTTTAAAGTGTCATATGGTATTAATACAGTGGGTCACAGCCCATTATTTTGGCAATATTAATTTTTTTTTAAGTAAATATTCAAAAAACAATTATAAATACCTATTTTTAATTCACATTTATTGTAAGCTTCAATATTAATTGTTAATTTCATAAAACAGAATAAATAAAAAAATTCAATTTATAACAAAATAGTAACAAAACTCAAAATTTCTACGTAAAAACCTGTCACATCTAAAACGATGCAGTTTTAAAAATCCTATAAAATATTAATTCATATGTTTGTAACTAATATTATCACATTGTATAATTGATTTATTAATATTTGGTAGGAAATCCATTTTGTTTTAGAACCGCTTTGAATCTTTTTGGCTTCGAATCTACGAGTTTTTTTGTGTACTCTGGAGTTATTTTACTCCACGTTTCACTTTAAAGTTTAGAGCATAAATCTTCAATAACATCAATGTCCGGTGATTGGGCAAATGTTTCCATAACATGAGGGACTATTCCAAATCAGCCAACTTTGAATAATTCGTGATTTGTGTTTTGGATCATTGTCTTCGAGAACCGAAAATGATCCTTAATATTTAACTTTTCACCACTTTCCTCCAAATTTCTTTTTACTATGTCTAAATATACATTTTTGTTCAAATTACCTTCAATAAACTCTAAATTTCGAACTCCGGAAGACGCCATATAAGCCCGTAACATAACATGACATCCACCGTGTTTAACAGTGCTTCGTAAATTTGTAGCTGCTAGCTCCGTATTAGTCTTTCTCCATTCGTAGTTTCTTCTTTCTGCTCCAAAAAGCTTTAATTTGCTTTCATCAGCAAATTCCAGTATTCCAGAATATTTCATATTTGTTTTTATATTCTTGAGTAAATCTAATTCTAGTCTTACGATTCACTTCATTGATGTATGGTTTTTTCCTCATTGTTCCTACCAGAGATACCTAAAAGAGAATTTTATACTATGTAAACGTAAAAATTTAAATTTAATATTGTATTGTTCGCCTTTCAAGGCTAATTTTCAATATGGTGTTGATAAATCAAGCATTCAACAATATCCTGAAGAAGAACTTGTTTTCACCATTTCTGCAATTTTTCCGGATGTGTTTCTTGTTCACGATATTTTTTGTTCAACTATATAGAGTCGCCCGTTAATCAAATAAATAATAATTTTCTTCTATTAAATCACAAACCTATCGTTACAAGTGAGACACAAATTTCCTATAGATTATGTGTACCCATGATTTGATATAATACATACGAGTATGTACAAACATATGCAAATTATACATCCATTAATTTTTCGATCAATTTTGTAGACAATGACGTCATGTCCAAATATTTTATATATTGGTATATGTTTGTGTTGTTGCGTTTATCTCTTTCATCGAAACATAATCCACCAATATATTTGTATTTATATGCTATACAACATGAACCTTCTAATCACAATGACAATATTCAATTTTAATTTCACAATGTAAAATATTAGAATAGAAATGAAAATAACAAAATATTCATTAACATTTGGAAAATCTAAGTTTGTGAATACGCCTGTATGTGTAGTGACTTATACTTATTATACGAGTTTATGTTTTATACATACTTACGGGAAATAAATCAATGAATACCATATGGGACGTCTTCTATCCACATACACAATATATACAAATACTAATAAGAAGAAGCTCCAAATACAAATAGAAAATTCAAACAATTTTTTTTTTCTAAATTTTAGTAAAATATATAAGATTTTCCTAAGAAGGTATGTTGTGTACTTACATGTTATACAATATATATAGGTATATATACTTGTATATAATATCGTATATTACACATATTGCATATAATTTATGTTCTTAATTTCTTGTTTTCGAATTTGACGTAGCAAACTACAAAAGATTTATGTATATCTAATTTTATATATTGTTCTATATAAGTTCCAATTTACAATGTTTTTCATTCAAGATGTTAATTTCAAGTTTAGTGTAAATTCAATTATAAATTTGGTGTATGCAAAATTATCAGTACCGAGATGTCATGATACTGTAGCAGCTGAATTATTCGCAAAATAATTGATTCCACATATTATACGCGACATTCAACCGTGCGACATGCAAATAATTCGATATTAAATACCGGTACTTAATAATCAACTTCCACAATCGACCGCCCACGAGCGCACTCATAAATTGGCCACCTACACTGGTATTTGACAAAAAAATCCACTGAAAATGATTTCTCAATTTCGAACGAAAAAATGACAATCGAATCGTCCAAATGAACATCGGCTGTCAGAAAATAATAGAGGCACAAAAAGCAGACCTAAAATTTCCTAAATTTACTTTCTGGTTCCGAATGTTACGCTTGTTTGACTTATAAACTATAGAGCTTTTTAAATTGACCGGCATCGAAATATAGTGCGAAACCTTGACAGGCACGAATCACCCATACATCGCAGATCCGTTTCGACGCAAAATATTCGACGCCTTACACAACATTTCACATCCCGGTATCCGCGCTATACTTCTAAATTGATTGCCGCTCTATATTTCTGGACAAACATAAACAAAGACGTAGGTAATTGGGCATAAGCTTATCTTGCTAGCGAAAGAAAGTGCAACTGTATTCAGGGCGCCGATTGGATGATTGGAAATTCCGGCCAGCTTCTACCGTCCAATGGATATACTTATCTCTTAACCTGTGTCGACCGATTCACTCGATTGCTCGAAGCTTATTGCATGACCGATATGTCTGCACAGACCACTGCCAAAACATTCGTAAGCAATTACATATCTCGATTTTGCGTTCCACAAACAATAACAACTGATACGACCAGACACTCAAACTACCTGGTGAGTTCATTCCCTAAAACCCTCTTGCCCTTCCAACTTCAACCGACACAACTATGCAAAATCTTATCCCCAAGAATACTCGACAAACACGACAAAACGATATATTTGTCCCGAAATCGCTCGATAATTGCGATTACGTTTTCGTTCGAATCAAACTACAATCCCCATACGAATGCCCATATAAAGTCATTCTCCGGTTACGTATGATACTTTGTCATCTCGATTAATAATAAAGAGCAATCAGTATGTATCGATCGATTAAAGCCACGCTACGGAATACTTTGCTCTGCGGAACGAATTCCTGCACTGAGAACACGAAAATCCGTATGAATTATAGCCTAAACAATCCGCTCCTAACTTTTAATGGTTTTTCAAACTAGGAGGGGATACTGAAACAGCTCAATTATACGCAAAATAATTGATCCTACAAACATCGGTAAATTTGACATACTATACGCGACATTCAACCGTGCGACATGCAAATACAATCAAATCTGTTTTTGTGCGGTCTTTTTGTGCGATATTTTTTTATGCGATATGAAAAAAATTTATTCAGTTCAATCTACTTAATTTCGATCAAATTAAAACATATAATGTGATTTACCTAATTTAAGCTAATCGACGTTGGCTATTTTGTTTTTTCGATGTTTGATATTTCATCACATTATGTGTAATGAAAGTAAGTATTGCGTCCGGTTGCTAAAAAAAACTTAAAGCATTAGTTTTTTTTCTACGTGAAAGTTTTTGTATGTGGTCCCTAATACACCGCATACAATTTTGTGTTGCGAAAACTATTTTTCGGAAGATTTTTTTTATGCGGCCCCTATTACCGCACAAAAACAGGTTTGTCTGTTATTCGATATTTAATACCGACACTTAAAAATCAACTTCCACAACCGACCGCGCACAAGTGCACTCATAAATTGGCCACCTACACTGGCATTTGACGGATAAATCCACTGAAGTTGATTTCTCAAATTTGAACAAAAATGACAAGAACAAAAAATAATACAAGTACGACGCATCTTTTCCATTTTTATGCCCGGTTTACATGAGACAATTGTTTTCTTCTGCAAATTTTTGCAGGTAAATAAGAAAGAATCCGCTATATAAAAATATTCAATATGCCAGAAAGAAATAAACATATATAGTAATGGCGTAATTTTTTTTATAGGATCATTATTAATTTATTTTTAATGAATTAAAAAACGAGCGTCTGTTTTTATAATGAATCCTCAACATTTATAAATACGAAATAATTTTTTTTCTTGTTAATTTTAAAAATGTTGCCATAAAAATACTCGGATCGAATATATTTTATGGCAACATTTTCATTTTTATGGTCATTTTTGCTCAAAAATTCTTCTGCAAAATTTTGTTGGGATATATTGCTTTTCTTGTCTCTCATGTGCAAAAAGTCAATGTTATATCTTATTCATTTTGCAGAAGAAAAATGTGGGTGTTATGTAAACCGGGCATTAGGACATTCGGTTTGTGATTTTATATATGACGAGACGTGCAATTTGAGTATTGGCGGATAGGCTTGCCACTTTTATACTTATTTTATTTATTCGAAAATAAAATAATTATAAAACGGTACATATATGTTTCGTGCGCCTCCATATAATATCGTGTGTGTTAAATTATTAGTGAGTGACCCAAACCAAATAACATTCGATAATATCATCTATAGTTTGTAATGTTCGTTAAATGATTCACCTACAACAGTGAATTTATTTCCGAGTTTTGAGTAAATAAAATAACAAAATTTGAACTTAAATATTAAATACACTGATTAGATACAGGTGGGTCTGGAAAAAGGAGGAAAGTGACCCACACTTCTGACGCAATTATGAGCCAAAGCTGCTTATCTGGTTCTCACCATTATCCTTATACCTTATTATTGCACTGTTATATGCATCCTTTTGCAATAAAGTGGTAGCTTAGAAATAGTAGATAGTAGTCTTAACTCTATTTTCGTATATTAGAACCAGTGCATTCAATAGCACTTTTTAATTGAACCATTGTTCGTCCGAAGAAAAATTTCTTGCGCAATGTTTATGCGCGACGTTATAAGCGGCCGAATTGATTGTTCACATCTACTGTCCTTGTTTTCAATACGTGCCCCAGTGAGATTACTCAGACACCGAGGCTTAGTGATTGATCTGCACTTCCACGGGTCTAATTTTGATATGTCGGACCCAGTTTGTAGTTCTAGCCGTGTATTTAACAATGTATCCACCGTGTTCGATTTTAATTTGTCCAGAGATGAATTTAAAAGAGTTCTAAAAATTTTTTTTATTCATATTTTATTAATATTAATAAACCTAATTTTAAATACCAGATGTAAAATAATATGTACTGTGTTAAATAAATAAATAAATAGAAAAAAAATTAGGGACCTAAAACAAAATTAATAAATACTTTTTGTATGGTTCCAGAGATATGAGCAAAAATTAACCTGGATTACAGCGAAAAATTTTCTAAAATTTTCTTGTATTAAAACAGCATTAGGCATATAATACCCGGTTGTATACATGCTAACGCAATACCAGACAACGATATATTTTGGATTATTTGCCTTTCCTTGTTACAAAATATTGAAAACAACCCGACAGTATTATCATTTTGTAGTTTTGTTATTGTTAACTTCATTCAAATGGAGCCATGCTACACACGATTTCATAAGACCGGCTTCAGTTCCTTTCTTTCCCCTTTAAGATACAAAATCTGTTTTAACTGCGACATTAAATTTTTCGGTGAATCCGAAATGAAAAAGTAGAAATGAAAATAAAAAAATTTAAGGCCATTTTTGAGATGTAGATTTTTGTTTAAATTTTATTTTCGAGAGAACAGAATAAAACAATACAAAAAAATTTAAATTACGAACAATAGGAAATCAAACGATGTGTCGTGAAACTCAAGTCGAAATTTTGGTAGATGTTCTAGATGCAGTTTCACAAGACCCAAACACATCAACTCGAAATATTGCACATATCCATTTGGCCAAGGAACGAAGCTTCATTTAAAAATAACGGAAATGTGAGCATATAGGCATAAGTTACATTATTGGAGCGACTTCTTTTCCTACACGATCACCGGATCTCATTAGTTCGAATTTTTGTTAATGGGGAACGTAAACGAATTACCATATTTTGATCATCTTATTAAAGCAGAAAATGTAAAACAAAGAATTAAAAAAGTTTTCAGAAATAATATTTCAGAAAATGAATGCCGCAAATTCAGTTGACATTAATTTTAAAAGGCGATTACATAAATATTTATAGAAATAAATGGCAATAATTTTGAATACTTTTTGAATACTAATTTTGAATATTTTCTTTGCAGATATTTTTATTTTCTCTTCCTAATTTTCATTTTAATTTCTTTTACGAAAATAATTATGTATTGTAAAGTGCTTGTAAAAGGGTTTGTTTAAATCTGGATGCGTGTGTGTGGTGCCGTTCACACAAAATAGACAAAATGTCTGTGCGCTTTTTATAGCCAAGACTGAGCAACTAGTAAACGTTGTGAAACTTTATACTTAAGCTTCTACAAAGCCCTCCGAAAGTGGCAGCTTCCATAGAAACCTTAAACGTATATGAACTAACATTCTAAATCTTGCTTGCAACAACATCCGTTCACATCAGTTTTCTAAAATTTAATTTGTAACAAAAATCTGTTTTTCAACAAAACTTCGGCCTATATGTACAGCCCAAGCGAATTTACTGATCAGAGCGAAACTATACATTCTTAAGCTGTTTCCATAAATTGAGAAGATTCCTGTGGTTTTTTGGTAATATTATTTCTCTGGAAATTGCAGCTTCCTTAAAGATTTTTAATTTTTGCAAATTTTTTGGAATGCATACCATGTATGTAAGGAACGACAAAATTATTTTAAATTAAAGTCACAACATAATAATAGTCCAGATCAGTCTTCCTAAATCTAAGACGAACTCACGTTTTTTGACAAATCGTGAATCAATCCGGCCTATAGTGTGTGAGCCTAAACAAACCCTCTGATTTGTTGCAATATTTGCGATTTGTTCAAATCGCTCCTCCAGAAGTGGTAGCCTTCATAGGAGCTTTATCGATTTTTACAAATATTTTGAAAATGAATATGGACTAAAAAAAAGATTCTAAATAAATTTTGCAACAATATCAATTTTCATTAGTTTTCCAAAATTTAGGCGGATATATGACGATTTTCTACTGAAATCTCCTTTTCAACATAAATTCGATCTCTGTACAGCCCAAAGGGATTTACTTACCAAGGTATTGGGAGTTCTCAGTGATTTGTGATGGAAATAGATCCACCGGAAGTAGTAGCTTCCATAGGAGCTTTCTCGTTTTTGCAAGGTGTAAAGTATATCATTTATGAAAAAATTGAACATGAACTGAAACATTCTAAATTAAATTTGCAAGAATATTGGTCCAAGTCAGCCTTTTGCAAAAATTGGAAGGTCCCAGTGATGCTTGGCCAAGTTATAGCGTCCATATGTGTTTTCTCATTTATTGCGAATATATAATAAAACGCATATAGCATTACGAAAAAAACGATTGATCACAAATAGATTGTAAATTAAGTTTCAAATGTTTTAAAAGAGTTTGGAAAAAAGCTATGTTTCATTGAAGTTCCGCACTCGAAACTCTAAGCCCAAGGCGAATTGTCTACTCGAAATTCTGTAGTAGCAACACTTTGATGTTGGCATCCACACACTGTTACAGGGTTTTTTGATTTTCATAAGCTCTCCATACACAATCGTAGGATTTTAATGCATTGAACTTTCAATGTTGATCCAAAAAAAATAAGCTCTATCGCTGGTACGGACTTAGTTAACTCACGATGGTTTGTTAATCTGCTCTCTTAACAACAATCTAGCATCAATGATTAAACCAAGGTATTTTATAGGAATTTAATAAATGATACTTTTCCTCTGTTAACGTGTTCACTAGTTTACACTTCAATCTGTTTTAATACCTTTCCAGCTATGCCCTGCCCTAATTGCTAAATTTTTCAAATATTTGGGTAAATTGATGCTAGAAATATACTAGTCACTGAAGGCCTAGTATAGGATCGGGAACTAGTGCGTTTTAGCGAAAAACCAAATTTATAAAAATACGCTGCATCATTTTGATAGAAAGACGTTGTCGGTCCACATGCAATATATATGAATTAAATATCTTTATCAGATTAATTTCAGATAACTTTGTTGTCCGAGCAACCACGAAATGCCGCTATCAGAGTTATTTGTTGATAAGATCAATTTTTCTATTGCAAAGGTTGCTTATTACAAAAAGTGCCTGGCTCCTTCGTTAAAATCACCTTTTTTGGCGTTAAACGTAAAAACCGATTAAAAAGTTAATCACACAAATTTAATTACAAAAATAAAATATCCACGTTTTTTCAATTATTAACACTAATTAATTATCCCCATATGTAAATTCACACTTTTCACTTGTTATTTACGACTATTTTATAATAATCAGTATCACTGCACAATTTTTACCTAATAAAGTTTATTTGTACAACATTTCTACTCATCCCAGTCGTCACCCCATAATTCTTGTAGCTGTTAGATTCGCTTGTGACCTGAACCATACATATAACATCTGTAAATGAAAAGTGATAATTAAATAAGAACTCTATTAGAACTTACCAATCTAAATTAAATCATATTTTTTTCTCTTGGGGAACTTAATTCGGGAGGAAGTTTTCTGAAAGTAATAAAAAGCTTAAATGGAAAATTCAAAATTAGTTTGATCTGTAAAAATACTACAATATAAATAAATTTATAATTATCTAATTTAATTAAATAATAAAACCGCTATAACGTGTATATAATAAAAATTTAGTAAAATGATTACTCACCATTTATCTATTTCCATTTTAAACTTATTTCGCCATACAATTTTTCAACTCATAATTCACATCTGCTTATCACACATAAAAAGGAAAAACAATCAATTTGGAAGTAAAACACCCAAAAAATTATCATAACATAAACACACACATTGCACATTGTTTTAATCCTTTCGTTTTTACTTCTCTTCGTATACATATTTTTCTTCACTTCACAGTTATACATCTACAATGTGAAAAAAACTTAAATTCCTGTCTTTCAAATTAAGAAATAATTTGGAAAATTTATTAACCCTCAAAACTACAAAAAAAATAACACACAATAAAAAAATATATTCAATAATTTCACCATCTCTCATTTCAATTATTATCATCAAAATCGTCATCATCATCATCATTATTTCACGAACACACATAAACATAATAAAAAAAATCTTCTAAGAACACCGACATGTACATAAAGTAAAATGTATATAAAATAAGTCCATTTCGTCACGCTTGCACGCAATATTTATTAATCCATCTCGCTCGCACTACACGAGCACATCACACTTTCTATTTCATTCTATCATACCATCCATCTTCTCTCCTATACATAAAACACATCGAATGGTTTATGAGTTTTGCTCCTCCTTTTGTAAAAGCACACAAAATCAACAACAACACACAAGACCGACACACAAAAATAAAAATAGAAAACGAAGGCAACACAAAAAAAAAATTACACAAAATCAAATAAATAAAAATCTAATTTATTGTCTCTTTTTTACTATAATACTATTATACAAAATACAGTTATAAACTATGTAGAAAGAGAACGAAATTAAAAATAAAAATTCAAAACATATGTATTTTCTTTTCTCCAATTTCGTATCACGACGAAAATGTGTTAGTGTGTGATCACATAAATTTTGTTCAAATTTATATTGTTTTCTCACTCACTGTCGTAAATAAAATAAAATATAAATATGTATGTAGCCGAATATATAAAAAAAGATTAATTTATATGTGAAAAACAAAATCTATCTAACTATCTCATTTTATCTGCTATAAAATTCACGTACATAATGATTTTGTTGTGATCCAAACGAAAAAAAAAAAAAGTAAAATAACCAAAGAGAAAAATTTATATAGAGGAGTTATTACACTGTTATGTGCTGTTCTGGATATATATTTTATAGTTTGATGTTGTGTAAAGGGGTTTTCTGAATACCATATTATATTTTGTTGTTGTTGTTGTTTTTGTATTTCGGTTAGGATTTTCACATGGACTTGAGATATATTTTTTTTATTTTATTGTTTCAGTTTGAAAGAAGTCGTAAACTAATAAACATCCTTTATATTAATCAATTTATTATTGTTCTCATTATTATTATTATTATTGTAATGATTAGTGGTGATTCTTCAATGAATACAATCGTTTGAACAAAACCATAAAATTTTAAATGGCGATTTCATAAATAACCACACGCAATTAACACATAATTTTTTAACGGAAGTGGTTCGGTTGTGTTTCTTGTAAAATTTGAAAATATCGGAAAAGCGCGCGAATTTTTTTTTTGTTACTTTCAATTGTCAAGTGAATTATATTTACATAGTATAATAAAATATTGTGGAAAAGTGATATAATATATAATACCGATCAGTGTTTTATTTAATTATTATTCTGTATATTTAATTTATATTATTTTGTGCAATTTATGTTTTATTATTATATAGTTTTGTGAAAATATAAATAAATAAAACAAGTGTGAAAAATAAATAAGTCTTTAAAAGAAAAATATTTGTTTAGTGATTTTTAGTTTTAATTTGATTTTATATTTTTAATTATTATTTTTGAGTTTTATTAATTTATTTATGTAATGAATCGTGCAAAAAATGATAAATCATAATATTGATCATTGTGATTATTGCCATGATCATAAAATGAAAAATATAATATTTATGAAATATATTTTAATTCTGGATGAAATATATTCTCATTGATTGTAAATAAGGAGATATTTTAAAATATTACGCATAATATTAAAGTGAGTAATTATTTTTTATATTAAATATAGTTTACATATAGGCAGGGCCGGTCCTGTCATATGAGCACAATGCGCATTTGCACAGGGCGCCAATCACAAAGGGCGCAAGTGCGTAGATCACACGGACCAAGAAAACCAACAAATGTTAATTACATATTTTTGTAATATCGTTCTGTAAAGTTCATTTACTCGAATACAACTACAAAATTCTATTTAAAAACAATACGAGTCGTCGAAATTACTTTCCCCGTATTAAGAAGTTATCCATACATACCATAGTGCATATCCACATTAGGGTAACTTGAATCCGGTAACTTCTTCGTTCGTTTCCCCTTTACCTATAAAACCAATGTTTTATTGGGAAAGGGGAAACAAACGAATAAGTTACGGGATTCAACGTTACCCTAGTGTGGATATGCACATACAGACAAAAATTATTTCTTGTGTTTTTTCTGTAACTAATGACAGTGCATGTGCAGGTTTTAAATATCAGTGCACCTAGATACTAATGGCCTCATTGCTTTAAAAATTTTGATATATGACGTCATTTTATTTTTCAATCGATTTCAATCTTTGGTATGGCATTAAAGTCAAATAAATGATCCGAGTTTTTTATATTTGGTAAAAAATAATTTACTTATTATATTATTATCAAAATATGCATTAAACATTTCGTTAAACCCTTAAATGTTATGTATTTATTTAGACATAAATTTGATGACGTAACAAGCAGTATTGCATTGTCTTCTAGGTGCATTGTTAATATCAGTGCACCTAGAATACTACAGGCCACACTGCTTGCTATGTCATTAAATTTATGTCTACAGTTTTTTCTTTGAGCTGTAGATGGCAGTCATGTTCATAAAATGAAAAAACGAAAACAAACAGAAAAAAAATTATTTTTATACGTGTGCTAAAAGTAAGGTTATGTCTTCTCGTAAATTATAGGAAATGTGTACACATTTTATACGTGTTTACATATTTAACACATTTTAAAATCATAATTGTATAATAATATTATGAATAAATACTTTTACCAATGGCTTTCTATTAAATTTTAAAATATATTATTAAAATATTTTTCTTCTTGTTTGTTTGCAATTTATCAATATGACAGCAAACACAAAAAAATCAAAACAATCTTTTTAATTTTAGTGCTGCCTATAATAGCGAAAGAGAAAACTGACGACATAAATTGACGTCATATAGCAAAATTTTTAAAGCAGTGTGGCCTGTAGTATTCTAGGTGCACTGTTAATATGCTCTTTTTGTTTGTGTTGGCTCGTATTAATTACATATAAAGGTATATATTTTCTGTGTGTATTTGTGTCAGATTTCGATTTTCTTATTTGAATTTGTGCATGATAAAACTTTGCACAGCTACAATGCGATTCGTTACTATTTGAGATAGGGGGACAATTTAGTTCCCATTTCTGTTTTCCATATAAAATTGGAACAATTTTAAACAAATATTTTTATTATTTTCGTTGGTTTTATTTAAATCAGTTTAAGAATAATTTTAATAATAATGAAAATTAATGTTAAATTAAAAAGAAAACAAATAGAAATGGGATCACAAATATTAATGAATCGCATTGTATAATAGTAGACGATATTTTTTATGTGTTGCATTTGTGTCGTGAATGTGTTAAAAACATTTGCCTGTTTTCGTATTCATAAATAAAGTATACTAAAATAAACACATTATTTTGTTTTGGCATTGTTATAGGATTACATTCATGCCTACTATGACATATTCTTGTTTGATTGATTGCCGAAGTAAGTTGGTGTGGTTGGTTTGCAAATGGCAAATTTAGGGGCGCCAGTATTGAACATTGCACAGGGCGCCAAAAAAGCTTGATCCGGGCCTGCATATAGGACCGTTTATCCGGCGGTATCGTGCATACTTAATATTTTTGATATTTTCGTTTTCTGTGTTCGAACTGTTTGACAGTATTCACCACTGTAATTATTATCATTTTGAATAAATTTTCTGGACATATGATCTTGTAATATTTATTACACCTCCGTTTTTTACACACTTACCGATTTTTTATCTGCTTATGTCTTTGTATTTCTGCCCAATATCAGGCTATTAAAATGCTGGAATGAATGTGCCCATTAAAAATGCTGGAATGAGTAGTTAGATGTCGTAAAACTTTTTCAATTCTTGAACAGTTTCCATGTGTCATAATTAAAAGGCTTTTGCAGTTTAGAATTTATTGCCACCGATGACCGAATTCCCAAATATATTTTACTTAAGCATAAATATGACAAAAATGCAAAAAAAACAATTTTTAAAAAAACATTAGGTACACCGTGCCATATACAAATAGAGAATCGATAAATCAATCACTTAGATATTCCAACAAAATCGAGACTAACACCCGCTCGACAATAAAAATAAAAAATAAGCAATTATTGAATGGCCTCGTCATCTTTAATTAAATTTAATTTTCACTTTCTTCTCAATATTTTGGCCAATCGAATGCCCTTATTCAATCAGCACCTTTTATACTGACAAAGTCTTCTATTCTTCTATAATTAATATTTCAAAATGCAAGAAAATAAAAGATTTTATTCGGCGTTGCTGACTAATTTATTTTCATTTTACCATTTGACAGTTTAGTTAAACTATAGCTCGTCTATATGTTCGAAAACATTTGTTACACTGATAGCCTAACGATATGATAAAACTCAAGGTTTAAATGATGATAAATCAAACCAACACATCCACCATCTGTATAGTATCAGAAGATTTACGGAAAATACAGGCGTCAATGATAAGTAAAGTAGTAGAATCACCGGGTATTCAAGATGATACTACATCATTGGAAACGGACGCAGAAACTTGCGTTTTCCCAAGCACAAAGAAATCCAGGGTTCTTTTAGCCATATACATTCATACATTCATACATACAGAAACATCTACATTTTTACATATTTTTCATTCCACCTCATTCGGAAAAAGAAAGGTATGCAAAGTATTGTGATCCAATTGAAGACATTTATAACGGTGCAAAAGCCCCCATACATCCAATGAGCTCACGGTAGTAAAGACCATTGTATTTTACCACATAATGTGTCTAGAAACTGAGTTTTTGTTCTTTGACTTACTACTCAGATGTAACCTGAATTAAATTAACGACATTCAAAAGGAAGGTGGAAGAATTTTGGATATAATCTTTACTATGAACCTTTA
The DNA here is from genome assembly GCA_932526605.1 of Nephrotoma flavescens. Classification (NCBI taxonomy): domain Eukaryota; kingdom Metazoa; phylum Arthropoda; class Insecta; order Diptera; family Tipulidae; genus Nephrotoma; species Nephrotoma flavescens. The sequence continues at coordinate 112,910,986 of OW052220.1, read as the reverse complement.
GTATATCTATTTAGATGTGCGCCATAAACCAGTAAAAATTCTATTAGACTTTCAGAATCTTATACACAATAACTACTGGCGTACAGAAGACACTGTGGTTATAACTTCTGAAAGGTAAAAGCAAACTAATAAAATAAATATCTTGAAAGCTTGTTAAATTATTACGACGTTATCTTTTGCGTGTTTGAAAGAACTGTTCTGTTAACAAAAAAGAATTCAAAGAATAATTCCTTTGGTATGATAGTCGCAAAGTGAATTAAAAAAATTTAAAATGCAAGAGTAACCCTATAGATGAAGCAATTGATTTGTAGAGATGAACTCCGGATATGATAGTTATTTTAACAACCAATTTCTTAAGTTCATCAAAAATTTACAAAACTTGATTAAGTAACCGGGTTCAAATCCCGTAGGGGCAGGATTTCAAAAGAATTTTTCATCATCAGATTACAATCTGTGATGAAAATAAATACAACTATGACCCCCTGCCGGAGTGCAGAACTCATGAGCTGATCCATCTTCCATGCCAGGACTATAGGCTGACAAGGAATTATGAAATATTCAGATGGTTCTACGAAAATCGGGCCTATAGCCGTACGTCCTCGAACTGGTTGGCAACGGCGTAAGGTAGGGCAGGAAAGCGAACCCTGAAAATGGGAATTCTTCAAGCCCAGAACAAAAATTAAAAATCTTTAAGGATCCAAAAGGATTAGGATCCAAAATATTTTTTTTAAGTATTTAGTACCAAAGCCGAATTCAAAGGTTGCCATACAACAATACACCTACGATTCTAAATCTTAAATTCCAAACCGTTTTAGGTTTCAGTGGTTGGTGTCGCACACTTAGGTTAATTTTGACCCATTGTGATACCGCTGTAAACCAAAACGTAATGAATTCTCTGCTGTAACCAAAACTAAGTTTATTTTTAAAATATTTTATCAAATTCGATTGCAGCACTCGAATATTGCCATAAACTAGCGTACAAATAAAATTTGCTATGTTTGTATATCATAAAAAAAAAGACCGGACAAGTGGTGCAGTGATTAAAGCTTCGGCACTTGGACCGGGAGGTACTGGGTTCGAATCCCATCAGAGGCAGGATGCAAATCGAATTTTCATCATCGATTACAATCGGCGATGTTAATAAACACAACTTAGACCTTCTGATGGAGTGCAGAATTCAACGTCGACCCACCGTCCATGTCAATGTACAGGTTGACATGGAGCTTGCAATGTGTAGGTGGTATACTGTAATTGTGTGAGTAGGTGAAAATAGGTGAATGGGTTAATGATGTGGCGTGAATGCGTGGTATCACAATGGGCCAAAAATGGCCTAAGTGTCAACCACTGAAACCTAAAACCTATATCATAAAAATATTGGATTTTATGTAAATTAATTAAGAAGTTAATAAAAATAAGAAGATATTGAACAGATGTCAAACAACGTGTTACAGTTGGCGGTATTCGCTTGTATACCTTAAAAACAATACATTTTCTGTGTATATCGCAGACAAACTATTTGTTTCGACTGTACGTATATGTATTTATTATAAACATTTGGGCGTATACAAGAAAAGCAAAAAAACTCAAACAAATAAATTTTATCTAAAAACTCAAAAACTACAAGTGGCATTAGCTTCAACTTTTGTTGGCATAGTAGATTCTATTGGTAAAAAATTATGCGGAAAACGTTTCAGAAAATGACAAATTTTTCCAGTTATTCGGTCTTGAAATCTTGATGTGTAGCCTACGTCATAAAATTTGGTGCTACAAAGTTATAGAACAAATCTTGCATTTATAGAGCGCGAATTACATTTTGTGCGCGAACACAGTTGCAGAGCTTTCATACAGTTTGTGAATTAAGTTATAAATTGCCATAATCTTCTGTAACAATATTGCTATGTCACCAGACCATGACAATTAATTGAATAAATTAAATTAGGGGCGGTTGCGGTCCAGTTGGAATTCCAGCATTTATTATAAAAAAAAATCCTGTCAAAAAAATGTATCTTGACATATTGGAGCCACTATTAGAATAATCGAGCTAAAATCTATTAATGAATTCAATTTTTTAAGAATATTAAACAAAAACCAACATCTTTTCTGGAAGACATCGAAAGATTACTAGCTATTATTGTTAATTACGGCATTCAAAAATTTTGACGAACATTTCGGAATGCACTAGAACCTTTGTTAGCGATTATTACACTAACCAAAACCAATTAAAATTATTTTTATTGAACAGACTGCCCACAAAATTTTTGACCGGTGTCCGCAGAGGTAAAATAGTTACAGATGGCGGAAATATTTCCAAAAACATACAAATTCAAACTTAAGGGGACAAAGCACCTTCAAATTTTCAAAAAATCGATTTTTTTTTATGTGCGCGATTATTTTTTACGAAGCGCGGTAATTTAAATGCGATTATCTCGAAAAGACGTTTTTCAAGTTGGCGTGCAAGATTGAGAAAAAACTACTTATAAAATCGTTCTAAAACTTTAACTCGTTGATCAACATATATTCCTGCTCAAAATGAACTACGGAAGGAGTAATCGGCTTTCAATTTTTTGAGTTACAACTAATTGGAGGGGGGGGGGGGGGACAAAAAAGCTGCATTTTCGAAAAAATACCGCCATTTTTTTATTTTTTACCCAATTTTTTTCCTTTTAGTTTAATCCAAGGGCGATTTAATGCTGAATAAAATCCCGTTTTTTTAGACTTTTCTGAGAGAAGTTATGAAGCACGCCCCGAATTTTCAGTGTTTTTGGAAAACCCTTGTAGCAGACGACAATGGGCCGACAAAAATCTAGAAAAAATTTAATTAAAATGTAAATGGAAAGTTTCATTAAAGGTATTATCTCTTTTTATTTCAATAAATAAAAATCTTTGAAAAACTTTTTTTTTTCAATTTTGAAGGTGCTATGTCCTCTTAAATTAACTTTAAGTAGGCCACACACGTACAGTTTTAACTGACAGTATTAACTGTACTGTTAAAACTGTCAATTAAAAATGTACGTGTGTGGGTATTTCAGTTCAGTTAAATTCAACTGTACAGTTTAACTGAGAACTTTAAAATTTTTATATTTTTAACTGAAACTACTAACTGAACTGAAAGTGTGTGGGGGTTTAACTGCAAAGTTCTCAGTTTTGTGTCAAAATTTCATACACCCGAGAGGAGCTAAATCGTTCCACTCATTCAAATCATTATCATGGATTGAAGGATTAGACTGAAGGTGTGTGTGCATCGCAGTTCACAGTTAAAACAGACAGTTATAACTACACAGTTTAAACTGACAGTTAAAACTGTACGTGTGTAGCCAGCCTTAGAGAGTGAATTGTGGGATTCATGTTATATTTATTGCACCAATTGTTACCACAATTCGTAAGAGATTAAGTTTCCTCTTGTACTCGAGCGCTCTAATTGTATTACACTAACCAGGGGAATTACAAATTAATTTCATTCAAGCGTGAACAAATTTGAAAAGGTATAGAAAGGTTTCGTTGTGCAGTCCGACCATTTCTGATCTAAGGGTTCCTTACGGTTTGTTAGCTGTTCAAAGAAGTTCTACTTAAACCAGTATATTTTGGTTTTAAAATTTAAAAGATCCTTTTGCATTTGGTAGTTTCAAATTTCGTGAATTACCCAAATATTATATTTAAAAAAAGTTGGCCTCCTAAAAATTTGTATCAGAATATTTTTCGTAAATACAGAACTTTTCAAATTTCTATTTCGTCTACCATATTTTTATAAAAAATTATTATAAAATTCTAGATATTTTATAAAAGTCTAGATTTCACTTTAAAGTGAACCTCGGATTGGTTGAGCATCCTAATATCATTGCGTAATATTTTTCGGTAAAAAAAATGAAATTAGACAACTGGGAGATTACTATAAATTCCGAAATGAAAATTGTTTACTTTACCTCGAAAGTTAGTCAGCAGGACAGTTTTTGATGAAACACTCTCACTGGCGACAGTCAAACATGACACGAATATAAAATTTTATCAGCAAATGGGAATAATTTTCGTTGAGACATGTCTGAGATGAATCATGTGAGAGCTGTAATAGACGAGTCTTACGTGGCATGTCTGAGATGAGTTGTACTTGATATATCTTAGATGAAACCATTTTATTCAAATGAATAGTTTTCTTAATTTATTAAAAAAAAATTATGTATTTACCCATAATATTAGGCTGTATTGACTTAAACAATATATTAGTGAACTTTCGTTGGACACATAGGCTCTGTTTACCTATTCGAAAAATAAAATGAAATAACCGTATAAAAAATGACTTTGTGACGAGGGAACACGAAATGAAATCTATTTATTCATTTCTCTCGATTGTTTATCTACGCTATTTTAAAAAGTATTTGATCAATGAAAAATATTCTATATTACCAGGGAAAGCCAGAATAGTGTCACAGCAGAAAAACCCATCATATCCGTATCATGAATTAGTCAGTTACAATCGCGGTTAACTTTTTGGGCTGAATTTCTTCATGAATTTATTCTGCAAAGATCAATAATAAAGAAGGTTATTTGGGGGAAAAATTAATTAAATACTGTCAACAAATCATTAAACTATTTTTCGGCATTTTCTGGAACAAATAATTTATTCTGAGGGGTACTGTGAATTCAAGAGTAAACAAAGCTTGTTTATTAGAATTCATTCGTAAATCTCTTAGTATACCGAATACAAATTTAAAGCTCAATTTGTCGGTTGCCAAAATATTGTTTCCTACATTTCACTTCTTGTGAAAATCATACACAACTAAGCAACATCGCAGTAGTCGTAAGCTAGTTAAGTTGAAAAGTCGTATATACTCTGTTGGAAATTTGTCAACATACAGGTGAATAATTATTTATGAAAAACATCCGTTTCTATTTCTTAGATTTTCTCTAAATGTGTATCAAAAAGAAAAACAATAGATTTTTGTTGTTTTTTTGATAAGTCGATTAAATGACTAATTGATGACAAGTCATATTAGTTTCTTTAAATGACTTGTCTAATAAATGTCAACGTTAGAAGATAGGTGTGAGACATGTCACATGCCGTTCTACTTTCTTGATAATGTTTTAAGGAGAACATGACATGTCTTCGAGAAGAAAATATAGCTCTAACGATTTTCCGTTCAATGAACAGAAGAATTTGCAAATACTATAAATAAGCTAATTAGTGGTAGTTTAAGTCAAGACAGTTAATCTATGCGCCTAATCGGTTTAGAACTGATATTAAATAACTCCACGATAATTAATTTAGTTCATTTTAAGCTAAGAAGACTAAAAAAAGCAAAAAATAGTTTTAAAAGAAAAAAAATAGTTTTATATGATTTTTGTCTGAATTGAATTTTTCTGACCTTCAGATTTTTCAGATCTTTTATCTTAGGCCAAAAAATATCAACTATAAGATGAATTTTATATATTTTGTATTTTCCTGGTGCTACGTTTTGTAGAAAGATTTGGCCGCCTCATTAATGAGGTTGCATATAACCATGTTTCTCGGATTAATCTTTGATTGGTTCATTCAATTCTAGCCAGCTAGATATTACTGTTATTTTACGCTGTATCAATACGGTCACTCAAATTTATTCTATCGCAAGCAGTGACTGCCGACGTTAATGGTTACTGTCACATTATCTCTCTCTGCCACGCCCCCGTGAATTTAGATGAGAGTGTTATGAACATATTTTTCTCAATTCCCGATTTCCATGGAAAATCAGAATTGATCATTTTCTATTATATTTCCAAATTGAAAGATGCAAGTATATAGGTTTAAGCCTATGCTATGTAAATTTAATCAATTAAATTTTAAATTATTATTGTATAGATTTGTTTCTTTTGACTGTGATTCGTGATTCTTGGAAAATATGAGAAACTAAAATTTGTACACTATGTAGTCAAGTTAGGCGTACCGCATTTTTTTCAGGAAGATATTGCAAGTTCGTTAATTAAAAGAAAGTAAGTTTATTAGTAATTCAAAATTGCGTGGTATCAACTAATGAATTAGATTATTTTAAAGTCGTTACATTGCACGGTGAATGCCACGTATGCTTAGTCGGCAGCTAGAGACTGGGTATAAAGGAACCAGGGACGTAAAAGGTACACAACTCAGCAAACCAGTCGGAATTTACTTCTCGAAGTCTTCTTAGCTTAAAATGAACTAAATTAATTATCGTGGAGCTATTTAATATCAGTTCTAAACCGATTAGGCGCATAGATTAACCGTCTTGACTTAAACTACCACTAATTAGCTTATTTATAGTATTTGCAAATTCTTCTGTTCGCATTGAACGGAAAATCGTTAGAGCTATATTTTCTTCTCTGGTAAGGCCAGAATACATCTTGTTGGTGTCATTAATAGATTAATGTCAAAGTTGAAATATTAGTAACTGATTTAAACTATTAAACATTGGGCTTTTTGGTTTGGGATTTCTAAATGAAAGCGCTGTTCATACCGCCAAACTAAAAGCATAGAAGCCAACAGGCCTTAACGTTTTTAATTATTAGCTATTTAAATAGCTGTCATGCTCCACACCCGAATTTTTATTTCAAAAGCTCAAAAAAAAGAAGTCCAAACTTGAGAGATCTTTTCGAATTGCATTGAAAAAATTTAAATTGAGTAAAACAAGTTTAAATAGGGTAAAAGAAATACACAGAAATTATGGAGTACGAAATTTTTGATAATAGTACCTACTATGCTACCGAAATAAATATACGTCACTGGCAATCTTACCTATTATTAGCAATTCATAATATCTGTTTGTGCTTTGACAAATTCCCTACAGTTTTCTCTTAGACTGCGATTTTCCTTAAAGGCACTAATAGATCGAGCACACTTAATACTTTAAAATAATTATCGACTGATACTTAAACAAAAATTTGTATCGAAATATTTTTTTAAGTGACTGTTCTTCTAAGCGTTTCAAACATTTCCTATAATAAAATATTACATAACCCTAATTCGTTAAATTAAAATAGAACTGCCCAGAAAAACATTTGTAAATTAAAATTCTCGGCATGCATATAAGACGCAGACCTCTGCATCTTATATCTAATATTACGTAATTTCAGAAGAACAATAGACTCGAAGCGCTGATACCAATGACAAAGCCAGCCCTAGAGAGACTTTACTTTCAGAAATGTTTAACACATTTTACTAATCTAACATTTTTACTTATCTGAGTGTAACCCGTACGGTTATGAATAGTATATCTATTTGATATATGCAGATTAATAATTTCAAAATTTCGATGAATTTCAATAGCGTAATTATTTCGTCATAGTTCAAGTCAATATCAACTTTCAAAACTCATAAATTAGCCAATTTAAATACAAGGTTAAATAACTGAGGTTTTCAGTTTTTAAAATTCATACAATTAATCCTATACTCGTACAATTTTTGAACCCTAAAATCTACGCGTAAAATATAAACTAATGGTGCTGACAACGACGCCTGAAGTGAGGAGATATTAATTTTCTGAAAACCTTATGCACCGCAAATGTTAAATTTTGAATTAATAAAAATTTTAATAAAAAACAGAAAAACCTATTTTCGATTATGCTCATAAGGACACAAAATGTTTCTAATTACGAAGCAGTTTTAAAATAAAAATGTGTTTTTTCCAATTTGCTTCCTTTGACGCACTGTTGATGTGCATGTTTTCGGGCAAATACAAAAATTTCAAATTCTTATACCCCACAAACGTTGGCTCTCTATAGGCAATTTTCTGAGTTAATATTCTTAAACTTTTTGGAAACATATTTAAAAACTAACAAAACTATGGCACCAGTCTATTTTTGTTGAATATTCCGAACGAACTTGTACAACATCACAAGTTTGGCAACTAATACCAAAATATTAATAGAAAATTCAGAAGAAACTGTTCTCACAGATACTGATCAAGCTTGCACAATTCACCTGCATCAGTAACTATAACTAACAGTAAGCCGCCCCGGTGGCACAGTGGTCAGCATGCTTGCTCCAGCGACCGGAGGTCCCGGGTTCGATTCCTGGTGGTGACAAGGAAAAAATTTCACGGCTGGTTAGGATCAATGAATTAATCACTCATTAACCGAAATGAAAATATGATTATGAAACCTCATTTGAGGCGGCCAAATCCCTTGATGGGATATAGCGCCAGAGAGAGAGAGAGAGTAACTACGAGGCAACCTATTCAAATAATTGCTGGTTTTAGTTTCCGAATTTAAATTAAACACTTACCTGACATTTGCCAAACACGCACTATATAATAATTTCATCAATATATTGAAAACTAATAAAACTTTCTAATTTTTATAATTCGCCAATGAATTGAATTAAGCTAGTTACACCACCACTGTTATGCAAATTAGTGGAAGAATGAATTGTTTACATTTTTTACGTAACTAATGGTAAAGTACGGTAAAAATATACTAAATGTTCACACATAATTTTATTGATTGTCGTTACTTGATAGACCGAAACGAGATTTAACTGAATCGGTTGTGATACCGAGTAAAAATAGCCCGAGCTTATTTTTGATCAAGTCCGTTTAAAAGAGGTTTTAAGATTTAAAAAATTAAAAACCGTTGTAAAAGTTGCAAAAATTAATTTTCTTTGTCAAAACCTAAAGTATATCAATTTTATAATTTTTTTTTTTGCTATAATTTCTGCAATTAAATACAATGCAACTTAAAAAATTATTCAATTGATTTTATTGATGCTTAACTTTCCTTCGAGTTTCTAAATGATACGTAAATTAGCGTAAAAAAATTGTCTACGTAAATAATGGTATACTTTACAGTATAAAGTTAGTAAATAATGTAATTAGGAATTAGGAAATAAATAAGCCAAGGTTTATAATAATTTCTATTTTTAACGATTATTTAAATTAATAATAATAGTAAAGCAATTAATTAAAATTTGATTACAAGTATTTTGAAAAATTTAATTTATTATTACTACAAACGAGATTAATTACAGCGGTTGTTGTACCCACAATAAATGTACCCTGTTAATTCTCTTTTTTACACTTTTTAATAAAATGGCGTCATGTTTACACATTTATTTTAATTCGTGAATTTTAATGCATAAAATATTGTTCTCTTGAAACCTTTATTTCACGCTTAGTTAGAAAAAAATATTGTTTTTTAAACTAAGGTACATTAGACGTGGCTTTTACTGACGTATGAAGGTTGTTAAGTGGTTTACTCCAAAACGATGAAATATCGCTGTCTTGACTTTATTCTACTTGATTTCGGCATATTTAAATTTTGTGTGCGCTGCGATTTGCTAAAGTTCCAATTTTTATGCAGATACATGGTATTTTCTTATGTAACAAGTTTACTTCCATAGTTAAGGCCAATAGCTCCATAGATGTTTCTTTAAACTTAAGTTCGTATATCTGTTAATATTTGTTTAGAAAGTAAAGAAATTGGATCCCCGACCCTTTTCGAGAAATTATATCTAATGCTGTGTGTCTCATAGAGTCGATTTTTTCGACTAAATTATGAACTAAACTAAATTGCTCAGTAATTCACAATAAACATTCATATAGGTGGCAGTAACATCAACCGAACAAAATGTGCTTGACTATTCGAAATACTAAATTGTCGACTTTTCGTGGATAAACTAAATATTAAATTAATTAACGGAAGATGATATGAAAGTTGCATTATTTGCAAATGTTATTATAAACTACGAAATGTTTAAAAATAGAAAAAAGATGTCATGTAAAACTGTGTACAAATTTGGATACAATAACACATTTGCATTAAATACCGAATAATGGCATTTGACAACTAAATTGAAAAGTTACCTCGCGAGGAGATTTTTCGTTTGTAACCTGGTGGCAAACAGTGTAAGGTCACCTTAAAAAGTTTAGTTCCTAATTCAGCTGCAAAAATCGACCTAAGGCACAAAGCATTAAACAGGCATTGAAAGCAACGTTTAGCTTTTTGAAGGATTTGTAGGAAAATTGTAAAAAAAATTGGCGCACAATATAATATAATATATTACATTAATACAAAGGAGTCTTGCTTTAGCCCACAGTTTACTTAAAATCTCGTAAATTTTACTGCATAAACTATTTATGCGAGGAAACCACAGTTCAATTTAGTATTAATGACTAAACCCAATCTTTTGAGTGATTTGTGTTGTCTTATGTTGACTTATTTACTTAAATACATCGATAATAGTCTTGCTATAAGGGCGCGTGTGTTAGGTATCGGTGTGACCACAACAATTGTCTATGCATTGGGAAATACACTACATATGTTTTGTGGGGTAATTTAATCGGAATTAGACGTTTAATAAACCTTAGTGGTGTGCTATCAGCTCCAACCAAATGTGTTTTAATACTCCGCAGTTTAATGAGAATTTCCTCTTCAAACACTTTATGAAAGTAGAAAGTGTTATGATCAGTGCTATAATACAATGCGTCTAAAAAACCGTCATTATCTTTCATGTACACCGACCTAAAGCATGCATCAAGCTCGCAAAGAGTGATTTCAAATTTTGCATCCACCAGGGGTGGATTTATGTACTTTTAAAATTTTTTAATAAATATAAATGTGTTAGAGCGTCCGTGTCAATATTCTTAAAATTTCTTACATAACTTCAAGAATACAGTAACCTCAAGCAGCAAAGGCAAGGGAACCGTAAATCATGTCATGAGTAGTAGCAATATCTTAGGATTGAAATTTGTGTAAAAAAATTACTGGGTAGATTAGCAAACACTAAATCGACTAAGGTAGCTCAACTTCCCTTTGTTAGGTTAGTTAGAAATTGAATAGGCGGTGCCGCACTATAGAAAATCCACGTTAACGTTGCCAAAAAGAATTACTTCAGAATATTTAATATAATATCACCAAGGTTGAAGCGCGCGAATTGGATTATATGTAGATTACTAGAACTGGTGCACCCCTTGAATTGGAGTATAGATGATTTTAGGGCGAAAGAATGTTTTGGTAAAGAAAGGAACTTCACTTCCACGCCAACTTGCAGGGTCTTTACATATTAGTCTGAAATCATCCCACTGAAAATGTAAGCTGATGGAATGTTTGGTCTCAAGCCATGTTTTTGAACTGGCAATTATATTGAAGGGAAGTTTGTCACTATGCTACCAGGATAAAATGGTAAATGTGGGGCTATCATTATTGGGTAAAAACGATTTGAAGAAGCATTTAAGAATGTTTTGCATGATATACCGAAAATAATAAATTAACTGATGGACATTTCATTCAGATAAACCGGAAGTTTAACTTACACAGGGTTGGGCGAGGTAGATTACGCACTGTATTCTACGCGATTGTCGACACGTAATCTGTTACGTAGATTACGTAGCGTCCCTGACGCAAGCTGTTAGGTAATTACCTTGTTATCCTAAGGGCCACATACATTTAGATTTTGCTACTAAATCACATAAATTATTTGCTAGTAATGAACTGACTCGTACGCTGACCTAAACTAATACTCAACGTGTCATATTTTTATTGAGCAAAGATTAACCAGGATAGCATTTGCAACGGTCACTTCCTGCAAACTCAGGAACACCGCGCATAGCATTGCAGAGCATTTTCTGTGTTTAGGAAAATACCTTGCAATGCATTCCACAAACGATTTGCCAGCGACACGCTGATCACAGCAATTCGTTTGAAACAATAGCCGTATTTTGTTGAGAATTAAAATATTAGATGTCAGGTTTCGAATTAGAGGTGTTTGTATCTAAATTTATCATAACAAATAAAACATTTTCATCATAGTTGGCGTATTTATCAGTAGTAATAAATTTCGAGTTCGCTTGCATCTAAATCCAAAAAAGTTGAAGGTTTATACAATTCGAATTGGAATCATAATTACTACTGATAAGTAAGCCAACTATGATGAAAATTTTTCCTTTGTTAAAATAAATTCCGATACAAACACCTCTAATTCGAAACCTGACCTCTAATATTTTAATTCTCAACAAAATACGGCTAATGTTTTCAAATAACTAATTATAGTTTTTATAGTTTTCATTAAAAATTAGAATTAACTAAAAACTTCATCCAGCAACATATTACGGCAGAGCCAACAAAAACCAGAAAAAGGCAAATCTTCCAGTTTTTAATCAAAATAAACGTGTGTGATTTTAACACATTTTTATCGAGTACGGTTAGTTTGGTGAATTCGCTTAAAACTCCACTATAAATAGAAACCAACTTCAGCCTTGAGTAGCGATGCAAATGAATTCATATATTTTCCATCTGACCTGTATGTCCAATTTAATCTAGCATCCATTCACATCATCCAATACGGTATATCTTTCGGATTTTTAATTAAAATTTATGCATGAAAGAAGACTTGGCAGTACCATGAACAAAACATTTATAGTTAAATTCAACTTCATTTTTTTTAGCTTGGTGAAATGTCAGTAGATGTCAGCAAAATATATATGGTTAAAATATGTTTTACCATTTTTAGAAATGGAACTGTGAATTCTTAATATTGATTTTCAAGCGAACATATATTTTTTAGGTTATGCGGCTATGTTTAGAAAAAATTTGTATTTAGTCTGAAATTAATGTTTTTATTGTGAGCCTTACGCAGATTTTTTTGCCTAGATTAACTTAATTAGGACATACCAGCGGTTTATAGATGACACAAAATAAACTACGCTTGATTTTTAATTAAAATTTGCTACATAAATTAAGGTTTATAAATTTCTAAAATATTTCTTATTAGAAAATAATAAATTTGAACTATATTTGCATTTCAGACCTAAATATCAAACATAGTTTGATTTATGAATATTAGAGACTATCTATCTATGACTAGTAAGTACTAACCGCCAATATATAGTTAGTCGAAAATTAAAAAAAAAACAATACTTTGAACATAATACCAATTTTTTTAAATAAAGTACTAATTTCAGGTTAGTTCGTACCAGTTATCAATAGATGGCGCAAAACATAATACACTGAAATTTTATTCTTATTCCGTAATTTAATTTGAGATTAGTCAATTGTCGAAGTATTTAGTATCGTTGGTGGATAATTTACATTTTAGTATGCTATTTAGGATCAAATATTAGACCCAGTACGTTTTACAGATACAGTAAAAACTAGAAATCACCGTCCATTAAATAAAATTTGCGAGGTCCGCTTTAGCGATACAAAAATGAAACATTAGCGATATGTTATTTATTTCTTACTAGACCCAGACACATTTACCCATAATAATTTTTTATCTTGTTTTCGTATGTATGCATATATACTGTGTCATTTGGTCTAGTTATAAAACTTATTAGTTTACGACATATTTAAGAGTGTACTATTAAAGTATATCAAGGATATTAAATATTAATGGTATCGTGAATTTTTATTAAGTGATTAGAGATTGCCTTGATTTATCATTGGCCAAAAAAATTTATAAAAAGATATGAAAAAAAACAATATATTTATGCATTAAATATTAAAACAGAAATAATTTCGTTATAATTAACGGAACAATGAAATTTAAAATTATGGAATTATAATTGTTTATAATTCAATACGAAAGTTAAACTTATTTTTTTGTATATAAACGAGGTTTACTTTTGAAGAGAGAGCAAAAGAAAAACGAACTCACACATGCATAACTTCATGTTCAGTTTAATTTTCATATACCAATCGTATCAAAAGTGATTCGTTCGTACTTCGCCCATACGTTAGGTTTGCGAAGTCTTTCATATAATCAAGTTTTTTACTTGCGGTTCTTTTACGTTTAACCAAGTTTTGGGAGCAGTACAAACTATCGGCAATTTAAACCAATAATAAAGTAAAATTATTAACTTTAATCGAAATGTTGACCAAATTATGGTGAAAAATTGGCAATTTGATAATGCGTGATCATCCACTTTATACGTAAATGCTGAAATGCTTTAGGTAATCGGGAAGTTGATAAAAGAATAATAAAAGTAAGTAAAACGGTATTATGCACACAAAGTTACTTGGAAATATATTTTATACAACTAATAAATCTCCGGAAACTCAAGTTAAAAATATATGTAGATCATTGAATCACTACTGGCGGAATTAGAAGTGTTTGTCGACGAGTCGTCTACGCAATCACATAAAAATTGTAGAGACGCGTAAAGGCCCACCTCTCAGTATACCTTCATAATATTGAGCTCGGACAATAAAAATTGTAAACAATTATTGAATATTTTTGCCGAGTTTTAAAATAATTCGATTCATTTCTTAAGTTCCTAATTAGTAATTATATTTCCGCATGAAAATTATGGGGAATTAAAAATCCGAAAATTCGTTAACTGCTAATAAAAATGATACGAGTAGAATAATACTCAACGTAATTCGAAAATGAAACATTCAAGTGAAAAGTATGAAAATTAATTATATTTTTGTATCGACAACATTAAAATTATTTTAGATATCCCTTTGAGCCATGAATGTGAAATCAACAACGATGATGAAAACAAATAAATTGAGTTGTTGGGCTATATTTGGGACATATATTTGAAACATATTTGAAATATGCAAGAAAAAAATATATCGGACCCCGGGGGGTTAAGACTCCTCATTCCGAATTCGAAACAAATTACCACAAATGATGAAAAACTTTAAATAAATTTTTTTTAAGGCAGCGAAGATATTTTTTATTTCAAACAATACAAATTAAACGTTCAAGTTCAATATAATTGAGTCAGTCATTTAAAATACTGATTGTCAAGTAATTATTTCAAATAAACATATTGCATAATACTATAAAATTAGTTCATCATTCAGAATTTATAATATTGAAGTACAGTCTTTGGTTTTAAAAATATCGCAAAGTTTTAAGGATTTTACGGCTTCCGGTGAAAATCTGAAAAAGAATTCGCATAACGATTTAGGACATGGACTTTGCACTTTTCACAATAAAAATAGGATTTATATTTAAACCCTTGCTGTTTGCATCTAGTTCCTTCTGGTTGTTGGTCAAGTTGCGGCAAATGATCGAAATGGTCATATTTTAAATCATCAAACGGTCGTACTTCACTGCGATTTCGCTTCATTGGCTGGAAAATATCTTGGTTATTTGATTGCTTATCACATCGTACTTGTATTTGTGCTAGTGCACGTTTCGTGTGCCAAGCATATGCTAAAATTTAGTGGATTTATAATTTTATTTTCATGAACATTTTTTTGTTTATTGGTTCTTATATTCTATCCAACTAGAAACCACGGCAAAATTCACAAAAATGAATTACTATTATCAATGTCCATTTCTTCGATTTTAAATAAATGCGATAATAACTAATTCATTGATCTTCTTGATCCACTCGTCTCGTATTTTCGCTGTAAAGACTAACTTTTTCAAGCAGATCTACTACCATGTGAAATTTACTCCCTTTATGCCACCTTCAGACCGGTGGTTTTGTTCCAATATCCATAAAGTTCGATTTCAAAGGAACCAGTTTATTATCACTCCATCTAACATGACCATCTTATCATCCACACTCCGAACCTCATCTGAGCTATTTCTTTTCTCTCTATCGAATAACAGACTGTCCAATATTTTTAATACGGTTAGATTAATGCAACACAATTATGGTATCCAAAATGATTATAAGTTGTGAAGTCATATGGGAATGGGAAGCAACTTTTTCCACACAACATATAACATTGTATACCAAATGACACAGTTTCCCCTTAACGTATTGTTTAATAGCTAATCTGCCTTTAAAAGGCATACTTAAGTTTTTTTTTTTCATTTTATTTAAATTATTACAACTGAATACAATTCATCTAGTAATTTTTCTTTCTTAATTTAGTCACTTGTGAATGACGACGCCCATTGGCCAGCTCCATTTGTATGTTATTTACAGAAGTAGTCTTTGCTTTGGTGTCCTTAATCCATTAAATCAATTGGTTTCGTTCTCTGCAATCGTCTTACTGCATGTGAAGGGTCCAACATACCACGAAGCTCTTCATTTACGTGTTGATAAATACGTTGTCCATGTATTACTGCAAGTTTTTTTAATGCTTCTTGGACCATCGGGATATTTAGATCACTATGAAGGTCATCATTCCTAATGTACCACGGAGCGTTAACTATACCACGTAGCACTTTGTTTTGAAAAGTTTGAATGATTTTGATGTTGGTTTTCTTTGTACAGCCCCAGAGCTGCATTCCGTAAGTCCATACAGGCTTTAGCACCTGTTGATATAATAGCAATTTATTTTCGGTTGACAATTCCGAGTTTTTCCTAAGCAGCCAATACATTTTTCGATATTTGATATTTAGTTCTTCTTTTTTCTTTTTAACGTACTCTTTCCATCTGAGCCTGGTATCTAGGGTCATTCCTAGATATTTAGCCTTATTTGCATACGGAATCTGCTGACCGTTAATGTATACA
Organism: Nephrotoma flavescens; assembly: GCA_932526605.1. Classification (NCBI taxonomy): domain Eukaryota; kingdom Metazoa; phylum Arthropoda; class Insecta; order Diptera; family Tipulidae; genus Nephrotoma; species Nephrotoma flavescens. The sequence goes on along the minus strand of OW052220.1, from coordinate 112,894,628 downwards.
GGTTTGTAGCTGACTGTTAGATTAGTAAAATTCACATGCGTGGATTTCGATTCATTGAGCCCGGTAAGCCACTTTTTTGTCCATTTTATGATTTTGTCACATGCTTTTTGAAGTTCCCTTGTCGATTCCTCGATAGTGTCTCCTACTGAGAGAACTGCAGTATCATCAGCAAATGTTGCAACGGTAGAACATCGTTTAATTGAGGTAAATCTCTGGTGTAGAGTTAAAGTAAAGAATAGGTCCCAAAACACTACCCTGCGGAACTCCTGCTGAAATCTTTTTTAGCTCGGAATATTCATCTTCATATTTCACCCGAAAGTGGCGATTCTATATGTATGATCTTAAAATCATATAATATTGTTTTGGTAAATCTCTATGTAGTTTGAAGAGTAAACCTCTGTGCCATACCTTATCGAAGGCCTGTGCCACATCTAAGAAGATACCAGAGCAAACCTTTTCCTCTCTAATGTATTCTCAATGACATCCGTAAGCCTGTGAACCTGCTCAATAGTTGAGTGTTTCTCTCTGAAACCAAACTGATATTCTGGGATAAGGTTTCGTTGTTCTATGGTTTTTTTAATCTTTTGAGCAACAGCCTCTCAAACAATTTCGCTAGTGTTGATAGAAGTGAAATTGGCCGATAAGATTTTCTATCATTCGGTGGCTTGCCCTCTTTCGGAATCATTATTAATTCTGCTACTTTCCACTGCATTGGCACATGTTTTTTCCTTAGGATCGCATTGATTATGTGCAGTAATTTACGGGTCCCTTTTTCAGGCAGCTCCTTTATTATTTGCCCTGTTATCAGATCGTAACCAGGAGCTTTCTTTACTTTTATGTTCTTAATTTCAGCTTTTATTTCTTTCAATGTTACAGGCCTGATATCTTCGAAATCAGATATTCTGGGCGTATTAGCAGTGTTTTCGTAACTGGTCTGCTGACCTAGAGGTTAAAATGTTTCTTCAAGATGTTCAGCAAACAGGTCAGCTTTATCTTTTGTACTTCTAGCCCAATTCCCATCGTTTGTTTTGATTGGGGGGATCTGCGTTTTTGATCGTTTCAACCCTTTTGTTGCTTTCCAGAGGGAATAGTCGGTATCTTTAGTTGGGGCTAGAGAACAAAGATATTTTCCAATTGTTTCATTTTTCACTGCTTTTAGGAGTACCTTAAGTTTGATGCACAAGTTGTTTAAGGTGGTTTTATCTTGCGGCGCGCGTGTATTTTGCCATTTCTTTCGGGTTTTTCGTTTTTCCTGCACTAATTCTCTTAATTCTATTGTGTAAATAACGGAGTTTTCTTTCCTGGATGATAATTTGGGGGTGCATTCCCAAGCCGACCATTGTATGACATCAATGAGCCGGTCTAGTTCCTCTTCTATTTCATTTTCACTTTTGATTGGCACTTGAAGTTCTATTTTTTCCTCTACTAACTACTTAAACAATTCCCAGTTTGTTTTGTTGTTTGTTAGTTGTGGTAAATTTGTTTTTTCTATTACATTTTCACTAACCGTCATAATAACACGAGAATGATCAGTTCCGATATGCCTTTAGTGATGTAGAAATCTATAAGGTCTGGGATTTTGTGAGGATCTGTTGGCCAGTACGTTGGTTTCCCTCCTGAGTAAAATTCACAGTTCGAGTATTGGCCAGCTGCAAGAAATTCTTTGCCTTTTGGAGAGGTTAATCTTGAACCCCAGAAGGTATTTTTTGCATTAAAATCACCTCCGATAATGAAGTTACTTCCTAATTTCTGGAACAGGTTAATGTAGTCTTCTTTTTTTAGGTTATACCGTGGGGGACAATATATTGCAGATATATTACAGGTGTTGTGATGACCAAATTTAACCGTCACGGTGGTTACTTGCATGGATTCTTTTTCTATTTTTAATTCTTCGTGATGTTTAATATTATCCCTAATAAATATAGCTGACCCTCCTCTTGCTCGTTCTGCAGGAGCATACTTAAGTAATTTGTTCGTCGATACACAAATATTTTTTCACTTCCTGTTGTAAGCATCTACTTCAAAATGAATTGATGATTGTATTTAGTGAATACCAAGTAGGAATCTCCAGTACGAACGTGAGCGAGGGACACAAAGAAACTCATTAGAATATGTAACCCAAACAGTTTCCTTAATTCATCGGGATTCTTGAGATATTTACCACCGATTAGACTGTTGCTTGCCGCACATATTTCTAAGTAATATTTACTAAAGTACATCAATGGTGTCTCAAGGTCTTCTATAGGACCATCTTCCGTTTGTATTTGACTTTTTTCGATTTCAATTTTTCTTGATTGGGAATAATGTCAATTTATTTTCACCATTACATATCGTCTTTTTTAGTAAATTGAAATTCCTTGAAATCATCGAAAAATTCACTTTCGATTTGAGCGTTTTCCGATACCGAGCGCAACTGAAAACTGCGAAGTTCTGCTTGGTTTTCATCAATGGTGAATTCTTCCACATCAGATTCTTATAAAATTTACTTATAAACAATTAAGGTTTAACACTAAATTTGAGAAAATTTTTGGCATATACCTTTACTAGAATGTTCCAAGCAAGAAAATTGAAATTCATTTAAATTCGTTTATGCATCGCTCGAAAGGTGAAATTCCGAGTCGGAGCAATTAAAAATTTCTGCCAACTCTTCCATCATAATTGTTTACGATTTTTTTTTCACTTCCCTCTTCAAAATTGGAACATGACCGTTGTGATTCACAACTTGTGAACGTATTTGTCAATTTCGGAACATATAATATAATGTTCCGAAATCAAAACATATTTTCTATCAGATTTTTATTAAAAAATGGTAATTGACACTATTTCATATGAAATTGATATTGACGTACCACAAATTTTAGCAAATATACTTAAAAAATAACACTAAAGCCACGTCGTATTTCGCACTGCAAAAATTTGTAGAGTAGAATGCTGAAAAGTAAATGACGTAAATAAAAGCGAAACAGTACAGCTAAAATATAAAAATGGAATGAAAAAAATTGAACTATATTTTGATATGGAAAAAATAACCAAAAACTTTGTTCCCCAAACGGTTATTATGTCCATTAAAATATTGTTTTCCTGGGCAATAGGAAATGAACTTCTGAGGAACAGGAAATATTTGGCAGGCATAAGAATATAACTATGGGTAACACGCGATGTCTTTTTAACCCGGTGCAGAGGATTCAAAAGTTGAGCCTGTTGAATCGAACGAAATTTGTTGCATAGTTTAGTTATAATATTAAATCACATTTTTTAATTTTTACCATTTCTAAAATAATTTCAATTCCATATTATGCACAATATGTAAATAATTTAAATATTCTATATTTTAAAACAATACATGAACACCTTATTTTAAATAATGACACCCACATATAGAGTAAGAGTTAACATTCTGAACAATGCCACTATCAGCATAAATTATGATTATGTGAAAGCTTGAGTATTTGGAATTTTTCGTTTTTCATTTCTAGGTCATTTTACGTACATGTACATGTTGAATAAATTTTAGTGCATGAAATAATATTGAATTAAAATATGATTTTTTACCAGTTGCCACCTCACAAACATACATAGTTTATAAACTGAATTTTATACCATCTCATTATAATTTTTATCCAGAATTTATAAATTCTTTGTTTCTATATACTCACGTCACGTCATACAGTATTACATAAATAACAAGCACATAAAAAAAATGCGATTGCAATTTAGATAATAGAGAACTTTTTTTTTTGGTATTCTGATGACTAAAAAATTTAATTTGTTTGCTGTGTGAAGATTATCTCATATACGTAATGTACACGTTGACAAATTGAAATGGATTAACATTTACCGATTAAAAATAAGATTTGGTTGTTGGCACTATACTGAATATACTTAAAATTAATCTTTAGTTAATTTGCTCACGATAACACATATAATCAATCACTCATTTTCAAAGTTAAAGACTCGAGGTATTCATTTGCCAAAATGTTAATAAATTATGCCTAGCTCTGCGCTAAATACGACCCAAAAAAGATTTTTTCTTATAAAAATGTTTGGCAGCAGTTTTTTTTTATTTTGTATTCACTTTGATGATGTTTCGTTTGATTTTATTTTGTAACAAAGCAAAAATATTTTTAAAACTTTTTTTTTATCAGAAAAGAAACCTAAAATATTTGTTTTTAGAATTTTAAAATTAAAATAAATACGGGACTTTAAATTATGTATATTTTTGTTTCGTTTGTAAATTCAAACCACATAGTATTCTATAAAGATTTTAATCTTGTGAATATTAATACGAAGAAGACGAACTATGTGACAAAAAGTATAAGTAATAAATTAATGTTAGTTATACAGGAAAAATAAAACAATATACCAAAATTTTACTTAATTTAAATAATTAAGCGTGTTGTAGGTTAAGATTAATATATTTTCAATATTGTGTTGGTCGATGCAGTTTAATTCGCCTAAAACGTTTTTAAAATATGTGAGCGCACTTAATTTATGACATGTCACCGGATCGATTTGATTAATTTGTTATTAACTAATTAAGCTCTAAAATACGTATTCCGCTACACCAAAACATAAATATAATACAAAAATTTACAACAAAACATTTTTATATTTATCATAAATTCTAATTTGCATAAATGTTACATAGCCTGATGTATATACACTAAAATTACATTACTCAGAGCAAATTAAACCAGAACAATACAAACATATAATACACATAAAACATATAACAACAAAAGTTAATCAAAGATGATGAATTACAATCCCCCCGACGGTTATGTTATAATTTAGCGCACAAAAATTAAAAATTTTCAGCGCGCAACAAAAACAAAAAACTTTTATACAAACAGGAAAATAAAGTTGGATAAAATTGTGTTTTGTTGTTTTTGCACTTGTTTCAGGTGTTTTTCTTCGTTTTCATTTTATGTACCGTATAATAATTATAATTATAATAATTATTATAACAAAAAGAAATAAAACATTTACTATCATATATCATCGTCTTATATTATGCGGAGGCAAGTGAGCGTTTTTTTTTGTGTTAAGATTTTCATGTTTAAGAGATTATTTTTGCTTATTTGTAGTTTTTGCGCTTTATATTCACCGAACCTGTTTCGCTTTGTACATATATATGGGTGCTTTGTGATATGTTATCGATTAATATAATTTTTAATTAATGTGGAAAATATATATATAATAATTAATATATCTAGCTGTCGTACAATAAAGGCAATATCAAAATGTAAAATAATAAGCAAGTTTCTTGTGGCTTAGAGCCTATAATCTTGTAACTAATCGCCATTTCGTATACACACTTTCGTATTAAATTCGGTGTATTAATTACTAAGCTTCTTGAACAGTTTAGAAAATTATTCAAAATATAAAAAAATTATTCAAAATATGAACAACACTATTTCGTCCCTGCCCTTGATCTCATGCACAGCATTTCATACGGCGTTTCTTATGTATGATACCCTCTCTCTCTCTCTCTGGCACTATATCCAGAGTGATTAATTCATTGATCCTAAACCATCCGTGAAATTTGTTCCTTGTCACCACCGGGAATCGAACCCGGGACCTCCGGTCGCTGGAGCAAGCATGCTGACCACTTTGCCACCGGGGCGGCGTATTATACCCTGCTTTGGGATATATCCCTTTTTCAACCAAAAGAAAAAGGCTAAATTTAAGTCCAAACCACACAAATGTGTGAAAATCATAGTACGTAATAGCGTTTTTGATAAAAAATTTCGCTTGATTTGAAGTACAACCAACACAATTGTGTGTATAGATATTGTGTTTTTTTCGGACGAATTAAGTTTAAAAGGAAAATACAAATGTTTAAGTTGGTTCAAAACACATACAAAAATAAATTTTTGACATGGTACTTTTGCCGTACCCACACAATTGTGTTACCGGGCTGGAAAAGAGATATGCAGAGATTGGCATTTACGCGTCATCTATAAATTTTTACGTAATCGGGTCAACAACTCGTCGATAACGTCGAGTTCTCGTTGACAACGTCGACTACTCATAGATAACGCCGACTAATCGTGTATACAAGTCGAAAACTAATTGTAATTTACGTCAGTTCTGTCCCTGGAGATTTTAGTTAATGCAAATTAATGTTACAGTAAAATATGTATACATAGAAAAACCTGTCTAAGTTCACAAAGTTTCTCGTAACACACGTAAAACTAATATGAGCAAAATTATTTGAGATATTTATATCCCTTTTCCGGCCAGAATTTTTTTTTATTTCAATATAAGTCCACCACACACAAATGCGCATGTTAATAACCATAGTTTGTAATGTTTTTTTCATGATTCTCTTTCGTACACAAATTTTGCGCGCACTCACGTTTGTGCGCGTAAAATTTATGTCGCGGGTCGGAAAAGGGACATATATTTAATATGATCAATACCGAAGTGCTCCAAACTACAATACAACAAATATAAAATTCCTGCTGATTTTGCTTAGTAGTTAGTATATATCAGATAGGAAAACCACAAAAAATATACAGCTGTTCCCTTGAACAGAACCTGGATGCAATAGTTTGAGAAAAAGGAGCACCAGGTCATATGCATTGAAAGATCTGACCACACAAAACTAATAAACAAACAACCAATCCCAGTTCGCACATATTTAACGCGATATTCACGATATTTAAACAATCATTGGCAAGATTATTTAAACACTGTACAACAACAAAACAAAAATATCAAGGACATGAAAGCGAACTGTGAAAGAGTTTGGAAGGCTTCGGCCCCAGAACAGATGGCAAAGATTAAATAATAATAAAAAAATGCTTGATAAGAGATGGCGCGTAAAGTAATTTAATATACACTGCGCAAAACAAAAAACGCAAAACGCAGAAAAAATCCCCTATTTTCAAACGTTTATATCTTGGTGGAATGTTGGTTTATGGAAATTGATGTACGACAAATCGCTGTGCAGTTTTAGCGAACAATTGTTTTCCACAAAAGGTTTTTATTGAGAAGTTTAATATTATGACAATTGTTCGTGGCGTGCTTAGTTTACAAGATAAAGCTTAAGATAAGTTTACAATTTTTGCAATAACTGAACAGCGATTTGTCGTACAGCAATTTAAATGGTCTCATGCTCATGGTTTTTAAATTCTCTACAAAACGGTTTATAATGAAACATCAGGAAGGTTCGTTGGCAGGGTTAAAGTTTGGGATATTTTGCTCGTTCAAAACTTTTTGTTTGAATCAAAAAAAGTTATAAAAATACAAAAATAATCAAAAACGGAGCCCAGCATCAGAAAGTAGACTAAATTTTCCTACATTTTAAAAATTAAAAAATTAAAACCGACGGTTCACCAAGATACAATCGTTTAAAAATAAAGTATTTTTTCTAAACATTTTACTGTTGCGTTTTTGTTTTGCGCAGTGTATGTATATTATCAGGTACAATATTTGCGGGAAATCAAAAGTAGTGAATTTTCCAGAAACAGAGTATTGCATCCAACCCGAAAGTATTTTCTGCACCTTTAACCGCCCACCAATAAATATTTCAGCAATTTGCTTAAGCAAATTTCAAGGCTAGTTAATTTTAGTCTGATGGGATCAACATCAAAATAAATGCTATTACACATTTTTTATTAATATATTCGCAATTCGCATTTCATTAACGCATTCGCAATTTTAAATAATGCATTCTTGCACAACAAAGATTAGGAAGCAGCAAGTTATTAATAGAGAATATATTATTAATATTCTCAACCATCTTTATTTTTAGTGGTTTGGATTCTACAGTTTGTATATCAATGTAAACCACCAACAACATCATTTTAAAAGTGCGAGTATGTTTTTAACGATCCACTATTTTTTGTTTGGTCAGCAGTGGAATTGTGACTGTTGAGTGCCCTTGATGCTATTATTGAGAAAGTTCCAAAAAGCTATTGAAACTCTTGTGATCTGACTGCTGTTGTAGACCCATTAAACCTTCTAATTGTCGCCCTCGATAGCATTATAGTAAGTAGAGCGCTGGCTATGAATTCGGGGGTGTCGTGTTCGATTCCTAGTGGTGACAAAAAAAAAGTTACGACTGGGCGTTTTTAATGTGTTATGTTTTACATTGTGTATTGTCTTATATATCTCAAGCCATAGTTATCGGCTTTTCTCCATAAAAAAATTTAAATTGCTTCATGTTAAAGTTCCTATCACGCAATCAAACCAATTATTATTATTAATAATCCTAGAACTTGGCACCAGAAAGAGTAGCGTTAAATAAGTCCTAAGTACTTATTGGATGACTTTGAACACTCAATTCTACTGTAAGTACGAAAGCTTTTACGTATACACTGTAGTTTCAAAATCATCTACTTACTTCGGATCCTCTTTGGTTTTTTCTGAGCGGTTTAGCTTAACACCTCTTCTGTGCCATTAACACTCAAATTGCAGTTGATTCTGCAGTTAAATCTGGGCATTTAAAATTAATTTAATATACGACTCAGGGTAGGTTATTCTCTGTGTTTGAAAATATTTACTCGATTATCACAACTAAGGATTGTAACTAAAATGTTTGGTTGTTTTTAATTTCCCGAGAAATTTTAATTTGATTTAATAACTAAGAAATACTTTTAGAATAACAATTCAAAAGTATTTAACATTTCTGTTTGTTCAGGGGTTGCTGACAAGAAGAGATATTTTCTAATCTTCATATAACCCTACTGAGCTAGGAACAAAAATAATACTCTTTTAAACATAAAACTTTTATTTTATTTTAGAATGCTTCTTTATTCCGGCAACTTTATCAGACCGGCTAACGTAAAATAAAAAGAAAATTTTGTGTACATTTCCTAGGTTGTCTATGTTGTCAACGTCAGTAAAATAAAAAATCGATATGTAATCTATGTAATAGATTACGTGTCAACAATCGCGTAGATATGCATTGCGTTCTATCTCGCCCATTCCCGGCTATATGGGCTGCTTTGTCAAACTGGTTTGTTAAACTGGTAATAGCCTGGTTTTCCGTCAAGAGTATATAGAGAAGTTCAAAAACAATTGCCTGTTCCAAGTAAATATGCACCTTTAGGGGTACACCAAATTACTATGAAAGGCAAAAAGGTTTAAAAGGTTGGAAATATATACACTCTGCGAAACTCAGTTAAAGCCATTCTTAATTATTTTTTGAAATGAAAGTAAGGCTTAGAGTTTGAACTTAAGGTTTTAATTGGGATGTAAAAAAAATAAATTTTACTCTGCGAAATTCAATTAATGTCAGTAATTTTAAAATAAAATAATATCTAGTAATAATGACCCCAAATTACTCTGAAATTCAGAAGACACACATAATTTTTATGCAAATTATTAAGTAACGAATTGTTTTGTTTAATTGTACTGTTGATGGATCGCGAAGCGTAAACAAATAAAATTTTAGACTTATAGCAATCGATGCAGCATGTTTGAACGAGGTAAAACAAAAAAAAAAACTTTTCTGATGCAACATCAATAAACGCGAAATCTAATTAAAGCGAGTTAGTATATCGTAGGCGTTTGATTTAGTTAGTTTACTATTAGTATAATTTTTACGAATTTTCGTATTAGTGATATTATTAGTTGGTATTTTATATAATTCCGAAGAAATAGGAATAATTCGAGCCTACAAGGATTACAAGCTTTCCAATTGGCAAATCTCTATAAAATTATGCAGATCACGAACGGTTGTCAACAAAAAATTTAAGAATGGAAACGAAAATTATGAAAAAAAAAGAAAATAAAAATATTCAGCTGCTTTCACCGCGTTAGACAACGCAAATAAAAATTGCGTTTAAAAAAGAATCAATGGCCCCAAAAATTGTTTTGGAACTTGATCAGTTGTTAAATGGGTCAAAAGATTAATATAAACAGTTTTAGCGGAAGCACATAAAATTAATAGATTAAACTTTGCCAAAAAATATATATCCATCGGACCAATTTGGGAAAAGGTTGCCTTCTCGGATGAGAAGAAGTTTAATTTAGTCGGATCTGATGGATTCAAGTATTACTGACCTGATTTCAGATCGTATAAGAAAATATTAAAGAGCCATAACTTTGGAGGCGGCTCCCTAATGGTTTGGATCGCAATTTCCTATTTTGGGAAAACACATGTTTGTAAAATTTTGAATCGAATGAAGGCTAAAGATTACATAGAGGCGTTAGATGAAATTTTAATAGATTTTGGTAAAATTCAACCAACCCCGAATTGGATTTTCCAGCAGGATAATATTTCCAGCTGTAAATCCTATAGAAAATTTGAGAGCCAATGGGGCGCAAAAGATTTATGACAATGTGAAGAATTTTTGAAGCAATTATTAAAAATGCGGATTATACTCTTTATTAATTACATGATTAATTGCGTAAAATCAATTTTTAATTATAAATTAGCAAAAAAAATACAATTAAAGTTATTTTTTCATTTTAAATGTGTATATTGACAACCCAATTTAATCCTGACAATGGGTCAAGGTTAAGCTCTAAACTTTACTTTCATATCAAAAAAATTAGGGTTTTCGTTAATTGAATTTCGTGGAGTGTATAATAGCATTAAGTAGGTACCGTAATTTTATATTTCGATATTATACGTTTGTTAGATGAATAATTGCCAATATCGTTTTTTGTTGAATGATTATAGGAATCCTCTAGATTTGGAACGCGTAATGCACAGAGTCCAAACAAATAATTGCGGAAAAATTGATTAATTGAAGATTTGTGATTTTAAAGATTTTTGATAATTAAATTCGCGTTTAAAGAAAATAGAGCATTTTCATCATTTTGAGCAAAAAAAATGCTGTGAGTGATTTACTCAGTTCCGTGCGGAAACTATGCATTATGATCTAGATTAAACTGATCGTTCTTAGTCGTTGTTCTAAATCAGTAAGTTCATTGCGCTGATAAGGGATAGGTTTTATTTACTGGAGCGATTGTATATACGAACAAAAGAAAATACAAAAAATTTTTATGGTCATACTTTCTTCCCGGATGCCTGTTGATATTATTTTTTATGGTAGGTATTTAACAAAAAATAGTGATACGAAAATAAATTGATTTATGAAAATTAATATAATCAAAACTTTCTGCAATGAAATTAATAAAACAAATAGTTTTCCAAAATCACAGTAAATGCAAAGTATTTAAGCTTACGAAACTAAATGTTTACGCTTTTGGATGTTTTATTGAATGCGTAAATTATCTAAAATCCTATTGTTTTGTGGAATTAAATTATTTTGAACTTTTACTTGATCTTAATTTTAACAGTATTCTCAAATAATAGTATTGTGAAAATTTTGTTGCAATTCGGGAAAATCTAATCTTAAATCTAGCACTTACGTTACAATACGTAACTGTTTAAATTTGATTGCAACAACCGTCTGAAAATCGGTACCCTGCTTTATCTCGTTTACCCTAAATATCGCAGATCAACTTTGCTTGGTCCCCAAACATTATAAAAGTTGGTGGGGTCAAAACTAGCAGAGTAGCATATAGTGAAAAATCTAGGAATTCTGAGTATTTTAGTACATAAAATGTGTAAAGGGTTCAATTTGTGTATTCCAAAATTCGGAAAACTTATTCCTAGATTTTAAACGAAATGCTGTTTATCTGTTAGTTTTAATGAAAAATTACTTTAAAAAAGTGCGGTCATTATTTGATATTGTTTTTTAAACTTAGGAAAGACGCTCAAAAAAATTATTCAATATGCAAATTGAAGTCTTCACTAATTGTATATAATAACACAGCGGATTTTCTGGAGTTTGGTGGACAAATGTTTGGAAATGATGGCAAATTGATTGGGAGAGGTAACCATTTGCATGTACTAAAACACCCCTAAATTTTTCAATGAAATTGTGTTTTTAGTTTTAATATATAATTTCTAAGTATTCTAATTTTTGCATTTTTAACTAACTATTTGTTTATGAATGTTTAACTTGTGTTCTTCAGATTAGGCGGTTAAGTAAGGCTCTTAGTTAAATTTGGCTGTATAATATTTAGTTAGGACGATTTAGAACAGATTGAGTGATAACAAAGCACAGGAGATTCTACCAGTGATCGCTAATTTCGAGAGATAAGGAATTAGTCAGGAATTAAAGTTTAACTTAATAAAAAAATGAGAATGTGATAAATGGCATTTCAATGTTATTACCCAGTCAACCTTAATTTTCATGTAAGAAACCCAACTGTCACTTAATAAAAAAAATAGTGCGCGCGATTTCTCGCAAAAAAATAAGAAAAACTTAAAAATTGTGTCGCAAAATCCGATTTTTATGAAAGTTTTTTTTAAATAAAAAGGCCGAAATTATTTTATTTGTGTATTTAATTACTATGTAAATTGGTATATAAAGTTATTTGAATAGTTTTCACTTATATATGATCAAATTATTGAATTTATGAAACCTATAACCTAAAAATTAGATTGAATTGTGTACGTTGTTAAAAATTAAATATTAGTCGTGGCTTTTCTGTTATCAAATGTTTGTGTTAATAAATTAATCAAAATACATAAAAATCTAATCATGTTTTATTCATAAAAAATATAAATTGGCATCGCGCTAATTTTGTTATTACTTCAGAATTATAAGGTTGGATGGCTGGAATAAAGTTATTATTTTTTTTTTATTAAGTTTTTATTCCTGACTGGTTCTGCCATTAGTTAGCGCAAATATTGGCGAAGCATACTATTTATAAACTGATTTATCTTAACGGAAATGATTGCCAAAAATTGGACAGCAAAATGGCCGGGCGAGTGGGTAGGGTTAGTACAACACCTGAAATTATAAAATCATCATAGATTCTCCTCGACTTGATAATTTTTAATCACGACATCGGTGATCATTTCAGATTCTTTATGGAGTACAATCAATGAACGAAAATAAATTTTACTACACAGTGGTCGTTTGAAAATTTCCTTCAAGTATTTCAAAAGTAAGAAAATGTTAAAAACTTTATAAACAGATCCAAGCGGCTGAAAAATTTATAGGCTTAAGTTTGTTGTTTTCTATAGTAAATATAGTTTTAATTTCAATTATTTGAGGTTCATCTGCAGTTTCTTTTATCTACAGTAATGTTTTATTTTTGTTAATCTGGACCAAATTATAATGTTTTATTGAACCTGAACCCAACCCGAAAATAAAATTTAGTTTTTCCGCTGGTTTCAAACCTAATAGATGAGATACCAAGAGTTAAAATCTGTTATGCTCTCGTGTAACATAACTTGTCATATTTGTTTCATAATTAAATCTCATGCCGCAATAAAGCTTTGTGATCACCTAAAATAAACGATTAATAAATATGCAAAATAATAAAATAACAAAAATTAAATTTGATTGTTTAGGAAAATAGACAAAACTAACCGCGAAGAATTCGTTCATGCGGGTTTTCTGTATCTTGCCTGTTTATGTTTTGCCTTATACGTTAACGACCGATGAAGTTATCGATATTTTTGGTATGACATCAATAAACCAAACTGACTGACAAAAATTTCGTATAACGCTTCGCTAATGATGTAAAACAGCCAAGCTTCGACTTACTGATTTTTATTTACTGCCCAATTAATTTTAAATCCGTTTTTGTAATCTCACGGATCTTAGTTTTAATAATTCGAAAATCTTTGTTGTTGTATTTTATTTTGCATAATTATTTCAGTAAAAAGCTTTCACACAAGTTATAGACGGCATTTTTGCTATATGATTTTCTGATTAAATGCGCTTGTACCACGTACCATTTTTTAAATCAGTAAATGGATCGAATGCACATGCGTGTTTCATTTATAGACAATTTTGAGGTGACCGAACTAATATTCGACCAGACTTGACTATTTCTGCTAAAAGCAACAATATATACGGAATTTATAGTTTATTAATTTCGCCCTTAATTTTATTTTTAATGCTAATTAAATATAACTATTTGTCAAATACAAGGTAGTCGTCAGAGGATTTCAGCCAAATTATTCATTTACTATGAGATACACAAATTCAAACGAAAATTGAACTGGTGAAGATTGCCTGCGTTTAGTGTGCTGCGTGACTACTGATTCAAACGAGTGGCCCATGTGGCGTTTGCATTTTCAACTAAAGGTTATTTCGACTATGGCAACACTTACGTCATTTGTAATATGACAGAAAATCAGTTCAAAACAAATCAGAACAAAATTGGGAAATATTGAAAACTTACTTTCTAAACGTAGCGAGTCTTCTACGAGTACCCAAACTGTAAGAAATTTACGTGGGAAATTCAGTAGCAATGAAATGCCTACAAGGCAATTTGTGAAGCGTGTTCGTGAAACTGGATTGATATTAGATAAACCAACACGTGCACGTGCATTTAGACCACGTACAGCTGAGAATATTGCTGAATTGAACATTTCAAGCAGCTCTGTGATGAGAACATGAGCATTTTCACCTAAAAATCATTTTTTCCGACAAAGCTCATTTTCACTTTGGAGGCTATATGTCAACAAGCAAAGTTGTAGCATGTGGAGCTCAAAAAATCCAACCGTAACCATGGAGAGGCCGTTGCATCCACAACGAGTGACTATTTGGTGTGGATTTTAGACCGGCGGCGTTATCGGATCATTTTTCGAAAATGGGAGCGTTATCGAACCATCATAAACGAGTTTTTATTACCCACAATTCAAGCGGACACACATGACATTTGGTTGCAGCAGGACGGCCAAATTTGCCACACAGCAAACGCAACAATCAGTCTTTTGCGCACTGTCTTCCGGTATCGAACAAGCAGACGTAACGGAAATGTCAATTAACCACGCTGCTGTGATATGCCTCCATTGGATTTTTTTTTTGTGGGGAGCCGCTAAGGATAACTGTTACGCTAACCATCCAGAGACTATCCAAGACTTAAAAGATCAAATCGAAGTTGCCATTGATGAGATATTAGCCCATATGATCGAATATGTTCTGAAAAATTGAGTTGACAGAATGGCGTACTGTAAAGCCAGCTGTGGAAGTCACTTGTGTGGACAAACACTTCATCTGCGATTCTTCGAACAAATAAAAATTATTGTTTTTCTAAAGAAATTAAATTGAAAATCACGTTTTCCAATGTTATCTTATATATTTTGTTCTCCCAAAAAATTTTTTTCAATTCATACGAAAAAATGCTAAAGCGAGTTTGAATAGTTACGCGGCGATAAATTATTTTCTTTAAATTAAAAATGGCTTATTTCTGCACGCAAATCAGTGTGTGAAATAACCGTTAGAATTGAATCGTATAGAATGTAAAATTTGCAATTGGTTTTAATTAAAGTACCTTGAAGTATATTAATCAATTTGATATAGATAGGTTCAATAAATGATTTGATTTTACCTCTGATAAATCAGATGATAATTGGCTTACAATTAATGAATTTTCATTTTTTCAAATATAATGGATACAAGCAATAAAACCGATTTATTTGAAAGTCAACTCTAATTTGTGAAAAAATTCACAAACTAGACGAGTTCAAGAATGCTAAGATTTCCAATCAGAAAAAAATAATACATACGACAAATATTCCAATCACATCGCTAAAATTTTTGAAGTTAATTTTTTAGATAGGTATAAGAGTCCAATGAAGATTAACCACAAAATCTACTCATTTAAAATGTGTAGGAATCCCTTTAATTTTAAAATACTTATATGAAATAGAAAACAGTTGCAACTGTTTTACTGCAAGACAATGTATGCATACACTCTCAATACTTTAGGCAAAAACACTATAAACACATTTTATTTATTACACTTCCATATCACCTGGTTACCCATTTGCACATCGTTTTATCGTTTAATCATGTTTACTATATACACCATTAACTCATTGCCACAAGTGTGGCCCCGGACCACACGCATAACAAAACAAAATTAAAATCCTTTGGCGATTATTATTTTTAAAATTTTAATTCAAGTTCAACCGCACATGTTTAAAACATCTTAATGATTATAAAATAGTTTGAAATTATATTGTATGTTTTCATCACTTTAGCGGATTTCTTTACAATTTTACAATATGTGTTGGATAGGTATTGCGCGGTTAACCGAAAATATGTATATAGATTAGATATAAATAAGATAATAAATTTTGAGTATTTGTTTTGAGATTTTCATTTTCTTATGTTGTACAGCGTTTTTAATAAATAAATTCCAATGCGAGAAAAATGACAATTTTCTTTCACGAAATTTATCTAACATTTTATTTTTTGGTTTAATAAATTAAGATTGTTCTCTATATGTGCGATGGCTGAAGCACCATGGCACACACAAAGCTATCTATATATACATAAATACCCAGTATATACAGACACTGACAAAATTTATATTTATATGGAGGCGTTAAAATTTATTGGTTTTTGGTATTTTCATTTTCATTAAAAATAAATTTAAAGATGATATTTAAACAAAATAAGTTGTCTTATGTTATTTCGTTTTGGATTTGATAAATCTATTAGAATGGTGTGAATATTTAAGAAAAACAACACAAGTTTAAACACGCTGATTGAACAACACAAGAAACAGAAATATATATGATGCTGTTGATTTTGTCCAGTGTTTGTGTTTATACAATATGTAAATATAAATATTGGATAATATTCTGTTAACATTCTAAAAATACAACATTTTTATTATCCCGCAATATTAACTTAACTGTGACAAATTCTTTGTGTGTACGCTCTTTTCATCAAAATTCAATTTCTTTTCTTCGAAGTCAAAATTTTACCATAATTTTTTAACTTGAAAATATTTTTATGATATGCTCGTATATAACGAAAAGGATACATACATAAACAGGATCTAATATCACCAAACAAAGAATTACAACAATTTACATGAAAATACCATAACAGTATAACGCAATGTTGCGAGTAAAAAAAATGTTTCCCCGAAAACCGCAATTAAAATTACATAAAAAAATCTTAATTGTGTTTTACTCTCGTACACAGATTTGTTCTGTATTTTGTTACTCTGCGCTCAAGGATGACCTTTTTATGTTTAATAATGTTTTAGACAAGATACATGTAGCTATTACAGCATTACATGATTTACCTGACATTATTTTATTACTCGCATTTAATTTAGTCATAGTTTTGGTTTTTTGTTCCCTAAGATTTCGAGGTCAATTTTGGAACTAGAATTTATTACGTTTTATAAAGGTTATCTTGTTTCACTTTTCTGCCAATGTTGTATAACATTATGTGCCATTGTTTATATTTCAGTAATTTAAGAATTAGTTATTTAATCATTTTGAAGGACGTATACACAACTTGACATAATCTTTTATGATCGCTAAGCCAGGTGTAAAGAGTATAACACACAGGTGGTTAAGTGTACGTATTCAAACTTTATTTCTATACCAAAGCATAAACTAATTAGCATAATTTATACGAAATGGTTTATGTATTTTTATATGTTTTATGATTTATTGATATGTCGTGATAATTTGATATACCTAGTTGATAACAATTATACACGGAAAAATATTTCTTAGATTTTAAAACAATTATTTTGGAACTTATGCCTTTATTTTATATTGTATGGGCTATTGGTTAGATTATCTTTCTTAGTAATTATTGTTTTTATTATAGTAATGAGCACGTTTAGAATTTTAAACAAAACTTATAATTAATTAAATGATATAATCTAACAATTTTTTTTAGGTAAGCGTTGGGGCTGGTTGGGCAAAAACAAAAAAATGAGCCCAACTTATTTGTCACTTCGAAAGAATTTTATTTGGTGTTTAATTATTATACAATGTATATACGTTGTACGGATATACTAATAACCTCACCAATTATTTATTGTAAATAATCGCAATTATTTCATGAAAGAGTTACACTACCTAATGTAGTCTAAAAATGATTTTAAAATTTTAAAATAAGTTCTAAATTAAGAAAACACATTCAAGACTATTTTATGTAATGACTTGAGAGACATCTATAGGTAAAGATTCAGTCATATTTAATGATTCCTTTAATAATAAATCCAACCAACAAATTATCTTTTTATCAAATCAATCACATCTCAACCTGAAATTACATATGAATACTGTACTATTGTGTGTTAAAAATTCTTTCAAAAATGTTGAACAGATAAATCACCAGTAAACCATATGTGTTGGTACCGTGTTTATGACCATGCGATATTACATCTAGTTTGTGACGAATAAACAGCACCCTTATACCAATGGTAATTTTGTATAAGATTGAGAATTAATTGAGTATTTAAACTCACAATCGAAATTAAACTATTCAACAGAATAGAACGTTCAGTGTTTTTTTAGAAAATGTGTATGGTATTTTGACGTTTAGGCAAAGATCAGAGATATACAGATCATGGGGAAACAAATTAATGTCCGGAAGTCATTGGATTATCATTTAACGTGATATATAGCTAATTAGACTTAACTGATTCCAAAGTGGTTGATTAAACTTATTCGTAGTCGTTTGGAAAATATTTTAAACTGCAGTTCCCCATGGGGTTCCTTGACCCGACGAAAAATCTTAAATTAAGGTTCTAAAATTATGGTCAAAATTGAGGTATAATAACCTGAAAATTGATCTGGTGGACCACTAGTGGATAAGTTTTTCTCCTTCAATTGCCATAACATGTAACACATTTCGTTCTTTGCTCCAAGCAAATGGCACTTGTAACTATATTTGTTAGATTACGGCTTTGGAGTTTAGTATTGTAAATATAAAGTACATATTTACAATACTCCGCCGTGGTTTTCGAGGTAAAGTCAGTGAAGTTTAGCGGAGCTTGGCCCACTGGACATGAGAAATTCTATAGCAGCTTCTATAGCACCTGTGAAGGAATAGATTGAAATCGGAAAGATTCTGGATTGAATTTTTAATTGTTGAGGATAATTTTCCAAAATTTATGCGAAAGCGATAATTTATGGCAGTAAACTGTTATCTCGCCTTAGTGCAGCCACTCTGCGTACCAGGTGGATTGATTGATCAAGAGAAACCTTCATACTTAGAGTTTTTTGCTAGATTACAGTAGGTGAAAACTTCTATAGAAACTATTTTATTTATCGCCGCAGTATTTTAGTACATTATTTGCAGGGAATCTGTTAGGAATGGTTCGATTCTATTTTGAGTTTGTAGCAAAGTTGGTCTGGACCATTATCTGGGCGGTTACGCAGTATATGACGAATTTTGATAGAATCCATTATTTGTAGGAGCTTGGTGCTCGGAGCGTAAATGATCTGGATTGGATTAAGAAGAGGAGACTGGTGAATGTTGATTTTTTGAAGGTTTGGAAAAAAGGACGGAATTTGATGTGAAACGTTTTAGTAGGAACTTTCTTGTCTTTTGCAAGTGTCATGGTGTCTTTCCTCAATAGTTGGGATGAGCAGGGAAAGCGACGTGATATCTGTTCCCAAGTCGTTCGGAGGGGCCAAGAAAACTGTTTAATTATGTTTAGTAAATTTAAATAAACAAAAGCACAAAAATATAATTATCGATGGTTTTGGGGTATTTTCCATACCCTTTTCCGTAGTTCTTGAATTATGGGGTTTTGCAAATTGGTTTTGAGAGGCATATTTTGCTATATATTTTTGAATTATATATTTTAAGAAAACGTTTTGGATGTTTGGATGTCTTACCATACCATTTTTGAAAAGAAATATATTTTGGCATTACAAAGACAACAAGTGATGAAATATCAATATAATACCTGTAAATTCAATAAATTTAAAACTTTTAAAGAAATTTATCTTGGGAACTAATGACTGTTGATATTTTTGGTTTGATGTATCATTGTCCTCAAAGAATATGCGGTGGCAGATAAATTAAACGGAAATCTATATGCCGTAAATATTTTAGTTGGAGTTAAATAAATTTATTTAACAAATTTAAAGTTTTTATTTTTTCACGAAATTTATGTTGCACTTTAATAAAGAAAATTAAATTATATTTTGTGCTGATGTCAAAATACCTTCGACAACCTTCCCCAAATTATCGTTTGTCTGATTTGTCTGAACTAATCTGATTCAATTTTGTACCAGTTATGTAAATAATTTTCTTGTTCCATTATTTTCATTAATACATCGGTAATATAAATAAAATGTTGACATTTTTTGGTAGTATTAGTTCTGTTTTTCTGGATGGCATGTGTTATGATTTTGCTAATATTTGTAAATATTGCATCAGTCAATATAGTTCCGAGTTTAAACCCATTTGAAAAATTCAAATGGCCTTTAGAAAAAATCAACTTTCAAAATATATGTGTCAACATTTTATGGCAATCCGATCATTAGTTTGCAAATTACTGTTCTTTTAGTAACGGTACTTTTACCAAATAAAGGAAAACACTTTTTTATTTTGTTAATTATTCACTGTTTTTATTGGAGGAAATGCTGTTTATAGGAACTCTGCTCCATTGAAAGCAACCGTCGAGCGTTACAATGCTATAAGCTTAACCGTGGCCGTACAAACACCATTGTTCGCCCGAATTAGGCATTATTCCAAAAAAGATAAAAAAAAGCGTACAAAATCATTTTGGAAGAACTTAAAGGGAAGTTGCATGAGATAGCTGACACCTTAAAGAAACCAAAATGCATTGTATACACTATTTTGCATGGAATTTGTTGCATGGATGCTGTTCAAAGTGGATGCCGCGCTTGCTCACATTGGACCAAAAACAACAACTCGTTGACGGTTCGGCACGCTGTTTAAAATAAAGCCGTTTCTAGAAATTGGAAGAACCAATAAAGTTTGGTGGAAATCGGCATACCGAAAGTAACAGTTCACAAAGGACCTTCTGGTTTTTTGCAAATATTTTAAATTATTTAAAAATTACGAAAAAATCGATTAAGAACAGGAAGATTCAAAATTAAGTTTGCAAAAAAAATTTTCCAGATCAATTTCTCAAAATTGGCAAAATTGGCAAATCTGCTTTTTTAACACTTCTTCTATAACCTTTCTATAGTTCAAATGGGATGAACTTATTAGAATAATACTTTATATTTAAGAGTTTTACACGAATTCTGGTATCCAAATGAAATTTAGCAGAAATCGGAGTGTTAAAACAATCAGTTTTCATAGGAATTTTTATTTTTGCAAATATTTTAAAATGTTAGGCTTTTGCGAAAAAATTGATTAGGAACAACATGATTTTCAATTAAAGTTATTATCAAACCGTTGTTTATCATTACTCCAAAAAAATAAGCTGAAATAACGCATTTTGGAATCTACTGTTGTCACAAAATTCATGCTCTACAGGCAGGCTGCACAAATATTAAATTGTTAACGTTGAAACGTCGAACTTCACATTTTTTTATAAATTAATAAATTTCAAAGTAGTTAAGGGGAATTTGGCGTACCGTACACACAAAAAGAAAAGTCGGGAAAGGATCGGACCGAACTCTATAAGCATTTTTGTTGCCTCATTTGTGTATTTTAAATATCACAACCACCCACATCCACTCACACCCACCTAACCCCATCATCACCCAATCAACAGCAAACGACACACCTAAACATTATTACTTCCCCCACCCATTATCCAATTCAAACCCCAAAACCCATCTCACCCGCACCACCCTATACCGCACCACCCATATCATCATCCTTGAATACCTCTATACCCACTCCCACACACGCCACCCACACAAACCCTAAATTCCCACACCAAACCCAAAACACCTCATCCCATCCTCCTCCACCACCCATACCACCACTACTACCACCCCCATAACCACACCACCCACACAAACCCACATTCACACGAAATATATTTTAAATCCACATTCACATGCTATGAAACCAAAATAGAATAGAAAATAATTTTTTTTTATAAATTTTTAAGGAGGGGAGTTAACAAAACCCTACATATCTTCGAACATCCTACACACAGAATAATGTCCAAATCACTAGGGATCATTCCCATGAATTGCTTGAATTTTCAGTGAAGAAATTAAGTTGATATCTCCATCCGTTCTCAAGTTATCGTGCACACAGACGGACAGACTGACAGACGGCAAACCGAAACCATATAGCATTTTTTTTTAACAACAGAACAAATATTTTTGTGTAGCATTGTCAAAGCTCTATTGTATATAAGATAATTGTATCACAGGCACTTAGGAATACATCAACGAAGAAATAGAGATCCAAAAGTGTGAAATAGTATAATTTTTTTTTTTTAACGCTATTTGCCGTAGGCACTTGGCGAAACACACTTATACTTAATAAACACATTTTTATTAATCACTTGTTTTTTGTTCCGCAGAATATTTTGAATGTCTTTCAAAAAGTTTAAAAAATCACTCGATCGATTTCGACTTGTTAGGTTGAAAGACATTCAAAATATTCTGCGGAACAAAAAACAAGTGATTAATAAAAATGTGTTTATTAAGTATAGTATAATTTTGTTGCATAAAAATTAGTAAAAAGTAACCACGAAATGTATTTCTCTAGCTCCGTTCAAATTAAAAATTGTCTTAAGTCCAGTTTTACATCTTACAGTAAGAGAATAATACTCTGCTTTCGAAAATTGTAATACAACTGCGATAAGAGTCCGTTGAAATTACCGCATGAATAAAAAAAACAACTTGCGCGAGACAAGTAACTTCATTAATTATCTAGGTAAGCTTACCGGGTACCTGTTATTTGATAACAAATTTTGTGCATATAAAACATTCGTTAAATATTCATAAATGATTTTTACTCGGTAATTTTTTATAATTATGCACAGATAAAGGAAGGCGTTAAATTCGATTGTTAAATACAATTGTATTTGCATCCACCTTGACTTCATTCGTTTCATTAGTCAACCTCTTCTCCATATTTTGATCATATTCTCTTTTCCTTAATTATAGGAGGAAATCCCAAAAAGGGGCGCGGTCTGTATATCAATATGAGAGAAAGAGATAAGGAATGACCATTCTATTTCTAAATATAAAGGAATGACGAATAATTCCGGATATTTATTGAGTACATCAAAATTTCTCGGAAAAATTTTCCTCATTTTAGAATGAAATTAGCTGATTGTTTTCATGACAATCTCATAGTACTTATTTGCAATTTTTTGTTTTGTAAATTAGCATTACTGCATCAAAATTAATAATTTTTATCTAAGATATAATCCTGTTATATTTTAATACAACATAAAATGGGTTATTTTGTATGCCGGAAATTAATTTTTGATTTTAAAATATTTCTTTTACATATGAAGTTATGGACTATATGAATTTTTTTAATGGAACAAGCAGTTGTCGGTTTGTTAAACCTCAAAAGATTCCCAAAGTTACATTTATAGGCCGAACAAGTCGACACTGAAATCACTTACCTTCACAGATAGTACATAATATGTGTCCCTTGCAAAAAAGTCCCTCTCAACACTAAAATGAATGGTTTTTACAACACAGATTTTCTCATACGAGCAGAATAAGGAACCATTATGAAAATAAAAATTAATTATAGTCACTAAATGATTGAATCGGACTCTCGGTTGTGAATATAGAAGATCATTTTCAAACCTTAAGATGCAGTGACAGAATTGAAAGTTTTTAAACTAGTGGGAAAGAAGTATACTGAGCAAACTAACTTGCAAATAATTGAAATTCGCGCAATCGAACTCTTTCGAGATGTCCTGTGCAAAAAACTATAATTCACTAAGTATATTCTGGTGAAATTTGTAGTAAACAGAATAAAAAATTGAAAATTCAAGTAAGCTAGAATAGAAATATAAAAAATAATCTCGTTCCATTCGTTCTCCCCAAACCGGAAGCTATGCACACTGAACCCTTATTAATTAATTATCTCAAATTATTTTTTATTTGAGATAATATTATTTTTTGTCAGATAATTTTTTTTTAAGGTGGTTTCATTTTGGTACCACTAGGATCAGAAACGTATAAAATAAAATGAAAAAATGTTTCAATATGGTATTCAATTGAAACTAATCAAAACATAAAAACATATGAAACGATAAAATAAAATAATTTACTATCCAAATAAATTAATAAAACCATTAAAGTAATTCAAAGTATTTTCATTTAGTGAAAAATACTGCAAAACAGTTATGTGTTGCAGTGTAAACGCAAACTAACTCCAATGTAACATTGCTTCTGAATTCATCACAAACGTCATCACTTCATCACAAGACACTTACGTCTACGAAATGCCAAATTATTCTACAATACCATTGGGTAGATTTTCGGTCTATTTTATAAAAGCCGTACACTGAAAAAAAATATTCTGAACTTAAGCTAGTTCAACTTGTTTTAGTTATTATAACCCAGACTTTGCTTAATTTAGGTAAAAATGACCATGGTTTATTTTACTTATGCATGTTTCATAATACAAAAATGGCTAAGTTAATTTCAATTTAATCAATAATGCTTTATTTTCTTCCACACTCAACTTGTTTGTATGTCAATTCAAACTAAGCATTTATTTGATAACTTCAGAATAGTTAAACTAGCCCATGTAAAAGTAAAATCAACTGAGCTTGGTAGTCAATTCAACTTATATGCTTGGTTTAATCTGAACATAGGTAAATTCAACTCATAACAGTTTGATCTTACAAATATGTCATATAACCTAAGCATTTGTTTAAAAACTAATAATTTAACAATGTAGTAGTTAAATTAAACCATATTTTGTATGTTACATATGTTTCATATGAAATAACATAGCAATAGTTTAATTAAACTACGGACATTTAAACGGTGATACTGGATAAAATTCGCTAAAAAGATATGTTCTTGTGTTATACTAAAGGTATAAAGCAGATTTGAATTTTTGAAAATTGGTCTTTGTAACCTGATGAGTTAATGAGTAGACCAACTTTTTATCAGTATGCAACCAAACTGCCAAGAAAGAGCTTGAGGATGTCCTCATTATTTCTTAAGGGTTCTAAATAACTGAAGGTTAATTTAACTAAGTAACTAAATTATAATAATTAATCTGTTCAAAATATGTTCATATACGCTGAAAGTTAATATAACCTAGTGAAAGTTTAAAGCTTCGGTTTAAATTAACCTACGTGCTTAGTTATATTAATCGCATTTTTGTTGTTTAAACTAAACTGTGTTTTGGCTCAAAATTTCGTTAAAATTAACCTACTTGGTTGGTTATACTTATAATTATTGGTCAAACTAAACTCTAATAATGGTTGTGTCAACATATGCTGTAGGTCAACATAAACTAGCGAATGGTTTAAATTGATGTTTAAATTAACCGACGTGTTAAGTTGTATTAACGTTTTGCTTAGTTATATTGACTAAAGCAAATAGGTATAATTGACATTGGTTATTATTTGAAAATGAACTATTCATTTTAGTAAAAATGAACTATTCATTTTAGTATTATGAAACAAGCGCTTAGTTGGCTGAAAAACAATCCATATGTTCGCTTAAAATAACCAATGTTTTTGTTTATATTTACCTAGAAATTTTTTTCAGTGATGGGATAAATACGCCGATTCCTAATGTTGCTCATTATATTTGCTGTAACGTTCGATCTTTGTGCTTTCTAGTTGCATGGGTTAGTCCTTCAGGGTTATGGAAATAACTCAAGAAATGTACCGACAGTTTATGAATCTATTGCAAATAGACAGTTCCATCTTGCGACACTCTCCTATCATAGGACGCTCGCCTCATTCCCCTATCAGATGTCTAGTCTTATGGCTTTTTCCTTCTTTTTCGAGCTGAACCGCAACCATAAATGCGCAGGGCCAATAAATTGCTATTGACTTACGAATTAAAAAATATTGTCGAAGTTTACTTGGTGGTACTTTACAACAAGTGCTGCAGTTAAATCTTTTATTACACGTGCTCCCAGTAATTTATCGGTAATATCCGATATTTTTCCAGCACATAAATGAAATTGACAAACATGATAGAATGGCCCTAACCCAAATCTGGTAACCTCGCTTGACATGTTTCATTAGCATGTATGTTTTGTATAAACTTTAACCTTTAAATTTGATCATACTTTCATCGACTGATTGATACACGCCAGGTTTATAACCTTCTGTGTATGTTTTCACTATAAAACTTCCAATATGGGTCACATATAGTCATTTGTACATGTTTTAAGCATTTACAGAGCTAACATTTAAATGTGCATTAAATAGTAACCAAGAAAATCGATCTCTCAACATTAGCGATGAAATGTGACCAAAAATTTTTATAACTTGGAATATACTCCCCATTAGCGTGTTATTTGCAAGAAACATTTTGATTTCGACGACCGTTGTATTTAAAAATTTCTAAATTATGTTGAAATTTGATGCGCGTGAAATACTTCCTAACTCTATCCTTAGTAAAAAAAAAAATTAGGAATGGTTTAGGAAAAATTTCACGCTCCTGTACAGAAGCATGAAATAATTCTTAAAAAAAAATCCTAAGTAAAAATTGTGTGTGTGTGTGTTAGTAGATATACGTCGAAAAAGAAAACATTTAGGCGAACTTATTTTAAAATAAGAACAAAAATTCTTCAAACCAAAAAGTAAAATTACTTGTTTAGTTATATAATGGGGTAGTTATTCGATCGGCTAGTAAGAAAGCAGTTTGCTAGCCAAAATTAATTGCAAAAATTGTATATAATATATGTATATATATGTGTATATGTATATATATTTTGAAACCCAGATTTCCTTGATAAGATCTAATATAAAAACATAGTGAAATCGATGATCACCTCGCAAAATCTGGACTAGTATTCCGATGAAGTCGTGAAAACTCTATAAACAGTAATGATATAATTCTGGGCCATGTTTGGCCATTCCACAACAATGACAAAATTCTGAAAATCGTTATGGATATGGACATTTGATAGATCTAGCAGAAAACCATAATGAGATCGATGATCACCTCGCAAAATCTGGACTAGTATTCCGATGAAGTCGTAAAAACTTTATAAACAGTAATGATATGGGCTTCGGGGCCATGTTTGGCCATTCCACAACAATGACAAAACTTCTGAAAATCGTTATGGATATGGACATTTGACAGATCTAACATAAAAACATAGTGAGATCGATGATCACATCGCAAAATTTAGACTAATATTCCGATGAAGTCGTAAAAACTCTATAAACAGTAATGATATGCTTCTGGGCCATGTTTGGCCATTCCACAAAAATGACAAAATTCTGAAAATCGGTATGGATATGGACATTTGATAGATCTAACATAAACCATAGTGATGATCACCTCACAAAATCTGGACTAGTATTCCGATGAAGTCGTAAAAACTCTATAAACAGTAATGATATGGGCTTCTGGGCCATATTTGGCCATTCCACAACAATGACAAAATTCTGAAAATCGTTATGAATATGGGCATTTGATAGATTTAACATGAAAACATAGTGAGCTCGATAACTTGACAAAATCTGGACTAGCATTCCGATGAAGTCGATAAAAATTTTAAACCATATTTTAATTTTAAGTTGATGACTTATAAAATTTATGTTATATTATTAATTTTAAAATATAATATGAATCATACTTGTTATTTGAATATTATTTAGTAATATATATTAACAAATAATTTTGATTATTATTTAATAATATATATTAGCAAATTAAGATTCGCCTAAATGTTGTCTATTTGAGTGTATAATCACTAATACAAATACGCATGTTTTACTTAGGAATTTTTTAGGAAATATTTCACCCCGGTTAAATTTGTTTGAAATGAAATATGTTCGAACAAATGTTCAGGAAATAACTATAAAAATAAATCAGTGTTTACTCAACATTATCAAGAATTTGGTGACATTAGCCATCTATAATTCAAAATTCAATTATCAAGAATGTTTAGTCCATCCTCTGTGAAATTCATTGCCACATTGCACTGAGTTGACCAAATATGCATTCTTTTTAATATATTCTTCGATGTAAGATGTAAGATTTGAGTGACTTCATTCAGATGAGCTTATGTATCCTTACTACCATTACGTCACATTTAATGAAAATTTATGCTGATTTATTAATCACTCTATCGTTGCCTGGTTCGAATACTAATTTAGCCTAACTAGTAATTTAATCATCAAATGCACTGTCGATACGAGAACGTATTAAATTTTGATAAGCACCATTAAATTTCCATTTTTGTAGAACACGACTACCGCGAGAAGTAATTTTTTTTATATTCTGGAATTATTTGGAATAGGTAAAATTTAATTTGTAATTCTTTTGAATAATCTCATAAACCAGTTAAAATACATGGGATTAATAAACCATCATAACGTTTCAACACAAAACGAATTTTACACCTCCGCACAATTAACAATATACAATTTATAATCAAGTTGTTCCCCGATTAATATACAAAGCATTAAAAGATTTTCTCACTGTATGACTCAACACATTTCAAATGAATTAATAATCTTTATTTGAAGGCCATAAAAACACTTTCGTAAATTTATAAACTGATATTTCACAAAAACAAAACCAAAATGTTACCAGGGCCATTGAAAACGGTCGGGCTTAATTAAATTATCATTTTTGGGTCATGCCCTCTATGTTTCTATTGCTTTACATTCAATCCGTGAACTAAATTAATTTTTATTTTATTAAGATCTGTGAAGCTTAGAAGGGTGTTCACTACGTATTAATTACTTGACTTAATATTTATCGTTTTATAATTTTGACCAGCTTGTAGACTCGTATTTAAGGTTGAATATACATCTCAAGTATTATACGTTCGTTGTACCAATATTAATTGGTGCTGATTTATGAAATTTTCTAATTAAATTAATTATTTATGCTGTTAACAAAACCAAAAGGCGTTTTCTAGGAAAAGCACTATGTAAGCATAATATGAATTGCGTTCATGTTTTTTTAAGTTCATGGTGCTGTAATATGATACTGAATAAATTGTAACATTCGAAATCAACAGACAGTCAAGTGATAATTTATGATCAAGTTTAGTTTATTCATTATCATATATGTACGCATATGATAATATAGTTTGCCTTGGGTTTTTATATAAATAATGCTGTTGTAAGTACACCACAAGTTGTTTAATATATCATAATATAAAAGTTGACCTGCTCAATCTCACGATAAGATTTTATCTACATGTACCGAAAGGATATATAGTTGTTATTTTGATTAATTGTTGTTTCAAATCAATCAGATTAAAAATTAATCATTGCGTATATTGACAATACATCAATATACAAACCCACTGATCATAATTTTTTTGTAACGATCGACACATTATTTATTTTATTTAAACATTTCACGTTCATTGTTTTACGATCAAATGATTTGTTGAATAATAATGTATAATGTTTTGTATTTTATATGATTTTTATTAGTTTTTTGTTTAAATTTAATATATACGAGTAGGTTATGTACACGATGTGTTTTGCGAGCTTAAGCAATCTTACTTTTACTATATGCATGCGTATACTCTCCCATACTTCTTGTTCAGCAATATACATTTCGGGAAGCATAACTTAAAGCGATTTTTAAGCCTTCAAATGTTATATAAACTGCCTTAAAAGCATTGTTTCCTGACAGCTAATTTGTTGTGGGATATAATTTTTCCGCCATGATACGCAAAAAGTACTGTGCAATTTTCTTTTTAATGCGTTTTTGCACGCAATGGTTTAAGACCATTTATGCTTACCGAATATTCCATTGTATTAAACCTATTTCTTGTGGCTTCTGAAGTTTTTTAAGTTTTGAGTTTTTTTTATGTTGAATTTCGATTCATACAAGATTCGCTGTTCGTATGTTCCAAGAGATCAGTACTGATCAAATAACTGGTCCTATTGTACGAATGCAATTTTGCCGTGACCTTCTTGTGGCAGTTTTTGAGAGGTATACATGTTCTTTCTTGTAAAACTTTTCCCTTCTACATTCCATAAGTCTTTCCATGGTTTAACATCAAATGAATGATTGATTACATCATCCGAAGGTAATTCTGAAATGGATGGTTCGAAGCTGGGATCGTCGAAATTTTTTGATATTTTTCTTTGAATATTTTTAAGTTTTTTCGCATAAAATCATTACAAAAATAACTCATACACAAACTACTGTACTACATAAATTCTTTTACTAAAACAATTGGTACAAAAATGTTCTTATATGAAGAATTTATAGAATTAGTACAAAGTACGATTATTACAAAATAAAAAAGTTGCTTTGATACGATCGATGAGAGCAAAGCAAACTGCTTTGTGATCAGAAAAATTTAGAATTGATACAAAATGTGCTTATTACAAAATAAGGCGTAGGCAATTGTGTCTTGATGGTGTATACATTTTTTGTTGTTTTTTTTTCATTCAAAAATCAAAAATCTCCAAATCTTAATTTAAATTATAAAAACTGCAATTACACTACCATAAAACAGATAAAAATTACATTTGCGTTATTTTAATTCGTCTTATACATTAGAGGATGGGCTGCCGCCTCCAAACAGCGGCTTCTCTAAAAAAATTAAAACTCAATTGCTTTGTGTGTATGTTTTTATATATGAAATGTGTATGCTTTTATCTATGTATATTAGGGTGCACAAAAAAATTTTATGTTGAGAAAGTTATACCGCCGGGCAAAATATCAAAGTAGGTTCAAATAAATGAATTTAGGTGAAAAAAGAAATTAAAAAAGTTAAAAACTAGATAATGCTCAGCGCAAAAATGTACAAAAAAATTGCCTGATACTTGACAATAAAATATAAATCTCATAAACGTTTTCAAAAAAATATAAAATATAAAGGTTTTCTGAAGTAAAATTGTATGAACTATCGACCAAAACCATAAAAATTGGTGTTTTGTTAACATTAAAGGTAGTTCTGAGCACTTTTTTTTTACAAAATTTTATCATTTTTTTCGCATTTTTTGTAAACGCTTTATTTAATTTTTTTTTAAATACGAAAAATACACAGTATTTTAGGGCATTTAATAACCTTTCAAACGTGACATTATACTCTTTGATATACTACGTTGATCAAAAAATATAAATTGTTTTCTAAAATAAAAATTTTCGATTGAACGCAGTTTTTCGTAACTTTTGGGAATTATATAGTATTATTATTTTTTTTTGTAAATTTCAGAATTAATAAACTTATGACGCATTAAATAATTGTTTATAGGATATTACTAAATGCATTGCAATATCTTTCGTATGGCTTAAATATGAATTTTTATTTACAAAATTTAATTGAGCCATTTAAATATTATAAATCAAAATCTATCATTTTTATATATTTTTAAAAGTTTATTAAAAAAGTTGCAAAATAATTTAAGTTTGTTTTATAATAATAGTTATAGATAAAAATAATCGTAATAAATATTACTAATTAGAGTTTCGTCTTGATTTGAGATTTTGTATTCTCGATATCGCTCTTTTACTTGAAATAAAAGCTGTTTTTCATCCTCTTTCTTTGTTATTTTATCGTTTAAAGAACTAACTAAGGCTATTGCTCTTTCGGCAACATCATTAACAATAAATATTTTCTTAACTTTTATTTTCGCAGATAAATAGTTGTTATTTTCATTCCACTTTTCAGGGTCCATTTCAAGGAATTCTTGAGTCGAAGATTCACAAATTGCGTTAAAAAAAGTTTTGTGTTTTCCGTCACAAAATCGTATATATAAAGCTGATTTACTATCTCTTTACTTATAAATGCTTTCTTTGGATTTCATATCCAGGGTTTTCCAAAGCTGAAACTATTAACCATTTTTCTTCTAATGGAATAACTCATTAAAAATGCAAGTCCAATAAGAGTTTCGCTGAGGTACCATAAATGTCTGGAAAGTACCTGAAGAACTGCTTCTGCTAAAGGTTTATCAATTTTTTCGTTATCTACTAACTGTTTAAATAATTTTAAATCATTATTAGCTGCTTTAGTTGTAATACTGCATAACCAATATTTGATATATAGCCTTATCATAAAGATAACCAGTTTTTAGAGTGCGCCGAGTTCTCTGTCTACAAAACATAAAAATAATTAAAATTTTTAATGATTAAATTTTAACAAATATTATAAAATATATTACTGGATTTCGAAATAAATATATTTTCAAACTATATGTTGCTTTTGCCATCCACCTTGCATGTGATGTAACACCTGGTTTTTTGACTTGTCCATTAATTGATTCCCCAAAAAATAGAAGCCTTTGTTCCAAAAAATCAATATAATCCCCACGAGGATGATGAATTTTCAACTGTTGTTTCAAAAATTTCACAATTTCAGTTCGAATAGTTTCTGGGAAGTATTCTTTTACATGTAGATCTTGCATGCCAGATACATACAAACTTATGTCTATATTATTCCATTGTTTTTTAGAGCGATCGAATATTGTAATCACACGCCTTCTTGTTAATGGTTCTATCATTTTTTCAAATGCTTTGCGAAAAACAAAAACAAAAGCGAAAAACATAATTGTGTTTGAAAGTTTCTTTGCTATTAAAAACGCTGCTCCATTTTCAATTTCAGTGTTCGATGCTATGGTAACAAAGGACATATACCTTTGATGTTATCAAAAATTTTCCATCAGTACCATTTTCCAATTTTGGGATGACAAGCAATTTAAAGTTCCCACCACCAGACAGCTATCCGTTCAATATCCATATTTGATGGACTACTCGTAAAATCTTTCATTTTTTTCCATCCCAGTGAACAGTCAGAATTGTGTCAGGATTAAAACTTTCTCGAATATCGGTGACAATCATTTCTCGATATTTTCGCCTGCAATTCAGAATGCGCCTGTAAATGCAACGTAAATCGACATAATGAAATACTCGTATATTGGAAAATATATTAAATATAATAATTTATAAAACAATTACAAAAATAATAAACAAAATAAAATGAAATAAAAACGAAATAAATATAAAATGTACTTTTGGAAATGTTTATATTACAAAAATTAAATAGTTTGATAAAAAACATTTTTAAAATGTATGTTTCGTTTCATATTTTTCATGTAAATCGAGTTTACTTGAAAACTAGTCCATTATTTTCTAATTATTTATCAACTAAAAAAATATTTAATACTTACTGAATAAGTAAATGTCTCTCGAAACTTTTAACTTTGACATTTTTTATAAGTATCACTTAAAGAATTTTTATTTTTAATAACTTAAAATATTAAAGTAACACAAACACTTCGTTAACAGTTCAAACGAAAGTATAAAACTATTTTTCCCAGTCGCTTCATTTCGGTTTTTATACGAACAATGATGATTCAGGCACCAATAGGAATAACCTGTTCAGTTCTCGTTTCTAGATTTATTTCGACAATTTTTGGGGGTAATTAACGTCGGGTCAAGATCTTTATCAGATAGTTTTGTCCTTATGTTGGTTTTCTGTGAACACAAAAATTTATATATTTCTTGGATGTTGTCATTTAAAAAAATAAAATCTTGTTTTAAGCCATACGAAAGTTATTGCTGTACATTTTGTAATATCGTCATAAAGAAAATACATAAGAGTGATAATCTTAGTACAATAAATTGTCATATGAAATTTCAAATCGAAATATTTGGAGTTAATTTTGCGGCTATCGGACGGAAATAGGACGTACATATATACTTCAATATAGTTCTTTCCTTTTTTCTCAATTTTCTAAAATAAAAACAACACACACAAAAAATCGAAACATGTATATTTGACATACATATGTGTGTGTAGAAAATAAACAGAAAAATAAGAATACATTTTTTAAAGCTATTGCAGTTGTATTGCATTGCAATACGTAGCCGCATCAATATAAAGAATAGAATGTCGTTACCCCAGTATTGTGTTTTAAATGCATGCATTTAAATGCACGCATTTTGCATACATTTAAAACACTTAAATACTGGGTGACGATATGTACACATAGCAAATCAGGATACATATACACGTACATTCAAAATGATCGAGCATGCGCACATTTCGATTTTAATGTTTTGTGGAATACAAAATAAACAGCGAACAACCATATTACACAAAATTTACAATAAATACAAACACATACATACATGCAAATAAAAATAAAGTTGTTCAAAATCAGAATTATAGAAATGTAAATATTATTAGCTTTTGTTTTACTTGATCGTGAATGAATGAAGGAGTACAAGAAATATTGCACATGTATATTTTTTATGTTTTTCATGTGTAGATGTAGTGTATTCGTATTATTTAATTTTTCGTATATTTCATATGCGTTAGCTGGTTAGAGTAATGGAAAACGGATGAAATGGGATTTTTAACTTTTTACCTGTTTACGTCACAACGATACGAATGTCGAGTATATTCGTCATAAAGATAAAAAAAATTACAATCGTATCAACTGTAATTTCTTTTTCCAGAAGAAGGGCAAATAAAGATCATTTAAAAAATATGTATGTATATACATTTTAGAATATTCATAATTAAGCAGGGAGAATAAGTTTTCCGGAACAAAATTAAACAGTTAAAGGGGTTAAGTTATTTAAAAATTGTTTTATGAATAGATTTTATGAAGTAGCTAAATATTTGAATGGACAATATTATTTTTGATTACATATTACTTTGGTACACCTCCAATAATATTTAATCAAATTATTTAGCCTATAATCTGACTAATCCGAGTTCTCGAATATCCCTAAATTTAATTATTACGAGTATTATTGAAAAATCTAAAGTCTTACTGATAGCGCATATATTTATTTTAAGAGCTCTATAATTCACACGGTAAAATTTATTAATCTATCATTACTATCATTACGATCCAGAATAATGAATATTATTTTTGTTTTGTGTGGTATTTATTAAACGGTCGTTGTTAATAATGGAGAATTACCTACATATGTACGAGTATTTATGAGTTATTTATAAACGAATATTGCAACTCCCAGCGAGAATCTCAATGCGCTGGAAATTCCCATTGCGCCTTTCCACTTTTTTAAAGCCCATTTCATTTTTTAAATTTTTTTCGTGCTTTATACTATATTATGTATGTATCAGGAATTGAATGTGTGAATGACAAGCAGATAACGGTACTCAACAAAATCAATTTTCCGTTGGAAACAACTTCCCGAAAGAATTGACAACATTTAGAAATATAGGAAAATTTGGGAAAACCGGTACACTACGTATGTTTAGGATTCAGAAAAGTTCATTCTTAAGTATGATCGTAATCTACCAATTGAACTAGAAGTTCTCATAAAATTTAAAGTTTTTATTGGGAGTAAAACATACAAAAATAGACGTCGAAAAGTGCAAAAGGTACCCGGGTACCCTCGTCACTAACATTAGGGTTAAAGTAAATGTTCCACTAAGTTTCCGAGATGTGAATTCTCAGTTTGTTCAGCCGAT
This sequence comes from Nephrotoma flavescens, assembly GCA_932526605.1. NCBI lineage: Eukaryota > Metazoa > Arthropoda > Insecta > Diptera > Tipulidae > Nephrotoma > Nephrotoma flavescens. Next base: position 112,859,376 of record OW052220.1, on the reverse strand, counting down.
TTTGCATAATTAAAAACAATTTTCCGTAGCAATAAGACAGAACTAAGGCAATTTTTTTATAAACCATTATGTAGGCACAAAAACCATTGTTTCAAAAGCTGTGATTTATGTAAGCCTGCTCACCACAAGCCTGCTTCATTGCACCGACAATGTTTTCGACGGGTTAGCCAAAACCACAACTGGAATATCATTAAACGATATGATGTTAACTAAGACCAAGCGATATCAAAGACAGTTTCATACCGCTCGATCGCTGCGCAAGAAGACTTGGTTTGGAGGTGAACAGCAGTAAAACCAAATATCTAACAACACCCAGGAACATCTCTAGTGCAAATCTCGGAATTGGCGACCACAATTTTGATGGTGTCGAAAACTTTAAATACCTCGGGTCAGTTATAACATCACTGAATGAAATCCAGGCAGAAATAAAAGCCCGAATCGCTGCCGGACAACGAGTTTTCTACGCCCAATCAAGATTATTGCGTTCGAAACATCTATCGCAGTCGTGCAAGCTCGCACTTTATAAAGCACTAATAAGACCTGTGCTGACTTTCGGAAGCGAGAGCTGGACCATGACCTCTAACGATTGTAGATTGTTATCTACATTCGAAAGGAAGGTCATACGTTCAATTTTTGGTCCAATTAAAGTTGCGAACAACGAATATCGGATTCGTATGAATCACGAAATAAAGCAACTCCTCGGAGGCAGCGATATCATCGGATTCATTAAATCCAATCGAGTGAGATGGCTCGGCCACGTTGCAAGGTCCCCACAACAACGGATGATATATAAAGTGTTTCACCAACAACCAGCCGGAGTACGTCGTAGAGGAAGACCCCGACTACGCTGGCGTGACGACATTGAACAAGATCTGCAAGCATTAGGATGTCGAAACTGGAGGACGAGAGCAATGGATCGGGATGGATGGAGGGCCATTGTGCGGGCGGCGAAATCCCTTCATGGGATGTGAAAGCCAGAGAGAGAGAGAGAGAGAGATATGATGTTAACTGGCACCCATCTGATCCAAGTGTGTTGATTCTAACGCCGGCACATTTTTTAGATGGTAGTTCGCGAAAGTAACCGCAGAAACGATCCTACTGACTGAAAATATTTCCGTTAATCATCGTTGGACATTACTACCAAAAACAATATTTCTTGCAATCCGCTAGATTATGTAGTTTTCACACTTGAGACGGCGCTAATTGCTACGGAAAATTGTTTTTAATTATGCAAAATCGACTGAACAAACTGAGAATTCACATCTCGGAAACTTAGTGGTACAGGTACTTTAAGACTGAGCTTTTCTGAATCCTAAATATACGTAGTGTACCGGTTTTCCCAAATTTTCCTATATTTCTAAATGGTATCAATTCTTTCGGGAAGTTGTTTCCAACGGAAAATTGATTTTGTTGAGTACCGTTATCTGCTTGTCATTCACACATTCAATTCCTGATACATACATAATATAGTATAAAGCACGAAAAAAATTTAAAAAATGAAATGGGCTTTAAAAAAGTGGAAAGGCGCAATGGGAATTTCCAGCGCATTGAGATTCTCGCTGGGAGTTGCAATATTCGTTTATAAATAACTCATAAATACTCGTACATATGTAGGTAATTCTCCATTATTAACAACGACCGTTTAATAAATACCACACAAAACAAAAATAATATTCATTATTCTGGATCGTAATGATAGTAATGATAGATTAATAAATTTTACCGTGTGAATTATAGAGCTCTTAAAATAAATATATGCGCTATCAGTAAGACTTTAGATTTTTCAATAATACTCGTAATAATTAAATTTAGGGATATTCGAGAACTCGGATTAGTCAGATTATAGGCTAAATAATTTGATTAAATATTATTGGAGGTGTACCAAAGTAATATGTAATCAAAAATAATATTGTCCATTCAAATATTTAGCTACTTCATAAAATCTATTCATAAAACAATTTTTAAATAACTTAACCCCTTTAACTGTTTAATTTTGTTCCGGAAAACTTATTCTCCCTGCTTAATTATGAATATTCTAAAATGTATATACATACATATTTTTTAAATGATCTTTATTTGCCCTTCTTCTGGAAAAAGAAATTACAGTTGATACGATTGTAATTTTTTTTATCTTTATGACGAATATACTCGACATTCGTATCGTTGTGACGTAAACAGGTAAAAAGTTAAAAATCCCATTTCATCCGTTTTCCATTACTCTAACCAGCTAACGCATATGAAATATACGAAAAATTAAATAATACGAATACACTACATCTTCACATGAAAAACATAAAAAATATACATGTGCAATATTTCTTGTACTCCTTCATTCATTCACGATCAAGTAAAACAAAAGCTAATAATATTTACATTTCTATAATTCTGATTTTGAACAACTTTATTTTTATTTGCATGTATGTATGTGTTTGTATTTATTGTAAATTTTGTGTAATATGGTTGTTCGCTGTTTATTTTGTATTCCACAAAACATTAAAATCGAAATGTGCGTATGCTCGATCATTTTGAATGTACGTGTATATGTATCCTGATTTGCTATGTGTACATATCGTCACCCAGTATTTAAGTGTTTTAAATGTATGCAAAATGCGTGCATTTAAATGCATGCATTTAAAACACAATACTGGGGTAACGACATTCTATTCTTTATATTGATGCGGCTACGTATTGCAATGCAATACAACTGCAATAGCTTTAAAAAATGTATTCTTATTTTTCTGTTTATTTTCTACACACACATATGTATGTCAAATATACATGTTTCGATTTTTTGTGTGTGTTGTTTTTATTTTAGAAAATTGAGAAAAAAGGAAAGAACTATATTGAAGTATATATGTACGTCCTATTTCCGTCCGATAGCCGCAAAATTAACTCCAAATATTTCGATTTGAAATTTCATATGACAATTTATTGTACTAAGATTATCACTCTTATGTATTTTCTTTATGATATCGTTTAAAACATTATTTAATGCGTCATAAATTTATTAATTGTGAAATTTACAAACAAAAGAAAAATATTATATTGTTTAATTCACAAAAGTTACGAAAAACTGCGTTCAATCGAAAATTCTTGTTTTAGAAAACACCGATTTGCAAATCGTTTACAGAAACTGCGAAAAAAGTCATAACAATTTGTAAATAAGTGCTCAGAACTATCTTTAATGTTAACAAAATACCAATTTTTATGGTTTCGTCGATAGTTCACACAATTCTAATGCAGAAAATTTCACATTTAAATTTTTTTGAAAACGTGTGAGATTTATATTTTATTGCCAAGTATTAGGCAATTTTTCCAGTTTTTTCGCACGTTTTTGCGTTAGATAGTGCTGCTCTATCTAATTTTTATAACTTTTTAATTTATTTTTTCAGCTAAACTCATTAATTTGAACCTTCGTTCATATTTTGCCCGGCGAAATAGTATTCTCGATACAAATTTTTTTTGTGTACACTAAATGTGCACCCTAAATGATATTTGAATTTGAAACTCCTCAAAGCCGCTTAGCATTCATCTCCTGCGCGCAAGGACCAACGCAACTTTTTTAGTTTGTAATAATCACAATTTGCACCAATTCTAAATTCTTTATATATAAATGCTTTGTGACCAGAAAATTAATACAAATAACGATTGTGTCAAAAAAAATCACACTTTGCTTTGCTTTTATTTATATTGAATACCTTGAGTTCATACAAAAATATTTTTGAACCATTTGTTTTAGTAATAGAATTAATGTGGTACAGTAGTTTGTGTATGGGTTATTTTTGTAAGTGTTTTGTTGTTTTAATTACGTATGGATGGTGTGACAAAAGTTTCAGGCCACCAATTGTGACAAAATTTTTAGGTTACACATTAGCAGCGATGTTCAATTCCGGCACGGCTAAAGTTTTGCAAAAATTCAAAACTATTACCTGGAATGAATGCACTATGGCCCACAAGCATTTACTTCTCGATAGAACGAAGAAAGATCGCAACGATAATACCAAACTTTTCCGTGGCACTCTACTATTGCTGTCCGGTGATTTTAGACAAAACGATCACATTCGAAAAAATTCGTTTGCGTGGAAATACATAATGCATCAAATTTTTAGATATTTTTTTAAACATGGCAGCCACGAAACATTAAAATCATATTCCCAGATTTGCACGCTAAATACATTAATCATACGTGGCTACGTGAGTGAGCTGTTTTAGCCGCACAAAATATCGTTGATAAATGAATCTATTAATTTTAAAATACAAGACTCACTGCCAAGCAATGAAATATCATTCAAATCTATCGACACTGTCAACCTGATGAAGCAGTCAACTATCCTGTCGAATTCTTAAATTCACTGGATTCCTGGGAATGCCATTCCGCTTAAAAATTAATTAATCAAAATGAAAATCGCCTAAATTTGAATCACATGTTACTGGTAAGGCGTCGCCTTCCTCGCATCACAGCGTAAAAGCGTCCATTTTCAAGAATCGCCACACGCATGTAGATATATTATGACATCACTGAGTTCCACACAGCTAATGCATATGAAAAAACACAACTGTCGCACATTTACACACATACAACAACAATAATATGATTATTATACTTTCCACCAATCTCCCAATCTCACGAAAAGTACCGCCTCTTGCGCCAAATGTGCCAATGAGAAGCACCAAACACGAGAATTGAACGGCGCAGGATAAACAGAAATTCCACTTATTTTTTGATTTTGTTTTGGGCAACAACAAATCACACAATGACTAAAAGAAAATATTGAAATGTCAAACCCAAAGTCAAATGTCATTTACTATAGCTTATCTAAAACGTCTGTAGCGTCCACTAGTAATGCAAAATGTTCGAAAAAATAATATCTGTTACGATATTTTGTGTACATACGTAAACGATCTTGGGAATCTCATGGTAATTTTAACTCAATTATGTCTTAAGTCAACTTAAGCGGTTATGCCTTGTGACCACATTATATTCCCAGGTGTTGCAATTCATTTTAGAGCTGCGCCTTGCTAACTAAACAGAAATAGCCTTGCTAACATCAAAAACTGCTACTGAAACCTTTAGTCTGAAAAAGATACAGACACCACGTAACATCTTAGAGCAAAACTGATATCTAAAATAACATTCAATAGTTTACATTTTTTTCTATTTTTTATATTAAAAAATGAAAGTATTAATTATCCAGTGAATTGAATGTTCTTTGAAGCTCAATTAACATCCCCATTTTCATTCAAGCATTACCCAGCAACATTCTTCTATCACATAATTACAGTTACCACCTGTATATTGCAAGCTCAATGTCAACCTGTACACTGACACGAACGATGGGTCAACATTGATCGTATAATGAATGACGAAAATTTGCTTTGCATCCAGTCTCTGTTGGGGTACGAACTCAGTAATTCCCGGCCCCAGTGCTGAAGCCACTGCACCACTTGTCCGGAAAGTTGAACGAGTCTACATATACATATATTTACTTACTTTTGCGTTGTTGTTGGTTCGTTGGTTATTCTAAATAGGTCTACAAAATTTTGTTTTTGTCAAATATTGTTGTTGTTGTCAAACATGCGACCGATATTGCCACATTTAATACTTATGAGGACTAGATGTCTATAAATAATTACAGAATTCGGATTTAAATTTGTTCAAATTGTGATTAATATTGAATTATATTGAAATCACAATGAAAATTTTGTTTTTGTCAAACATTGTTATTGGTGTCAAAATAAGCTTGGCCGATAATAACACGTTAAATATTTATAAGGCTGAATGTCTATATATCAAATTGGGATTAAAATTGTATTATTATTAAATCATACGTTTTGCTTGAATAGGTGTTTTAAGCAAACCTTCCATTTTTCAAACACTAAATTATATTGACACCACTTGTGTATTTTTAAGATATCCTGCTGAAAGCTATGAATTTTCAAAATCCCAACCGAGGCTTGAAAACATATAACCTTTGTACAATCACATAGCTTTAGATATAATTTTAAATTAAAGGAAAACAATAACTTAAAATCGTATATCACCTTGCTTAGACTAAAAACACAAATGTACAAGGACTTATTGCGACAAAAATAGATAACAACACGTTAAAAATTTCGCGCACTGTATTCAATTTATGGAATAAAATTTGTGCTCAATTTGCACATTTGTACATTATCCAATAAAAAAAATTTAGATTCTTATATAGTATAAAAATCATTAAACTATCATAACAAAACAAAATATGCAAAAAAAAATTAGTTTTACAATAAAAAATTTGGAGTTGACCATAAAAAACAGAATACGCATAAAAAATATTACATACGTTGAATATGATAAAATATACACATACAAATCGACCACACGCCGTGCGGTATTCATATAGGATGTTGTTGTAATTTTTAATATTCGAAATTCATTTTCCTGCTTATCAATCAACATTTATATATTTGGATATTGGATATGTGTAAACGCACATCGATAGAAATAAAAAAAAATTATAAATAAATAATTTATCAATTTCACTCTAATAAATTTTTAAAAATGTGATTCGATTTTTAAAAAATTGTTTTCAATTTGTGAAGTGTTGATTTTATAAATCGATCTCTAACCAGAAATCAATTAATGTTCTAATCAGGATTATGTGACATCATTTGCATAAAAGAGCACACGCATGATTTGGCCAGAAAATTAGAGAACATTTTTCTTTTAATTATATGAACAGCTGAACATTGAACATAAATAAATAAATTTAAGATTGTATAACAAAAAAATATTGTATTTTAAATTAAAAATCCTGTGTATATTGTTAGTAAACGAGTCTTTTGACGGCATAAAGGTACATTAACCGTTTTTTTATTTCATTTTATTTAGTGTGCGGGTAACGATAAACCGTAATAGATAAAAAGAAATTTTAGGAAGCATATGGTCAGCAATTTATTGCTTTATGAGCCATTAAACATTTTTTAATTTATTTCACACGTTAAACACTCATCGTCTACTTTCATATTATTATTTAACTTATAAATTATTTGACGTAACCGCAAGCTTTCAACTTCGATTCAATCGAAAATGCTTACCTGGCAATGAAACAGAGATAAGTACCTATAGTAACTTTGTATTCTTAAAAGTTTTAGCTTTTAAAAACCCAGACTTAAATTATATACCCGACCGGTATGTACGGGTAACATTTTGTAATTACAGATTCCTTACCACTTAGATGCCCCTTAAAACATAATTCCACTTCAGTTTTTTAACATTTACCAATAACAAGATTTATTTTCAAATTCAGTAATGCGGTTTTTAATCATACATAGAATAATTCAAAAACGGGTGATCCTTTCCCGGAGTTGTTTTCTTGATGATTGTTAAATGTTACTATCAGGGAGTAGTTGGTTTTAATGGTGGTCATATGTAAACACATATGGTTTTACTTCAGATCTTCAAATACATAACGCGACTATAGTCCGTAATTTCGTAAAATGGATATGATTGAAACAATTAGTTTACTAAACAGAATGCGGTTTACACAAATTGACATGAACCTATCGGAATTTCTACTGATGCGGCTTTATCAGAATTGTTTCATTTATTCACAATAACAATAATTCATATTAATATTTTATGAAATTAAGGTATGATTGAAGCACAAGCTTTTTTGTGCTGTTGTACTTTAATAATTAATTTAATAAAACACACTTTGGTTACGTTTTGTTGTCTTTAATTCCAACATAGTTCTGTCGACATCATATCCAGCAATTAAAATAGCAAGGCTGTATACGATTTACCCATTTGACAATGAGTTTAGAAACTTACTATAATTAATTTCTACACTCATTAATTAATACTGTCGCCCTAACGTGCTGTATGACAGGCTGTCTGGATGACGAACTGTATGGCATACTGGATAACTTGGTGTTTTAGTTTATTTGTGTTTTGTGTTACTAATAAAAGTTTAAACATTAATTTTTATGTGTTTTAATGATGGATGAAACGGTTCCATTAGCTAGTGATAGATGCTCGAGCATACTGCTCGCCTTGAAATATTCCAGGTATTTCAATTTCATCCTGAAGAAATTTGCAAATTTTTGCTGGTCCGCGCTTAAAAATTCCATTGCCAGTTCATAAACGTATTGAGTTCCCAACACAATCACTAGTGCATAGCTTGAGAAGATCGTAACTTTTGGTGATATTGGAAAAAATGCTTCGTTTCGTGACCAGTTTGTGATCTTTAAACTTTAAGAAGAAATTGAATTTATCGGACAGCGGACTACAAAACAGTACGAGCTTTTTGAACAAATCATTCTCAACAATTTTTTAAAAAGTTTTAATAAAATTTGTGGAAACATCTTTGATGATCTCTGGACAGGTCGTACTCCATTTCTTTAGTTCCATACCCATAGACTGCAGTATGGTGGAGATGAACATTTTCGGTTCTTCAGTTCTATCAAATTTGTTGCTGTAATGACGTTTTGGCTTACTCCACGAATACCACTCGTAATTTCAATGACGAACTATCCGGTTTGGTTACACAATATTGCAGTAATACTTCAGTTGGTTGATGGATTCTGGATTGACAGATTCCATATGGCCTAGGATTCTGTATCCTTCAATAATTCTTCTGTAACAGCCTAATAACTAATAACTATGAAAAATTATGTATATATAGGCATCGTTCTAAACTTATTGAAGTGTTCTTCATACTTGGATTTCTCAGATGCCAACGGCTTTCACGAATATGGGAGATTGTCAGTTGTCCAAAACCTCTCAATATGTTCGTTTAAACTCGCTGAATTGTCGATAGTCAAATAACACAAATGATTTGATTTCACCGAATTCGCTCCCTTGGCAGCAAATATCCAGACTATACAGTGTTCTGCGGCAACGAAAATCGTTGACAGACGTTTGACATGGTGATTGTTAAAGTGGAAAGCGATGGAATGACGTTAGCTCTTATCACGTGAATGTGTCTTGCACTTTTTTGTCGTAGTAGTTTTAACTTTGCTAAAATAAATTCTTTCATAAAATTTATTTGTTGCGAAAATCTAACAGTGAACTCCCAATAATAGGTTGCCCATCTGGGTTAATATCCTTAACCAATGCAGTAACCAGATAGACAAACGATTCTTACGTTGGATTTGTTACATTATTACCAACATCACAATAGAATAATTAAACCATTGGCATATTTTACAAATTGCTAAAAACTAAAATTCTGCGGCACCAACATCAAAATCGAATTTCATTCAAATCGGTTAAGAAATTGTCAAGTTTTATTTTGCATTGACCCTGTCGGCCATTTTCCAGAACATTGTTAATATAAACATTTAGAAGCCTCATACTTTTATGCATTAACCATCTTAGGTCTTATTTTAGAACTTAACAAATAACACAAATTGTTTAACAAAAAACGTGTGTGTACATAAAATTTTTTAATAAATAAAATGAAATTTCTTTTTTACATAAAAAACTATTTTTTCAAACACTTTCAAATTTAGTGTGATATTAATATTTTTTAGAGTCTGAAGGACCGGTTTCGAGCGTTCGCTCTTTGTCAACCAGAAATTTAAAAAAATATGGATTACCATTTTTTCGGCACTTAACAATTAAGCCTAACTGAATTTTGGGAGTCACATGGTAGAAAATAATAATGTGACAACATCTCCACCATCGCCGTCAAACAACAGTTGCTGGGTGGTGGGTGGGATGGTTTAGTACAAATTAGGGCAAACGCATGGGGGCAACATAAAGAAATTGAAAAATGGAAGGAAACGAGGCGGCTCCTCCCCGCCTTGCCGGCAGCAACAATGTGCACCTTTCAACAGTACTGGGACCTGCCCAGAATTCAATGAACAATCAATTATGAATAATTAATCTGAAAATTACCTGATTATTTAACATCAAAAATTTTGCGTTCCAACTCATAGAATATAGTGCCAGGAAAATAAAATAAAAGCTTGGATATACGATATAGAATTAATATCAAAATAGGTACTGCAAGTCTGCGTTGAATAACACAGCTAAGTTTAAGGGCCCGAGGTTGGAGTGAATCTAACAAACATACTGTTTAAATTAATCCGTTGACCACTACAGGCACGTGTTATTAATAAAATTGAGTATAAACCATCAGTCTGACACAGACATTTTTTAACAATATTTTGATATTTTCATTTAGATCTGACACATACACATATATTTGTTTTATTTTAATCACGGAACACTAAGCTTGCTTAATATTTAAACTCAGACTTAAAGGTGAAAGACTTTAAAAGATATGTAAAGAAAACTAACGATAATTAGTTTTAAGCCCTCATTATGATACTAATTTATGTCATTTGTTGTGCAACTAACAAACCATATAGCAAGAACAAAAACAATTATTTTTCATTACTTGCAACATTTTCTCTTGTAACGAAAAGAACTCGTTTTATTGTTACAACCTCGGTTAAATGACATGTTGGCCATTTTTGGGAACTTTATAGAATACCAATTTTAAATTCATATTCTATTTTACCAATTAATTTTTATTTAAAATTGGCCAAAAAATTTCCAAAGCAATTCAAAACTAAAATATTCGTTATTACTGAAAATAAAAAAAAGTGATTTTGAGAAATTAAAATAAAATATTTTCGTTTCTCCTAAAATACTGTTTTCTTTTAATTCTAACAATGACATCTATCAGTAATGTTATATGGCAGAAATTGGCGGAAAGGAGCGAATATCATAAAGAGTGTCCTAAAATTTACACAAAATTTGAATTAAATAGAAAACTCATCAGTTTTTATTCAATTCTCTTTTTTTTGGAACATAAAGTACATAGGATAGGGTTACGAATGAAACGCGATAGCGGGCGAATGACCTCCACGGATTTACTCGCACATACGCACTCTTTTGTCAAAATTGTTCATCACAATTTCGCATAAATGTGGCTGAATTTCGTTGATGCAGCGTTGAATCTCAAGGGGGCCAATTTTGATCACCGAAACGAAGGACTATACACAACTAGAGAATGTCTCTTGCAGTGATTGGATGATTTCACGGGCTGAACGGCATGTCGCATTGTCTTGTTGAAACCACATGTCGTCCACATCAGTATCCTCCAACTTAGGCAGAAGGTACTCGATTATCATGTCGCGATATCGAGCACCAGTAACAGAAATTGCTTGACCAGCGTCATTTTCAAAAAAGTATGGTCCAATTTACGGTATATGGGCACCTCCAGCCTAAATTTTTCACCTAACAGTGTCACGTTGTAGATGCATTCGTTTTTCGACAATCTCATGTGGGTTCTCTGAACAACAAATTCCGCAATTTTGACAATTAAAGAAACCATCACGGGGAAAATGGAGCTTCATCGATTTTGCTCGAAAAATCCACATCATTAATTATTTTTGAAATATTGTTCAACAATGAAAACGCGTTGTTCTTTCGTGTAGTGCTACATGTTTACAAATCCCACCAGTTTGTCAACTAAATATTATCTATTTTTGGTTGCACCAAAAATTAATTTTCTATTTAATCCAAAAATTAAAAGTAAAGAGTAAATTTTGGGACACCCTTTATAAGAAAATATTTTCCTTCATAGACATGCTTGATAAATAAGTAATAAAAAATATTTTTCTAATTAACTACAAAATCATAAAAAAAATACTGGTGATCCTAGCACTGGTGACGTCAATACCACGTGGTAAGATGTGCATGATCCTCCCCCTATCAATACACCTAGAATACGAGGCAGTACTGCTTTATACGTCATCAAATTGTTCGACAATTTATTTTCTGAACTGTAGATGGTAGTAATGTTCGGAAAAAGTTATTGACTTTTTCCGAACATTAGGTTTAACAAAGAGAGAGGTTTACCAAACGGTTGAATGCATTTTTAATGACAATATAATAAATTAGTCATTACCAATAGCACGTAATATAATTTTTAAAGATTAACGTTTCAGGAAAAAAATATTATATAAAAAAAATCATATTATTTATTTGATTATACTGCCATCTATTGTCAAAGATTGAAACCGTCGACATAAAATGATGTAATATAGATGCTCTGTTCACATTTAATTGTTGTCTTACTTTGGCATAAGTTAAAACCATTCTGGAATAGAATTAATTTGTGCTCAAAGTAACAACGAAAAATTTTTTCAATTTAATTTTATTAGTTGGTAACAATTACATTTTGAATTTGAAAACAACGTAAAAATGCAACTAAATACATTCAATTAAATAGTAATGTGCTAGAACATTATTGAATATTATTACAAATCGTAACTAATTGCTCGTGTTGTTTAGAAAAATGCAATGTCAAAATAACAAAAATCACTTTTATATTTTTATTGCCAACATTTAAAAATAAAAGTATTCAATAAAATTGCCCTGGTGGTGAACATTAAAACTACAGGTAGAATAGAATAATTCTATACCAGCAGAAAAGTTTGTCTAAAATAATTCCAATTTGGAATTACATATATGGGATTGTTGTTGTAAATTTTTCAAAGTAAGATGGCAAATGTTAAATTAAGGTACTTTTGTACACGGAATTTATATACGGGATTTAGTACTTCGGGATTTTGAAATACAGAATACTGATTTACGGAATTTAGGAAACGCGATTTCAACACCAACCAAAAACAAACCAATGATCGCTGGTTGACCGTAAACCAATCAGTTTTAATACCAAGGTTAAAACTGATTGGTGAGACTTTTTTGAATATTAAAACTGAAAAATCCTACTTACGTCAGTATCAAGATGATCTAAAGAATAGTGCAAAACAATAAACTTAATCACGCATAATTTGTCATCGTATAACGACGCGAAAAAAACAATAAAAATGAAAAACTGGATTGTGTTTGATTATAAACGGTCTCAACCCGTTTGCAAGATCAATCAATAAACGTGCAGTGGTGCCCCAAAGAACGATTAATTCACTCCGTTACTATCTTCGTTCGCGTATATCGCACTATCCAATTTAAATTATACACAAACAAAAGCAATTTTATACAATTTTAAATTATACTTAATTGGTTTTTGTTCGCATCTTTAAAAAACACAAAATTAAAAAGTACAAAAATAACAAGCATGTAAGAAAGCAACAACAAAATTTTTAAGTAAGAAAGCAAAAGAAATAATATATTACAAAATAAACTCATAAACCATAATGGTTGCTTTTTTGACATTTTGAATTATTACTTTTTATTTCCTTCTTTTTCATTTTAACAGGCTATCCCTTTTTTATTTTTATTTTTTTTGTTATTTTTTTAATACGGTTTTAATTTTATTTATTGTATTTGAAACGCCTAAAATTCGTATTTCTATTTTTTTTTTGTTTGGTTTTGTTACAAAAACTTGTGAATAGACAAAAATTTTATACGAAATTAGGGTGGAGTTAGAATATACTCGTGTGTATACAAAAAATACAAAATAAAAATTCCAAACTAAAATGTTAAAATGAGATATTATTGTGTAAAACCAAGTAAAACGTAACAAAAAACAAAGTCGATTTCTAGGTGAACTGATTTTAGTTTTTCTTTAAGATCTTAGCCCCATATTACCTTACCCATCGTGTTAAAAATTTAAAGATATACCAAATTGTAAATTGATAAGAGTTTTGCATATGTTTGTGTGTATATACATAAAAAATATTTTGATATGGTTCTTAAATGTAAATAAAATAAATAATAAAAATAGGAAAAACCTCAAAGGTGAAATCGAGATAAAAAACAAATTTCTAAAATCAACAGAAAAATTTATATCTTTTCTAACCTTTCTATTTTATGTACACAGAGTTAGGATGTAATTTATAAAGTTTTTTGAAAAATTTACTAAATAGCTTAAACAGAAATTCTAAATCTACCCCAAAACTTTAATTTATATATGTTTTGTCTTCTATACGTATACGTAATAATATATTCAGTCGAATATTAATGAGGGTGATTTTTTTATTTAATTTAAAGTTTTCAGGCTCGAAAAATGGAAATGAGCTATCTCTCTTAAATTAATTGAATAATAATAGAAACACACATTTTTAGTGTTGCTTTTAAAATTTCGAAACGTTCGTTGTTCCACCGACCTAATTCATTTATTACGTATCTATACGTATACGTAAGTGTGTAGATATAAATAAAAAAATAAACTGCTGGAAAACATATATAAATTTTCGGCAGAATAAACTGGAATAAATACAAACACACACACAAATAACACAATAAAGCAGCGGCAAACGAATAACATGGCATGGCATTTTGGCAATGAATCATTCTTTCATGTTAAATTTTTTTTGTTATTTTTCCTATTTTTCAAATTCTCATCCTTTGTATTCCTATTTTTTTTTTTGTGTAAACTAAATTTGTTGTTGCTGCGAATTCTTGGATTGGCAAATAGAAAACAAAGCAAAACTTTAAATAAATAAAAAAAAACACCGAAAACCCTCTATATATAGCTACACTCCCACACGAAAAATATATCATAGCACAAAAACCAACTCCACTGTACACATTCTAAAAAAAGTTTTAAGCAAACTGTTGTGTTACCTTCTTCTTTTTATAGCAACTGTGTTTGTTTGGAATCGTTTTTCTTGGCCGTGATTCAGTGAGGTGCGGAGAGGAAATTAACAATCAATTTTATAAGCGAGGGACGATTCCCTTTTTAAAACAATAGAAAATGAATATAAAAGAATTAGGTAATGTTCATATAGAAGAATGTAAATTGGGATAAATAAAAAGTCAATCTGTTTTATAAATGATACGGCCTTGGGACAATTTTTCACAAAGAATTTTATAGTTGCAATGTCTATAATTGTAGTAAGGAGCTCACTGCACAAACGTGTTTAATGTAAATAGACGGTTTAGAATATTTCAACAGTATGTCTTCTACGCAGGTATTGAAACCATTTTATATTTGTGAGAAATCTACGTTGAACCTCAACTTTAGATTTATGAGTTTTTTATATTTTGCCGGACTGAATTAAATTTTATTTTCTAGAGTACTTGACCGAATTTTGCTAAACCAGTTTAAATAACTCTAATGCCCGGTTGTACAGAAAAATGATTAACGGCCGATTAATTGTACGCCAGTCTAATGTTTTATATATGAAATATGTTTTCGCAGTCTGAAAAAAACCATTGCAAACTTGAATAATATTATATTCCATGGAAATATTTAACGATTAGATAAAAAGTTATTCAATCAAAATTGGCCATTTAAATATGTATACACAAGCTAAATATTTCAACGGAATAAAATATATTTAATCAAGTTTGCGATGATTTTTTATCTGACTGCGAAAGTATCTTTCATATACCACGTTTAACTCGTGCACAACTAAACTACTTAGTCCAACCGGGCATTAAAGTTTAGAGTAGTCTGTCCCTGCTAATAATATGTGCGGAATAAATAACAATTTCAATTTTGGTAATAATTTATTAATTATACCCGCAGTATATCTTGTAATATACAGTTCCACCTGTATTCCAATAACTGGCACTTATAGTTCGATTCTGAAAATGTACACATTATTTTTTGAGATTTCCTTTGAGTTTCCGCTAATACCTCAAAAACTCCCACAAGCAACCAATACGTATTGTTGTTTTTCTAACTGATAAGGTCACTTAGACTACATGAAGAATTTAGAGAAAAATTAGTGTTTAGAATTGTAACTATAAATTTTTGAGTTTCGGCGGCTTTGTAAAGCCACTAGAAAACGTGTTTGTGAAAGATTTAGGGGTTATGACCAGAAATTAAAAATTACTTATATGTTAAAATTAATTGTTGAAATTATTAAACAATCAATTTTCCCCAAAACTTTCCAGGTAGCCTTGCTATAAACCCGGAGTGTTTATTTATATTGTGAATATTATCAAATGTTCATTTGAACCAGTCAGTCGTAAGAGTATACGTTTAACTTTATTTGGCATATTGAAAATAGTTTTTAACCAACGAATGTTTCAGATATTCTGAGGTCTCGCTTGTCACTGATTGTAATTTCGAAAATGAATTTAACTTAGTTTTATTTATTTTATTTCATATCTTTATTGAACGAAACCGAATCATACAATATAATAACATAATTCAATAGTGAATTAAAAAAAAATTAACTAAAATTTTAAAATATAAAAAGTGTTTCTTCAGTCGTCGCTAGATTTAGAATCAAATAATTCTTGCACTTCATAGCATTTCATTAATTGGTACACCATAGTTCGTTCAACCCCGGTCCAAGTAATTTTCACCTAGTGGCCAGAGACTTATTTTTACGTCTGCGATAGTATGTCCAGGAAGGCAAGCTACGTTTACGTGGTAAGGAAGGTCATGTTCGTAATCAAAATCCGTTGTTTTCATTATAAACAATAACACTTTTTTCTGAATACTTTCAATTCTCCCAATGTGAGATTGATAGATAAAGCACAATACTGGTACTAAATATTCCAGCTGAGATCCTGATATAGCTGATGTGTACGATGAACAAGTTGCGCTGATCGGTTAAGCCTTTGGTGCATCTCCTGATAAAACTATACAAAGAATTCAGCTTTGTATTATTCAGACCAATGTGTTTGTTAATGTAACGCCATGTTCAATCTTTTGTGTCATTTAGTCTTTTATTTGTATGCCTTTGATGCTTTAGTCACTAATTGTTGGTGTGTTTTTCCGGTGAAAGTACATAATATTACATTTTCAATATTATACGTAATTGTTTGACTTTACACCACTTTGTTCTTCAATTTGAGTTCAGACGGACCAACGCATTGCTAAGAGTGATGGATTAAAACGCTTTACTAATGTCTTTATAAACTATGTTCACTTCACGTGTGAAACTAAAATATTTTCAATAGTATTTTCGATAGACCTTGATCATGTCTTGAATATTTTTGATATATTTAAAAAATTGTCTTTTCGTCGATCGTCATACGAAGGTGGTTTATTGTTTGAATGTCTTTTTGTTAGAGGAACCGTTGTTTCAAACTCTGCAATTTCGTTAAATTTATCAATATTTGCGTTGATACTGCCAGATGTTATTTCTTCTTGCCAATTGAAAATTTCAAGATAATGATTGACACTTGATTATATATGTATATTGAAAGTCATTCTGTATTAGGAAAATAAACCTTAGCTCTACTCTGCAGAAGTTGCTTATAGTAGGGCAACAAGAAATCGATTTAAACTTAAAATTTACAACATAAAAAATGCAGTGTTCAAAAATTCTCTTCAATTTGTTTCTATTCCATTTATATTCTGGCAATTGACGATTTTTTAATTTTTTGTCCACTTTTTCGATCGTGAATAGTAAAATAAAAAATTAAGAACAATATTCAGTTTTCAACGAATAGTGAGCGAATAATGAAAAAAACAAACAGATCGATGCTTTGAATAGATCAGAAATAATATTTTTCTACTGTCTGCTCCTTGCTAAACGAAAGTGGCGAATTCTTTATAAATTTGTATTTCTGAATAAATTTTTTCGAAGTGGCAATTAATTGTACTATCCCACATTTTTTTGTTAACGAAAACTAAAACAAAATTGTATTCTCTTCTTTCATTTTACTTTTCGTATTTGTTTGAATAGATAATAGAATATTCCACTACAGTGAAAATAGAGAATATATTTTTTTGTTTTCTATTCAATGCCAGATGAATATAACCAGTAACATTTCGCTTTCTATTCACTATTCGAGACGATCAATAGTAAAAATAATTTGTTCTATCAGTAAAGAAAAAATAATATATTTTGTAAAGCGAATTTTACAACCCTGAAAAAATGAATCTTATTAAATTATTCACATTCTGAACGAAAAACAGGTGTGTCAAGAAGAGGGAACACTTCTTATATATCTATATTGCGGTGTTATATTATTATTTGGCATATGTATTGAGTATTTTATGGAGAAATTTAATTCATTTTCAATATTTGATGATTGTAATAGTTGTACGGTAAACCCAAAAAACTTCACAATTAATGGGATATTTAAGGGCAGGGGACTGGGTATGTAAGTCAAATTGTAATGCAATTCAGTTCAGTTTTATAATTCAACACGTTGCTAGTTTACAATATTTTATCTGTTACATCAACAAGTAAAGTTAAATTATGATGATTTTTAATGTGTCTAACGTATTGCCGACCTTAGAGATGTCCAAAATGAATGGAATTCAGTTATATGATTCAGTTATATGAACACGACTTAAAAATTCAATAGATTTGGATAAATTTTGAAATTTTATTTTACAGATTCTAGAGATGTTCACAGTGTTAGCCACCTACATGATCGGAAAACTCGGTAAAGATACTAGTATATTTTAAACGGGATCTAATAATGATTATTTCATAAATTTTTTGGATTTCTGCCTATTTAGAAATGATAACGGGTTGTGATCCGAATAGATCAGATTATTTTCTACCAATGTTGTGAAAAAAGGCCTTGAAGGGTGAATTTCACAACGGTTTTAAATTTTTAAAGTTCTTAACTGCTCAATTGGAAATTTATTTTCACCAATTATAATTTACCCAATTTTCATTACAAGATAAGTTACGCCTGATTTATTTGTAAAACAATCGAATTGAATTTTAGAGTTGTTAACGAACGTGATCTGTTTATAATTTTGGATAGTTGAGACTTTCGACTACTCTACTGGTTAGTGCGGGCTATTTTATGATAACTATAACTAGGGTTCAAATTTTAAAGTTCTAAAAATTCGAAAATATATACGTAAATCGTGTGGTCAAAATTTGATAAAACGTCAGCTTATTAATGGCAGCTATTCATCAACTTATTTAAATAATTAGGCTAAAAAATAATAATTTTATTAAAGTTCTATTTAAAATGCTTAATAATTTCGCTCAAGATTTTGTGATGCTTTAAATTTATAAAATTATAATATTTTGGCGTCTTCAAATGTAAATTAGCGCAATTTAAAGGTATGGAAGCTCAGAAGAAGAAGAAAAATGATTTCTCTACCATACCGACAAGTTGTCCCAAAACATATTTACACGGAAAAAAATAAACTTACTATTTTAAAGAAAACGTTTCCTTTATTTAATAAAAAATATTTTTGCTTAGTTTAAAAACCAAATTTCTATGCCCATACCAGTTTTTCTAGTTATAAAAATGGTTTTCTTACGAAGAGAATTATTTCTTGATGGAAATTTTAACATTAAATTCCATCTTGAGAATTATTTTTCTTGTATTTATCGTTACTATAAATTCTTTATAATAAGAAAAAAAAATTAGTTTGAAGAGAAATACTTTTAATTTAATCATACATTTTCTTAAAGCAAGAAATTTAATATTTTCTTAAAACAAAAACATAATTTTATTAAAATACAACATTTTAAAATTGAAAACGTTTCTTGATAATAACAAAGTAATTTCTCTTTCTGATAAACTAATGAATTCTAGAATTTCAAAAAAGTTATCTTGATTGAAGAAATAATTAATCTTTAGTCATTCTAAGTTTTCTTTAATCAAGATAAAAATTTCAAAAATTTAAAATACAATTTACTATGTTACTTCGAGAAAAGTTTTTCTTATCACAAAAAAGTAATTTTTTAAACTTAACATAATATTTCTTGGGTTAATATGTATGTCTCAAGCTGAGAAAATACTTTTAATTATAGAACAGGATTTTTCAATGTACACTCTATATTTTTTAAATAAAGAAAACGAGTGAAACATCTGAGAAATATATATAAAATAAGTAACATTCATTATCTCGTGAACAGTTTAATAGAAACAACGTGTGTTTATTTTTTGATTGTCAAATTAAATATTTTCAAGTGGTTTTGAAAAATAATTAAAGTGAAGCTGAGTAATTAAATGTAAGTTATATTTGTATTACACATATTTTTAATTTAAATTAACAAGTGATCGCTCTATTTTGTGTGTTTTGTCATTTTGTCTGAGTTGTTTGTGCATAATGATTTTATAGTTTTATTTTAATTTTTTTAGTTAGAGAAATTGCTGACGAAAATTCTAAATAAAGGCAACGATGAATTAACAGAACCAATTACTGTTGCCATTTAAACAGTAATTGGTTCTGTTAATTCATCGTTGCCTGAGTGTATCAGGAGCAGGACACATCATCAATCAGCCCCACCTTCTCCATCAAGTGGACAAATATCATCAGCAGAATTTGTTAAAACTGACCAACTAGATAAAGTAACGCTACTATAGTATTGATTTTGATTTTATGTCACAGAACTCATAGTTTCTCGCCTCAACCAAATGGTCTAAAATCTTAACCACAGCTCGACGAAAGGACCCGTAATCTACTAGTATATACAGTTGTGGGTTTATTGATAGAAGACGCTGTATCGGCTGATTTATTTATAACAATTGCTAGTGATATTGAGCATTTTTTTCTTGGAGAAAGAAAGGTAACTAAGAATGAGGTATATATAAAAATGATTGCTAATTATTGTCTTATTTTCAGGAATTCAATTATAAAGGGGCTTAAAATCTAGCAGGCTTATACAACAAGCTACTTGAAAAATAATTTTAGAAATAGGAATCTTCCTGGAAAAAAATATTTAGTTTACTGCAAAACTACAGGTACGAGGACGAGTATAAACAAAAAACTAATGTTAAGTCTGAATTTTTTTTTAAAACCTACTTTCTATTTTTTTAACCTTAATAATTTATTCAAAACTTACCGACGTTTACTTGTTAAAACTATGTCAAAATAATGAACTTTTTATTATTGTTGATCTTGATATTGTAAAGTTATAAATAGTTTTTTTAAAACCTTTAATTTTTCATAAACTTCCAAACGGAAGAAAAATATTGAAGCGAATTATGTCTTCTATTTAATTATTTTTGTATTTTCTTATTGTAATTTGTATGATATAGCTAATTAATATTAAACTGAATTTTCATATTTTTTATAATAAAATAAAACAAAAAATATATAATAAATTTGTATCGTTATTATTTTGGAAATTATATTAAATGTTGCTCCAAAAAACAGGAAAAATAGCTGCAAACAAGAAATACTACTACAGCTTTCAAGAAGTTACTCTCTGCAATCTAGAAATTCGAAAGCTTTTCCAAGAAAGCCGTTTGAAGTATTAAAGCAATTATTTCTCTACAACTGATAAATGGGTTCTTCTACCAAGGAAAAAAAATGATTTCTGCCAGAAAATGCATTTTAGTTATTAGAAAATAACTCTTAACTAAAGAAATGTATAGCATACAACTATATGTAATATTTCTTAATACAAGCTTCAATTTATTACATTTTGAGATACGGGTACCTTAAAACAAAAATTTGTTATCTTTAATGAAGAAATTTATATTATAAATTAAGAAAAGCGATTTGCTCTACAAAACAATATTTTCTTACTTTAAGAAATTGAATTTCTTTCAACAATAAAAAAATTTTATTTTAAGATTTAAATAAAAACATCAAATGAAGAAATTGGAAGTTTGCATTATGAAAAAATTATCTTAGCTGAAAATCAAGTGCTCATTTTTCTTGAATCATTCAGTTTTTTCTTCGTTGTAACCAATTTTTTTTTCCGTGTAATCCCTCGAAAAACTGTCAGTCCAGTGTTTCTGTATGGAGCTGCAACTGAATGAAATAAATAATAAAACTCGGTCTCTTTCAAAATTCTCTCCGATTTATCAAACAATATCGATATCGTAGAACGGTTTCTTAAGCCCAATGCGGCTCAAAATGACTGGTTTTACAATTTTATTTTCAAGTTACCATTTCACCTTATTTTTATTACATTATTATTATAGGTATGGTTAAATTGTCGATATATCTAGTGTTAAAAGATTTTTTTTCGAAATATTCTGATCTAAAATTCCTAAAATAACGTTACCCAGATATATTTTTGTTTTGAACTGTTTCTTTAATTCGATCCATTTATATATCGTACAGCTGTTTCACCTATTTTTTGTAAAATATATTTATCCGGAACGGTTTCAGTGTTGTATATTTTTTTCAAACTGATTTTAAATGAGGTATATACCAAGTTTTATAATAGGATGTGAGCTTGGTATAGCCAGGCGAGTGATACATCTTCTTTAAATTTCGACGAACTAATTGGGAGATTTTATCGGTACGGTGCTTTCGAGTTTGCAGTGTTCCACACACTGCACAGTTGCGATTTTTGTTGCACAATGACGGCTTTTACCATTATTGGAAGAATAATATCGATCCATCTGTTTTAAGCACATCACTTACTATCATTTTTAATTTTCCGCTTAAAATTTATTTAGAAGAATATTATTTTGTATGGAAGAGTGTTTTCTCGAAGATCTAATTCGCCAGAATCGTGATCAAAATCGAATCCCGTTCATTTTACTGTTAACAAATATTGATGGCTATCCTTAAAAATCTATAAACAATTCTATAGGACAAATTTTATAATCGAGAAAATTTCTCTATTCTTTAAAAAATAATAATTATAGCATCAGTAGACCCACCAATGGGTCAGTGGAAAGTCTGAACTATCCTAAAATCCAAACGTGATCTTGTGAACATCTCTAGAATTTAAGTTATTTCATTGTATTTCAAATAAATCTAGTTCGACATAATTCAATAGTTGTTAATGCCAATTGTGTAAATAGATGAGAACCCGTTAACACTATAAAATAATTACTGCAACCTTTTGGTACAAAAGAGGTACTATATAAAGGTAAAAAAATTAGTTCGTTCTATGTCCCATTTTCTTGGCCCACAAACGAGATATTACTGGCGTTTAATATTATGCTGATAAGAGTTAGATAGCTGAACTACGTTGAGTGTTCATCGCAGAAGAAAGCCTCAACTACCCCAATGTCAGCACTTTAAAAGAGCACCGCGTAGACGGTTATATCAAGCTCTGCCTTAAGCTCAGGGATGTAGGCGTGGAATTTGTAGACTTAATGCTGTGCTTTAAATTAAACAGCAAAAAAATTAAATAAAAATTAGTTGAACGAAATTTGAGGAAAAACAAGAATATTTCAGATCAAGAATATTTTAATTAAAAACCACGACTCGAACCACAATTTGGTTCAGTGTACCACTACGGCATATTTTGTCCCCAATAAATATATCTTATTTTCTAAAATTTTATTTTTCATCCAATTTATAATAAATTCTAAATAGTTATTTGTTAACTATTTGCTATATTTCTATTCAACTTTCACACCTGCAACTATTAGTGGCGATTGCCATGATTGTTAAATTAAGTCTTAAAATAAAAAAAAATCTCTGGAGCAATGTTGTCGGTGTGATCATTTACTTCAATTTTTATGATGCATTTTTAAGCATTAAGAAATTATGAACTTGGGTTTAAGAGATCTGAGGTTACACGCTTAGATGCAAGCAACAGGACAACTAAATAATCGAAAAAATAATCAACATTGTGGAAAAGGGGTGGTTGCTACCTAGAGCTCAAACCGAGCTGTTTAATCTATTCAAATACTAAAATTATCACCTGCCAGCACAAAACTTAATTATTAATTGTTTGACCATTAAGTTGTGTAAGAACTAGTAGTCTCTAGTGTGCTACGAAATTTAGGAATCGTGACCTTAATAAAATTAAAACTCTCATTTGCAAGGGAATTCGATTATACGCGGATGTGCATTTAGCTTGAATGAATGTTTATCTGGGATGAGAAGCCTTAAACTCATTAGTTATCTAAGTACCTCTCGAATAATTTTGAAATTGGATATTTGTCAAAATCGAAATAAAATATGGCATCAATGCAGCTTCTATACACTGCGTTATATTTTGTGGTTTAAATATGAATCATACCAAGTCAGCCACTACTCAATAAGTGAAAATTCCCCTTGAAACGATTAAAAATCTTTAAAATTCAAAGAATATAATTTCTTTGGTTTATTTGAAGGCTGCAGAGTTTCTTGTTGGGATTTGTATAAATGTGTACTTTTATTTGGTGAATATTTTTTTATTTCGCCTTTTTTCAATTAAGACAGGCAAAACTTATTACAGTTCGGATTGGCATAATAAAATTTGTGGAACGTGAGAAACGCAAAATGAAAGGATTAAATTGTGTTCAAAATACTATATTGTATTGTAAAAAAGCACAATTTCTAAAATTCTCTTTATAAATAAATTAATTGATAAAAAACTTTAAACAAAGCGCGATTTGAAGTCCATTATTTAAAAGAGGGTTTCTGGATTATTTAAAAAACCTGTTTCCAATTGAACGTTTTTAAATCCCAAATTTTAAATAATTTGACTATAAGAAGCCACATACATTTTTATTGATAGTAGTGAGGTCTTTTGTATTTTATTTTTAAGAACTATAAATTTCCGAAATAAAATTATTAATTGAACGTCACATTATTAATGTCACACCTTTGGCGATACGCCCTTCATGTGATTTATACGGCACATCGATTTTTATATCCAAATTTCCGACTAACTAAATTGTTTGTTAGTTCACACGAGTCGTTCATAGACGGTATTACACAAACCACGTTTAATGTTTTATTAAAATTTGCTTACTAAATTAAGGTTTATCAATTTCTTAGTTTGAACTAAGTTTTCAGTTTAGTTAGTTGTAAAATTTCATGACTTTTAGGAAATAAATTCTTTTACGTATATGTTTACCACTTTAATTTAATACGTAGTTTTAAAGTGAACGATGTTGCTACTTAAGTAAACGATGTTACTATTATTCAAAGTTGTTTGGGACTAAATCTGAAATTATTATGCTGTAATTATTAATTCTCGTGAAACTCAGCTCAAAATCCGTTTTGTGTCCATTGATATGAAAATTAGATAAGAAGTAATTTTTTTGTCAATTTCACTGGAGTAAAATATCAGTGCCTTCTTATGCAAGATAATATTCTTATAACTATTATTAATATGAATCGTCCCAATGTCGAACGCTATGTCTAATTAATCGTTTATTAAAAGTGTCCAAATACCACGTTGCTAAGGCTATTCATCCATCACCTAAACGTATTCTTTACATATTTCTCTTAACAATATCAATAATATGTCTTCAGATGTCCCAAACAGTAATATGAAACTACTCTGTACTATAAAGCAAATATGTAACACATACTCCGTATCCGTAACAGGATAAAAAACAAAAATACTTGTAAATTTATGTAAATCTTATTGTGATTTTCAAAATTAAATCATCCATTCATTTTATGCGTTATGTTGAAATTTTGTCAACCCCCTTTTTACGTTATACCAAAATAAACTCAGTCCAATTTTATTTCCGTTTTATCGTCTTTTTACATTTGTCGAGCCAAATAACTTAGTACATATACATACATATATAAGTAGTTACATATACACTAGCATTTAATAAGGATACATTTTATATTTCAACTCGTATAACCCCTTTTGGCATATTTTGATTTTGCTTTTCTGCCTTTTTACAATCATAAATTTTCAGTTATTGGTTTACATTTTTGTAGTTTTCTTTGTATGACTTTCTTCTTCTTCGCACTGATATAGTTTTGTTTTAAACACTGATAAGGAATGATAGTGAAAATTAGGCTGGTATATTGTGTTTCGAAGTAACATTTTCATTGATATCAAATATGGTATTTCGTGCGTGTGAAATTAATAGTTTTAGGGTTGTTTGTATATTTCGTATATAAATAATATACAAACACACACGCACATTGATACATTTTGGGTTTGTTTTGTTAGACACGCAACATTTTTTTTGTAGATACATTTTGTTATCTGGTGTAAACATACCATTTTCTAATTCTGGAAATTTTTACAAGGAAATGAACGTAATTAATTATTAAAAAGTTTAATATAAAAAAAATTATCTGTGAGTGGTTTTCCATTGCGATTGAAATATTTAATAAAGAAATGCAAAATTCAATTTTGCTTCCACAGACATCAAATTTAAATTATAATCAGTAAAATTGATAAGTGCGATGTAACAAAATAAAAATTTGTTGAAATTTTAAAAACCCGCTTTCTAGTTTTCTTCTGGGGAACCATAAAATAATCTAACCTTCGCAACGTTCTACTCCAATGTTTACTTTCAACAAATACATTTAGTTTGTGTGCGTATTTAAGAGGAAGGGGGAGGGGGTAGTTTTAAAAATTAATTTTGTGTGTCAAATTTATATTTATAACTTCGTAAAATTAGTCTGGTACTTCCAAAATATTGCAATACGAGTATATTGTATTTTGGTGATATGAATTTTTGTTAGGCCACGCCAAACAAAAAAAAAATATGATCACCTCTATAAAAATAGTTTCGTGTGCGTATAACAGAAAAAAATATTTTTTCACGGGACATAATATAAAAAATTATAAAAGATAAATTATTTATTTATATTTATAAATTTTAGTTTTTTTTTATAAGCGCGCGTCTATACGATGAAGTCAGTTTTTAGTTTTGCTTTTGTTACAACGTTAAATAGTGAGAAGAATTTATAAATAGTTTTTTGGTGTGTTAATTTACATAGATAACTAGCTATATATATGTATTTGGTATTAAATATATATAAACACACTGTATATAACAAATACATAAGATAATTAACATATTTATTCTGTTTCGTGTTGTTGTTCCGCTTAAACGCGCGGCTTTAATTTTAATTTACTTGTTATCTACACAGCATATCGAGAGGTTTAAATTTTTGTCTATGTACGTTTCATAAAATACGGTTAATAATTTGACAATAATAAATTATTAATTAAAGACAACTTCTATATTAATTATATTTTAAAAGAATTGAGTTAATTAAGATTATACAATAAGTTTACTCATATACATGTTGCTTTAAAACAGTTGATTTTCACATTTGATACGGAGTATACTATGCCGAAATCTATAAATAATGTTGAAACGGTTGAACTATTAAAAATTTTGACATAGGTTAAATGTGGGCGACAGTTTCCTACAAAACGTCAACCAAACAATGAAATGTTGAATTATTTGTTAAATAAAACGTTAACAGCACCGCACGTTCTCCGTAAATACGGTAGCTACCTAATTTGGATTTCATAATACATTTTGGTTATCTAGTAGTGAGAATATCTCTATATATGCCAATAGTAGTTTTAAGGCAGTTTTTTCTATTTTTTTTTAACAGCTGCAAGTATTTGCCATCGCAGCTCTTTGAAGTTGGATTGGATTATATTTTAAACCATTACTTGAATTTTGTTTACAGTTCTGATCCAGAATCATGAAACCCGAACTGAAAAAACAATTGTTCCAAAAAATTTCTATAATGAAATTAAAAATATTACGAAAAATAGTCAAATGATTTTGAAATTATAAAATTGCCGGTATAAATTGCTATCAAAAACTAATTTAGATAAGTTCCATTTACTCCATACCCTCATTCTCTGCACTCTGACACAGGGGCATAGAAATAATCAGTTTCAACACTGATCATAACCAAATGAATGAAAAATTTATTTTGCATCTGCCAAAGCCAAACCTCTAACCAAACCTTACAGGTTTGGTCTGTCCATTTCCTAATTTTGAAAATTCATTTTGATCTAATTCTGCTGATTTTTTAGTCTATTGTCGGTATCGAGGCAAACCAGAGAAATTCAATAATTTAAAGCAATTTTATCTCAAATTATAATATTAAATTAAAATTTTCTTTTTCTTTTCAGCGGTAACAATCTTGATTGCTCAGTTAATTGTTAGCTCATCACGGATAAAAAATATATACTAACGAGTAAACTCAATAGCATTCTCTAAAATATACGTAAGTAATAATTGTATGACAAATACGGCTTAAACGAACAATGTAGAGACACATTAGTGACTTTAATAAATTATTTTGCTGCGTTTAGTACGTGTAGGAAGAATTTTTTATAAATTTAATTTCAACACCTAATACAGATTGAGTGTTGTTACGTGGATTTAAGAAATTACGTAAAATTAACAAAATACACTAAGCTGAAATTCAAAATATTTCATATAATACAATGCCGATGTACTAAAAAATTTTTCGCAAAATAATATTATCGTATATGATAGTACTAATTCAACAAAATATTGGGAACTTTTACAATATTCAATATATTTTGGGATGTACTTTGAATATGCTTTATTTAACTACAATCAAATTTTTTCTGGTTTTCTCCTTATATTTCCGAGGTTAACAATTCTTAATTTATTTTGTAAATTTTAATTAAATATCAGACATGATTTGTTTTGTGCTTTCTTTGGGCCACTTCTTTCATCAACCGCATCAATTTAAATGTCAATAATCAATTTATTAAGATGGAATTGGTGACAATAAAAAATCGGCGTGAAGTACCATTATTATAATTCATGTTTAACAAAAACGTGAAACTTAACTTTTTCAAAAGATTTTTAACGTTCAGGAATCTCATAAAGACTAACAAGCCGAAATCGATCGAGTAATTTTTTAAACTTTTTACGGATACATTGTTAATTAAAATATTAAAAAAAAAATTAATCGTAAATTAATTGTAAAAAAAAATCAATATAATTTGCATGTTGTAATTAGCGATATGGCTCTACAAGGGCAAGCGTCTTTGGACAAATTGTCTTAATTCCTTTATAAATTCAAAAGATCTTCAAAAAATTGCATGAATTTAGTGTTCTTCACATATGGTATCTAATATTTGCAAAAAAAAAATTCTAAGTATTTGGGCCATATCGCCAATCACAACATGCAAATATACTTGAATTAGTTTTTACAAATATCAACCGCCATCCCAAGACGAGAACGCACTAGATTCCACTCTCAGCACTTACGGTCCCGTAGATTTTCTGAATTATAAAAATGCTAACCAATGTTTTTTATAAAGAAGATAATAGACTTGTTTTAGTTATATCCAATAATCGATACACATTTTTATTACTATGATACTCAATATCTATGGTTTATTATTAATAATTTTAGTTAAACCTCGCATTTCGGATTTCAATTTTTTTTTTGTGCAGCTAAACTTTTTGATAATTTGTGTATCAAATTTTATTTTTGAGTTTACACTTTCGTTAAAACGTATAGTTATACTTTTTATTATTGTTAAAAACTTCACAATCAAATTCAGCTTGTAGATCCCGAATAGGATTTCTTTGGGGTGCTAAATGACATTATATTTCAAAAGTAATCCGGGAATTTGATCGCACTGCGAGATTAAACAAAGAATGAAAGTGGTATGACCTTATTCCTCACGTGGTATTCAGAACTACGGTCTGAAAATGGGCAAACCCGGAAATTTGGGAATCATCGTAAATTTCCAGTAAGAAAAGTGGTCGTATTGAAAAAAACAAAAATTTACCATCGTGAAATCAAAACAGTTTTAACATTTTTCATGATACGCAATGAAGCAAAAAAATAAAACGAAAATGAAGAAAATCTTATATAGATCACGAAAAATGAAAATCAATTATTTCCAAAGATTTTATTTGTCACCAGCGGTGAATTTGTGCGCTAAAGTGTTTATATAAAAATTGTTGCTTGGTCCAAGACATTTCAAACGACATTCCACATAGTGATATCGGAATATATTTCTCTCCAGAACTCCAGCGGTAGTTTTGAGTACTAAGCCGATTCGGCTAAATTTGTGATACTCTTCAAAAATTTTCAATAATATGCAGCACTTACTATTTTGTAATAAGGGAATAATTATCTTCTTCGAAACGGTGGATTTATCAACCAAGAATGAAAACAAAATTCTTCAAAATTCCATGATCTTTCAAGCGATATACCACATGATTGTATGGTCATAGAAAACATGCAACTTATACTGTTCCCCGAACCAAAATGGTAATTTTCGATACTGTTTCGCATAACCTATATTTGTGATATTCTTATGGCCTTTTCAATAAAATGCAGGACGAATTATTCTATAATGATTAGCTATTAGCGCCGAAATGGAGGATTTATGAACTAAAGTGCTTATTGCAATCTTTAATTCTTGCCTTCCAAATTGCCCCAGAAAAATTTACGATATTCTTCATTTATACGTTAATATTCTATAAAAAACAGAAATTAGATGTTAACGCCAAAACGGTAGAGGTTTGAACTAAAGTGGTGCCATCATTGTTTGATTTAAGACCTTTTACTACACAAGCATATCGGAGTTATGTAAACGAATGTCGTGGGGGATTGGGTGGATACTTTTTTGCGACTTCCTATGACAGGTAACCGATTCTCTTGAGGTAGTTATAGTGATCCTCTGAAAATGATAAAAGAAGATTTGTGAAAACAATTCGAATTGCTTAAGGGATATCATCGGTATACGGACATTCAGACTAACTGACATATTTTTCATTTTTCTGATCAGTTTTTATCAAAATTTCAATAACTTGTTCTTACAGAACGAACTTAATTCTTGAATATAGCTAACTTGCATGAAAATTGATAATTTTTCGTACCGCTTTTCAATTTCTTTGGAAATTTCTGAACGAAATTTGGTCAATGTTTTACAGATTATACTCGTAGTTAAATTCGGTTTGCTAGTGGGTACTAGTCCCGAATTTGATATTTACGTTGTATCAAACTCCTTTAAGTTCATCTGAATCTGGTTATGTTGATCACTATAAAATGTGGAATGACATTCTATGGAAACTCTAAGGTCTTACAGAACGAAGTAAATTCGTTTAGCCAACTTGAATTATAAAAACTGAAAATTTTGAGTACCGATTAGCCAACAAAATTTATTTATATGATTAAACTATATAGGATTTGGAGGGATTTTGAACAAGTTTTAGAATTTTGCCTTTCAGAACAAAACTTGCTCAATTTTTAACAGATTATAGTTATAACACTATATTTGGCGTAGGTTTACTTGGTGAAACATACGTACACTTAATAAACACATTTTATTAAACACTTATTGGTTTACTATTTCGCAAAAAAATTAGATTAATATTTTAATTAAAAAATTGTTCGAAAAGTTTAAAAAATCACTCGATCAATTTCTTGTTAGGTTGTTGTTGAATTGTTAGGTCAGAGTGATTTTTTAAACTTTCTGAACAATTTTTTAAATAAAATATTGAAAAATCTAATTTTATGCGCAATAGAAAAACAAGTGTTTAATAAAATGTGTTAATTAAGATTATAGTTAAATTTGGTTTATAAAATTCTAGAGGATACCACCTATTCATTGGATGAAACTCTCCTAAATTCATCTGAATCCGGTTATGTTGGCTACTATGAAATGTAGGAGGTTGATAATGCTAAATTGAATTGGTTCTGTTGAATGGTCAAATAGGGAAAACCACAGTCAAATCACAGAAACTTTAGCTCCCAGAGCACAATTGCCCACTTTTTCTAGGGTACTGTATTCCTATAACAAAAAACAGATTGAAATGTTTTTTTTAAAACTTTTTTGCCCGTCACTGCCTTATATCAAATTCTTGAAAATAATGGAAAGGAAAACGATTTAATTGTTTTATTTTTTTTTGTATAAATTTAGGTCCCCATAATTTTTAAATCTAAAATTTATTCAAAAAAAAACTGAAATTTATTCAATATTGGAAAGTAAGATTTTATATGTGTGATTGAAATTAAATCTAGACACATTTTGAATCAAAATTGGATTGGAAATGTCGACATTTTCGACATTGTCGACGTGAGTATTTTAATTTTCGACAAACATTGTCTACAATATAGACGTTCTGTTGCCAAAATTTTCGGAATCCAATTTCAAGAATACCATTTTAAGATTTTCGTTATACTTTGACACTAACTCGGTACCAAAAATTTTCGTAATAATTCAAGAATAGAGCCCCTGATCCAAAACCACTATTCTCGACGTTCAAAGGACCTTGATCAAAAAATTAAAAAAATACTGTTTTTAATTCTAATTATTTTTAATTCGGTAAATTTAGCTTTTTGGATCTCTAACTTTGCCCTATTCTAAATTACTTAATTCCACGACACTGCTTTAGATTTTCTCATATACTCGTCATGTATATCGTTTGAAAGCTCTTAGATCGGAGAACAATTTCGATACAACCTTGCTTCATAAACTCACCTAAGCTCCAACAAAGTTGGCAGAGGAGTGGAGAAATAGGAAGTGCATACGAATATTAGGAGACAACAAAACTCTATATCCGCTGTAATGCAGACGCGAAAATGCACAAACCATATGAACATCCTAAACCTTCAACACACTATATAGTATCCATATTTTATTCTAGTTTTGCAAATTTTAGGATCCATTCCATGCTTTACAGTCCGTTATGAATGAGCCGCTTTTGCTTAAAATGGGGTGTGTTAGTATGGAGTGGATCTATGTTTAAAAAAACGAAAACTGTAAATAAATATGCCTGCAGAAAGCTTAGTAATACACTACCGTGGTGGCGCTAGGGATAGTTACAACTTTTATTCTTCCTAAAAAATTATGTCGTTTAAAAAGTCTTTGAAAAAGCAACAATTATGTAATCAGCTCTTTCATTTATAATTTTTCTGAAACACCTTAGTATTCAAAACTACCGTTGTAGTGCAATTGTTATAATTCCCTTAAAACCATACAAATTGTATTATCCCTTTAGATGATAAATCCATCGCTTTGGCGCTTAGATCTTATAATTTATTTATTATAGAATATATAAGTGTGACATGTCAATGAAAGAGTCTTGAAGAATTCACAAATTACCTGAAGCATATAGTACTCCAAATATCCATATGACGTTGATTACAGATACATTTTTTCTTATTCTGTTCTGATATGATCATGTGGCATACCATTTTTAAGATTTTGAACAATGGAAAAAGTCTTGGCGAATGTCACAACATAAGTTGTGAACCAATTTTAACAAAATTAATGAAGATTCAGAAGTTTTTCTTGGGTGGTTATGTGAAAATTAATTTAATGGGAATTTTTCGATTTTCCTTTTATGTAAATTTTCCGAGTTGGTGCAACCAACTGTATAATGTAAAACTGTTAAAACTGGTCTAAAATTCAAAATTAATGGTGATCATATGTTGGGCCCAATTCTCATTACATAAAATTGCTGTTATTTTATTTACCGCTCTCTATTGGAATTTATATTGAAAAAACAAAAATAACATAACATAACATAAAATTTTAGATCCCGTAATCGACATTTTTACGTAATCGAAGAGATGTTTTCCTGAGTCATTTGGAGGTAAATTTTCTCACTAGAAATTTGCAATGTTTGCCAATTTCAAGTGGATTGTTCGGCTCAGATCTGCCAAGAATTTTGCGGCATTTTCTTATTCAGCTAATCGTTCAATTAGCTTGGTACTATATTATACATGGCACCATTTTTTTACAGGGAACTGTGTACAAAAATTAGATTCTGCGCTCTGAAATTATAGTGTACAGGAACGTATAGTGAATTGGATGAATTATTTCGTGGTAAACTCCGTGGAAGCTACTGATGGTGTGATTTGCATATCGGTAAATAAGCATATACAGTGGTAGTTTCTTTAACTTTAATGCCAGGTGTTAAACACATGGTTTAATACAGGTATTACACAGTAGTCGATGTAATCTACTTTTAGTAGTTAGTCAAGGAACCTGGAAAATTGGAACATCTTCAAAGAATTTTCAGCATCAAGTGCTGCAATTTAATGCAGCAAATTTCAATTCTAGTCAAAATTGTGTTCATCACGATGTATTTTAACAAGACCAAATAAAATGTGGTTACGTATAGGCATGGCAACGCCGTCTGTTAAGCTCATCTTTGTAAAGGATACTGTTTCAACCTTCATTACCTAAATTTATTATCCATTTCTTCATTCAAATTGTGGCATACAGATATGGCGGCCACACGAAAGGGTTGTGTGTACATTTTAATATGTTTGCCCGTTGGATTTAAAAGTTTCATAAAAAATTGAGGTATTTGGGTGTTTTTACCTAATATAAATTAGTTCTGTGTGGAAGCTGTTGTTAATCTTTCCATTTGCTTTAACATTTTATTGGGTGTTGATGATTTTGTTCATTAAAGTAACATGGCTCAAAGGAGTTTATTTTGATAGCTCTATATTTGGTTTACAAATTTAATTGTGTATATATAGTTCTACTTTTTAGCACAGGATATAGGAAGACAGCTAAAGTATACGCAAGAAATACCCATTTTTTAATATCATACCTTTTTGCTAGCATAATATAGCAACACATATGCATAGGAGTACGTCATTCATAAAAACTTTAAAGGGTTTAAATTTTTCAAATGTGAGTTTTCACATTTGAAAACGTCACTTTTTTAATTGTCTACATACGTGTAGAATATTAAATATCTACAGAGAGTTGACAATATGGTTCAAGACTGCTAGTCGTGTACTTTCTCATTTCAAGTGACTCTTTTAATATGAAACCGTAGTCGACTGCCTTGTCATGCTAATATGTTTCTAGTCGCTTCAAAATTTCACACGGCTAATTTTTCATACAAATGCTAGACTTTTATGTGCCCATAAACTTTCGACATTTTCTTATTTGTTTAATCCTTCCATGTGTCATTTCCAATAATCATTTACTTTCGAGTTCAACTTTACATGATACTTTTTGCAATTTTCACTATTTAGCCAAACAGGATTGTATTCATTATGCGATACTAATTACGCAATAAGCTGAAATGATTTAAATTATATCGAGCGGTTACTGGCAATAGCGTTGCTATCATGGTAATTTCTTCTGAACTTAATAGTGAATAAGAATGTAATTTGAATTATAGATGGAAGTTCTGCAAGAATCGCAACAATCAGTTTCATATCCAGAATCAATAGTTAGTAATGCTTTAGTAATATTTGGGTTAACGTAAGCTTTAGCGCATTTGGTGAAAATTACCGAACACAGGTATATCCCGTAACGTTTAAACAAGGCGTTTACATAATCCTTTAACTTTTCCTTATTTATAGTATATCCATGCTCCACAAGCGACGACGTAATCCTTCGACTACAGGAATCCGCAATATTGGAGAATTTTCAAAGAATTTTTTCGGTGTCCAGCACCTTCTGCCCTTTCAGCACCGTTCAACATAATTGTATAGGTAAATTTCAACCTTCATATACAACCATTATAGCAATCGGATATTTTTATTAATTTACGACCAACTAACATAATTGTATATGAAAATTGTTGCCATATAATCCAAAAACAAGAAAACTGTTTTATGGGTTCACGACAACGTGTGACAATTGTGTATCAAAAATTTAAGTAGTCCTCAGAATTGCGAGAATTAAAACAGACAATTTTTTGAGGACTTT